>CM060698.1:99825993-100425993 GCA_030686995.1 Artemisia argyi | reverse complement strand
TAACACAAAAGAAAATAGTTAAGGTCAAAATTGAAAAAGAAATAGTTCAAAAAGTCAAAATTGAACAAATAAAATGAGTCGAAAAACGTATTTATTTGCAAATTGATATCAAGGGATGTATCAAACAAAAAAACTAAACTAACTTTATTTTTCTATGCATTCCAAGATTATTTGCAAAAGGATAATGATCGAGCTTTCCAATGCTTAGTCCCAGTACAATATCATCCTTTTGCAAATAATCTTGGAATGCGTTAGTAAAATAAAGAGAGTTTACTAAATTTAATATACTGGTTGCTAATAATAATAACAATAATAATAATAATAATAATAATATGTTGCTATTATTTCATGCCAAGTATCATAAAAATTGTTGTTATTCAACATTTTTATTTAACAGGTGTCAAAAAAAATGGTAAAATATTATTAACTAGTAACATTTATTTTAATAAAAAATATATTTAATACACATTAATCAAACATAAAAATCACATTAACTAAATGTGATTTTTAATTTAACTAACTTTCAACGTTTATTTTTTATGCATCTAAAGTAATGCTTTAAGAAAAATTCTATTTTTATCCAATATAAATCTCAAAATTTCATATTTATCTAAAAACAAGTTTTCAAAGTATAAGTATAATGTTTTTGAAAAATGTTTCAGAAACATAAAAATAGAATGTTTAAATTAACTAAATATAAAATTTGTTTAATGCTTCATGGACACTCTTTAAACAAACTTTTATTCAATAAAGTTTTGGGTTATTGAAGTATTGAGATGATGTTTAACTAACTATCTTATTTTCTTTGGAATTTTGTGACTTCATTTTCTTACTTTTTGTGTCGACCTGTGTGTAATAATTTTTGTAATGGAATCTTTGTCGCGTTTAGCACTATGAAAAAACAAGAAATCTGATTAATTAAGATGAAGAAAATCTATGCACCCATAAAAGTCAACTTATGTTTTATCACTGACCATTAACACACATAATGTTGACTATGTTGCCATTTTCTTTGGTTCACCACTACGCGTCTACTCATTATTAGTCAAACCATTATGTGCAAAAAAACCTAAAAACAGTCAGATTCGATTTTCGTATGGTGTTTCTTGTAAAAAGATTCTCAACAAAAAAAGCTATGTTTGTATTTCTATTCGATAAGAACTACAAGTTGATGACGGTCTTGAAAAACGAATGAGTACTCATTTAATCCCTAGAACGAGTTACAACTATTTTAATCTATTTTATTCTAGAAAAATTCTCTATCGCCGATGGTCCAAACCCCAAGTAGAACACGGCTTCAGTATCGAATGCTAAAACTTGAGGAATATTGTCGAACAATGTAAGCGAAGAATTTTTACGTGACCATAAGAGCATAAGGTAAGTTAACGTACAACCTCACGTTATTGCTTAACTTAGTGCGTTAAAGGCAAAGTTATTATACCGTCCCCCAAGTTAAGTTAAGCTTTTAACTCCCAGTGTTAAAGTCTTTTTTTTTTTTTTTTTTTTTTTTTTTATGATAAAAGTTAGGCCCAAAATGTTGAGTTAAGCTATAACACAAAAATGTTAACATACCGGGATTTTTTATTTATTTATTTATTTTATTTTTTTTAAGGTGAAATAGTTAAAGCTGACGTGACGGTGTGTTAAATTATAACTCTGGGTTATTATTTGGCGCAGAGCTTTTTGTGGCGATGAGTGATGAGCAATGAACTTTTTGATTTTTAGTTTTCGTATGACAAAAGTGCGGTGAGCTTTGCTATTTTTTAGAAAAGCTTATTTTTACAATGTTTTTTAAGAAGCTGTGAGTGATGAGGTATGAGCTGTGCCTACAGCTCACAGCTTACTACTACCGCTCACTGCTACTTTTGACAAAGATAGCACTTATGCTCTAAGACTTTTAGCTGTTAAACAACAAAGAGTTACCTCTAACTTGTGTTGGTACATTATACTCAGTGTTCTAAAAGGCGCGCCAAGGCGCGAGGCGTGGCCTCGGCGTCACGAAATGGATCAAGGCGTGAGGTCTAGGCGTCATGTGAAAAGGCGTGCAAAGGCGCGCTTTTTTGGTAAGGCGTGACACCATTTTTAGAAGTATTTAAGGGATTTATGGATTTGGGCTTGAATTTCAAGTATTTTAGTTATTTCTTTCTTGGGCCTCGTAATTTCAAAACTTAATTCCTACTTGGGCCTCGTATTTGGGCCTGGTTATTTGAGATTTGGGCTTTAGTATTTGAAATTGCTCGTATAAAATGATATAAAATTATAAATAAATAAATTTATAAATATTTTGTTGCCTCCTTAAACAAGACACACAAAGATTTCACAAAGGCACGTAAGTCTTGAGGCGTGGCTGTGCTGCCACGCCACGCAGCCTTTTAAAACATTGATTATACTTGAACTTTTGTTTTGTCGTGAAGTGCAAATGGGGCCAAATATTAATGGGGCATGTTGACCACACCCTCCCCTACATTTTAGCCACACCTCCCCTATTTTTTTATTTATTTTTTATTTTTTTTATTATTTTTTATTTTTATAATTTTATTTACATCAAAAAGCTATAAACTTAAAAGTGCGGAACAGAAAATGTAAAGTTTAATATGTCAAACGCTTAAAACTGTCAGAAATACAAAACAGAAACTGACAAAAAGCAGAGTTATATTGGAAAAAAATAAGGGGACAAGGAGGAGACAAGGGGCCTGCCACCCTTGTCCCCCCGTATGGTTAATAGATCCCATATTAATATGAAATTACTATAGTATTATTAAGATTTAAAAGAAGAATAAATTTGGTAGGTTGTGGAAATTAATCAAAGGGTGAGGAAGCATAATCCAAAAGAAAGGATGGAGCCACAGACATCGCTCGCTTAAAGCTGATTCCATGTTTTCCTTTTCCCGAAACCACCACTTGAGCATATTTTAACCCAAACTTTATGCATTTTCAGTAATATACTAAAATAAGAAAAACCAACTAAATGCTTCTGATGCATATATAAAAATAAATATATTTCTTTTTAAATTTATCACTTTTATTTAAATTATATAATTAAAAACACTGCTCGCTTTTTTTTTATTATATTTTTTTTTCTCACTGTTTCTCTTATTTGAGCTTATTTTGATGTAAACCAAAGAATTTAATTAAGTGCTACAAGTTATTTACAACTAGTATTCGTTATTGAAAACCAAAGTTTAACATCATTGACAGCAATTCTGGAAACGGCTTTCAGGCGCCTATAATCTCATTTAATAATTTAGTTCAAGACTCAGTTCTTTCTAAATAGTCGGAGCAGAAGAAACATCACTTATTTACCCATTTATCAAAGAAGTTATGATTGCTTAAAAACCAAGAGACTAAAGTAATACTAGTTTGATTTATTTATTACGTGTATCAATTAATCGAGTCACAAGTGTATCATGTATACCAAGCAGTAGTTCGAGTACACATAAATGAATGCACCTTCAATTCATTAGGTGAGTTATATCAGGAAGATAATACGATTGTGTAAGCTCATTTAAAATTGCATGTTCATCTTTTTCCATACCATAAGATTTTCTCTCTAAAAAAATATCTACTCAACCACATACTTTTATGCAACAATAAATAATGGCAGTTTGAAATAGTACCACACCCAAATTTTGAAAAAGAATAACCAAGTAAAATAATGAAAGCTGTCACCAGCCCATTTCCATTTACATTTTCCCCTCTCAAAAACATACAAGAAGCCCTTTATATATCTCTCACTTATTTACACTAGTTCACTCACTCATTCTCTTCATATCTTATATTCAAAATGTCTAATTTAAATTTCTTCTTTTTGTTCTTAGCAGTATCAATTGTTTACACAATTGATGCTGCTAATGTGCAAACACTAGACACAAAAAGCTACACATATGTTAACCCAAACATACCACAAGCTAAAACCTTAACAAGCTCTAAGAAATTCGAAGGCTCATCGGACTTGGTGAACCTAAGGTATCACATGGGCCCAGTTCTTTCGTCCCCGATCAATATTTACTTGATCTGGTACGGAAAATGGGCCCCTTCACAAACACTTCTTATCAAAGACTTTTTAAGGTCCATCTCCACCACAAACCACCGTGCCGCCCCTCACCCTTCGGTGGCAGATTGGTGGCAGACTGTTTCTCTTTATACTGATCAAACTAATGCCAATATCTCACGTAACGTCCTCATTGCAGGTAAATATTTTTATATATTTTGTTTTCATATAAGTGTCCACAGAAAAATAATTTTAGATGTGTTTGTTTCGGCTATATAGCTAGCTTATGACTTATTTGGTCAAATAAGACGCAAGCCTGTTATATAATCCAAAACAAACACCCTCTAAAATATTAAAGTACACACGTGTAATATATACATTACAGCTGTCTCATACAAATAATGCAATTTGCAGGTGAATATCACGACAGTAAATACACTCATGGGACCCACCTCACACGCTTGACAATCCAAGACGTCATCGCCACGTCAGTAACATCAGCTCACTTCCCAGTCGACCACAAAAATGGGATATACCTAGTACTGACGTCATCAGACGTCACCATGCAAGATTTCTGTCGTGCAGTTTGCGGCTTTCATTACTTCACATTCCCATCAAAAGTAGGGTACACTCTACCCTACGCGTGGGTGGGCAACTCCGGGAAACAATGTCCCGAAGTATGCGCGTACCCATTTGCAGTACCCGCGTACATGAAAGGCGGTGGGCCAGGAGTACTGGCCCCGCCTAACGGGGACGCGGGTATTGATGGGATGATAAGTGTGATAGGACATGAGTTAGCTGAGCTGGCATCTAACCCGTTGGTTAATGCATGGTATGCGGGTGAAGACCCGACTGCCCCGACCGAGATAGGTGATTTGTGTGAAGGGCTTTACGGGTCGGGTGGTGGAGGTGGGTATATTGGTGAGGTTATGAAAGATGGGTCCGGTCGGACTTTTAATATGAATGGGATAAGGAAAAGGAGGTTTTTGGTTCAATGGATATGGAGCCCCGTATTGAAAGCTTGTGCTGGACCCAATGCTAAAGATTGATGCATGCATTAATGTGTTGTACTGTGTGCAGTCAAAGTGGTGACAGAAAAGAGTAAAGTTGAGTGGAAATAATGGGATGGGTGAGAGAAATGGAGGACCATGGTAGAGATTTTTACTTTTTACTTTTTAGGCTGAATAATTTTATTTTTTGAGATTTATTTTATGTATAGAGAAAGATATTTTGACATATGGGGTTTAATATTTATAAACACATATTGTAAGTTTTGATATTTGTTTGTTTACTTTTAAAGATGTTAGGCTAAATGCAATTGATAAGCTTAATTAGCAATCACAGTAGAAAATACTACGATTTAAGATTTAACGTTGTTCGATTCTTCAAAGAAGGTTGATCGACATCTACCGACAAGAAAAGGTACTCTCTCGTGTTAGGTAAATCGAATGAGAAGGACATAATGCGTTAAACTGGAGCACAATATTAGGTCGGGCCTATCATAGAGCTTGAAAAAGCTTGAAAGCTCAAATGGTGATTTAAGCAGAGTTTTATGTTGTTTAAAAAAAGATGTACAGAGTAATACTAATGTCTAATCATCTCGATTTGGGTTCATCAATCCGTGATTGACGATTTCATGTTACAAGATACACATTTTGAATGTTAAAATATTTGTGGTTAATCATTTAAAGTTGATCACTACCTTTATGTGCAAAAGAAAATTACTAGTCCTAATTACGAAGTATCAAAGTGATACAAAAGAGGAAAGCTCACATGTCTTTTGACTCGTGGCGTCGTGCCAAATGTAGTTTGATTTTGCTACTTTAATTATTGATCATAATACCTATTCAAACTATATGATATAATGTTATTTAGAGGAGAGGGAGTGCATGCGGGAAGACTGCGGGGAGGGTGAACCCCCGCACGGGAACACCGCCGCCTCGCGGGGAACCTCGCACGGGGAGAGCTTTTGCGGGAGATTTTCACGCATGCGGGGAAGGAAAAAGTGAGGAAAAAGAGACGTTGGGGAAGGAAAAAGTGAGTGAAGGGTGAGTGAAGGTGTCGCCCCCAAAAATGAAGTGAGTGAAGGAAAAAGTGAGAGATGATGTGGCGGAATGGGATTGGTTGTGAGTGAGTGAAGGGAAGGGGATTGAGTGGAGCACTCCCCCCACCCTTAAACTAGTTTTAATTATCTCACAATATACAATCACAAACTATTTCACATGTCTTAACCAGAAATTGAACCTATAACTAAACAATTTCACATGTCTTAAGCAGAAATTGAACCTATAACTATTTAGTTGAAGAGCTTCTCATACAATAAGTGATGCTATTAGGACACAAGCCTTTTGATTCTCACCATAATTACTTCCATACAAATATATGAAAAATGATTAGGAGACCTAAGTTGTGTGCCTAAATTCATGGTTAAATATATATGGCATGATCTTGATGGTTTCTGAACAAGTGGGTCCTCTGGCTGCAGCTATTAAGATGATGCTACGTAAACTTAGACATATATTTTTGGACTATCAATCACCACTTCAAATATATATAGCTTATGAATCTAAATGAAGTTTCTGGCATGGTTGTCAGGATCCCGATCCTGATCTTAGGATTTTACGATTTTACGATACTGCAAAGGAAAAACGATCCGGATCTTACATAGGATCTTTGAAAGCTTAAGATCTTATAGGATCTCGATCTTGACCATAGGATCTTAAGATCTAATCCGATCCGATCCTACTTTTCTCGGATAAAAAACTAAAAAACTGCAAATTTTTGGATTATTTTTTGTAGAATTTAAAAAACAACGTGTTAATCTTATTAAACATTTCATAACCATAATTTAGGACAACATTTCGATAGAACATTCATATAATTTTGTGTTTATGATATATAATAATTTGTAAATTTGTATAATATTACAAAACTATTAAGAAAATGACATTATAGTAGGATCTTAAGATCCTGATCCGATCTTACGATCACGATCTTGCAAAGATGAAAACGATCCTGGGTAAGATCCCGATCTTGAAAACCTTGGTTTCTGGGTCTAACACGTTACGATTTTTGATGTACTTATTAAAGAAATCTAAATAATAACAGACAGAAAATTTGCATATTTCAAAAAGTGAACATTAATAAGGCTATAAATTGGTTAAGTAGACGAGTGCCATATCTGCACAACATTTAAAAAAAGTACACGTTATGAACGGACAATGTTTGTGTATTTTTTCACACATAGTACCATCTTTTTAGATTATCAAAGTATCAAGTTTAAAATATCAAAGAAGTTATTGTGGCACCAAACTCAACATGAAAATATCTTTGGACACTAGCAAGAAAGGAAAATGGCATCTCGCTCCCAAAAGCGCGCCATAATTTTACCTTAAATTTTGACAACATAAAGTCCCTACCTATCATTGCTTTCAACATTTAGGGTGCGTTTGGTATGCTGCGAGGAATGATAATAGGTATGAGTTTGATAGTAGTAGTGGGTCCCTCAACTATAAAAGATCCATTCCCCCCTTAAGAGTTGTATATGGAGTATGGAATATATTAGACTTTCATAGTCATAGTTGTGGGCCCAGACATTCTAAACAAACACAAACTATCACTTTCATAGTGATAGTTTGATTCCCTTAGGAGGAAACCAAACGCACCCTTATTTCTGAATTATTTTTAAAAAAACTGATAAAAGTTCACATCCAATTCTAATATACCACTATAAGTTTTCTTACATGGGAGAGCTGAAGAGGAGGTGAGCTCATTACACGGTAAAGGCGAGGGGGATTTTTCCTGTGAAACAGGGGCAAACCTTACCTTAGGCCACCTCTATACGTGCCACATATGACTTGACATTGTAAAGCAGAAGGTTCTTTATAAAATTGCATGTCACAGCTCTAATCATGGACGGAACATGTATAGGGCCAAGGGGGGTTGTGGCCCCCTCAAAAATTTTAACCCTATATACATTTTACACCATTTTATTTTTATTTTTAGACATTTTTAATAGAAAAATTATAGCTTTGTGTATATTGGCTCCTCCAAAATAAATCTTTTACAAATTGGCCCCTCCAACATATACGTTCAAGTTCCGTCTCTGACTCTAATTATAAAAAAAGTCCCGATTTTTTTTGGCCGAGTTGGTTAATTAATATGTCACGTTCTATAGTACCTTTGTTAACTTTTATACGATTTATATATGTTAAAAATCGCGCCACATGCTAAACAATCTTGGATCCGCCACGGCTGTCAAAGGCTAGCTCTCTCAATGAGGTGTTTAAGAAGTTTTGTGTGTATGTACGAGTATTTTTACATTAAGTATAGGTAAATGATGAAGACCACCGTAAAGTTGAGAGGAAAGTATAGTTTTTTTTTTTTTTTTTTTTTTTTTTTTTTTTTTTTTCATCGTACCTTAGACTTTAATAACTAGTAGTTGTTGCATTAAGTACGAATTTAAGTCGTATGTCTTATAATAATAATAAAAATTTGTTGTTATTTGTATATGTTTGATGTTAACAGTAACATATTTAGCAAATACACAACCAACTAATTTCTCTTTTATAATACAGTTTTTACTAGAAAGTTATATACAGTAGATAGCTAAGTTTATACCAAAAAAAGGCATTCATACATATATGACTATTAAAAATCATACAACATTACGACATGTTTTATACAATTGTTTTGTCCCATTATAAATTGCACCACAAATATCATGATGCCGGCCATCTTTTATGCTTATGATCACTCATTGCATCATGTTCGATAGTGGAGGATGTCCTTGAGATGTATAAACCGTAATGAAGAGTTTACAAGAAGCTAATGCTTTTTAATAGAAAAAGAGGTACGACTTTAGGTAAACAACAGCTAAGAAAGTGGACCCAAAATCAATTGAAATTTTTTTAAAAGAGTCACGAGATTGGTTCATTGAACATCAATGCAACTCATCTCCTTCGAATCGAATGTGTGTACCATACCCCACCGAATACATTAGGCTAGTAGGAGTGTACCGGAAAACACGGTCAAAATCATAGTTCGACCGATATGTATATCGGTCATGGACAATGTGGGGAAACAAAAATATCGGCCGTCGTGTGAAAAAAATGAGAGATCGGTCTAAATTTTGACCGATAATTTGCACACATATAATTTCAAAAAATCTGCCCGTTTGATATTTAAAAATAAAATAAAATAAAATAAAAACTTTACCACTTTACTGTGAAAGATTGATTTGCCGTGAAACTATTGTATTTATAGGGATTTACATACACAAAGATGTGGGAGCTAGTTACATGAGATAAGTATACAATATGATAACTGTTGACTATAACAAACTAGAAGATAATTTATTCTTATCTCTTATCTCTTATCTCGTGACATCCCCCTTCAATCTCAACGGTATGAAGACAAGGTTGAGATTGTCTCGAAACTGCTTGAACTTATGCAAGAGTAAAGGCTTTGTTAACACATCCACAACTTGATCATTGGTAGAGATGAAACGAACATCAAGTGCACCACGAGCAACCATTTCTCGAACAAAATGAAAGTCAACTTCTATATGCTTGGTACATGCATGAAAAATTGGATTGGATGTGAGATATGTTGCACCAATGTTATCACACCAAAGACAAGGAGGTCGATGTTGAAAAATCCCAAGTTCGGAGAGAAGTGATTGTAACCACATTAGTTCAGCTGTTGCATTTGCTAAGGATTTGTATTCGGACTCGGTACTAGACCTTGAAACTATTGGCTGTTTTCTTGAACTCCAAGAGATCAGATTTGAACCAAGAAAAATTAGATAACCACATGTTGACCTGTGGTCATCTGGCAGCCTGCCCAGTCCGCGTCTGAGAAGGCTGAAAGTAAAGCAGAATATGATTTTGGATAGCTAACCCAAGTGTAATTGTGCCTTTAAGATATCTAAGTATCCTTTTCACTTCTGTCCAATGTGTTGTCGAGGGAGTTTGTAAAAATTGACACACTTTGTGCATGTCACATATTGTAGAGCACCCACAATGCTTTTGTATTGAGACACGCTTGTTGCGTCTAATGGTTCTCCCATTGTCTTTGCAAGCTTTTCAGTAGTGCTCATAGGTGTAGAAACTGAATTTGCTTCCATCATGTTAGCTCTTTTCAGAATATCAGCAATGTATCTCTGTTGTGACAAAAGAAGCCCACTTTGAATAGGTACTACTTCAATTCCAAGAAAGTAGCTTAAGGGGCCGAGATCTTTAATTGCAAAATCTGCTTGTAGACTACCAAGAAGATTATTAGTAGTTGATGTTGACGAACTAACGATTATAATGTCATCAACGTATATAAGAACATAAGTAATTACACCATGACGATTATAAATAAATAAATAACTATCGGCTTTTGAAGGGACGAAACCAAATTCAAGTAACCGGGAACTTAATCGAGAAAACCACGCACAGGGCGCTTGTTTAAGCCCGTATAGAGCCTTCTGAAGCTTACAAACATGATTTGGAAGTCGAGAGTTCTCATAGCCAGGCGGTTGTCTCATATACACATCCTCATTAATAAAACCATGTAGAAAAGCATTTTGTATATCAATTTATCTCAATTGCCAACCTCTAGAGACAGCGAGAGACAAAATAAGCCGAATTGTAGTAGGCTTCATAACGGGACTAAATGTGTCCTCATAATCAATTCCATAACGTTGCTTAAATCCCCTTGCCACTAAACGTGCTTTGTGCCTATCAATACTTCCATCAGCTTTCCTTTTGATTTTAAATACCTACTTACAATCAATTATGTTCATTCTTGGTTGAGGGGGAACCAGCTTCCATGTCTCATTCTTAATTAAGGCATTAAACTCATTGTTGCTTCCATGATGGATCCTTTAGGGAAACTAAATGAGATGTTGGTTCGACCGAAGTAATAAAGGCTTTAGAATAATGAACGGTGCCATCTGTAAACTCTTTGGGTTTGGTGATATTATCTTTCAGTCGAGTCTCATTGGATGTTGACTTGTTACACTTCTAACTAGAGCAAGTTCAGTTTGTGGCGAAACATGATTATCAATTTTTTCTTGGTCATGGTTATTAAAACTTTGAGAGCTAGAGGACGAGGATGAGAGACTTGTCTGATCATGACTCGGTGTTGGGGAATTTTATAGTTGGTATTGTTTGTGGGGAAGATGACACGATACCTGGTGTTGGCAAAGAAATTGGTGGGTGGTGGAATGACTTAACACCTCCTGTATTGTTAGAGTATTGTTTAAAAGGAAAAACAAGTTCATCAGAAACTACATCTCTTGAGACATATATCCGACCAGTGGACACATCAAGGCACTTGTAATCCTTATGACGCGAACTATAGCCAAGAAACACACACGGTTTAGAACGAAACTCGAGTTTTCTTGAGTTATAGGGACGTAGACATGGCCAACAAGGACAACCAAAAATTTTGAGAAATGAGTAATCGGGTTTAACATGAAATAATTTTTCCATGGGTGAAACATTACCAATAACGGGACTAGGTAAACGATTGATAAGATAACAGGTTGTTTGAAAGGCTTCATCCCAAAATTACATGAGATAAGTATACAATATGATAACTATTGACTATAACAAACTAGGAGATGATTTATTCTTATCTCCTATCTCCTGACATTTACAATCTTATAAATACCAACCTCAAACACACAATTTCAAACAACATTTCTATCAATACCTTCAAACACATTCTTTTAATTATGTCTTACGAGCTATTTTTTGGTTCTTCGTCTTCCGACGATGATGAAGTTATTAGTGAGTTTACGGAGTTTGCTTGGAACGCTTACCAAGCATCACAGCCAAATGTTCCACGAAGGTACATACGTAGGGATCATGAGGGTGCTCATAATCGTTTAGTGGCGGCATACTTCTCCGAAAACCCGCAGTTCGACGAAAGAACATTCTGTCTGCAGTTCCGAATGAGGCGAGAACAATTCACACAAATTGTTCGAGAGGTAACCGATTATTCTCCTTATTTTCAACAAACTCTTGATGCTAGGGGCATACCTGGTATTAGCCCATTGGTCAAGTGTACTGCGGCCATTCATCAATTGGGATACGCGGCCGTTCCTGATTCTTTTAACGAGAATCTGGCAGTGGTTGCAACAACATCTCGTGAATCTCTCCGTAAGTTTTGCAAAGTTATCATGGAGTTATATGGTGCCGAGCTTTTGCAAAAGCCCACGTATTCTGACCTTGAAAGATTATAGGCTCATCACGAGCAGCATGGGTTTTCTGGGATGATTGGAAGCATTGATTGTACAAGTTGGGAGTGGGAGAATTGCCAAATAGTTTGAGAGGTCAATATGCTAGGGGTGATCAGAGGCCACATCCATTCATTTTATTGGAAGCGGTCGCCTCCCAAGATTTAAGGATTTGACATGCGTTATTTGGTGTCTCCGGGATGAATAACGACGTAAACGTTTTACGATGTTCCCCTGTTTTCAATGATATCAAATCTGGGAGAGCACCAGACCTTGAATTTGAGGTTAACGATGTACCTTATAAAAGGGGATATTTTCTTACTGACGGGATATATCCACAATGGTCCGTTCTTATTAAGTCTATTTCAAATTCTCCCACGGGTGACGATAAAAGAATATTGTACAAGAGGAAGCACGAAACAGCAAGGAAAGATGTGGAACAAGCTTTTGGTGTGTTGAAGAAGAAGTGAAAAATGCTTAAAGTTCCGGCTCGAGGGCTTTATAAACAAGATCTCCAAGATATTGTGTATACATGTATCATATTACATAATATGATCATTCGACACAAGCAGCGAGCGATATGTCCTACATGATTCGAAGATGAGGGCCATCATGATCACAATCCCTTGAGATCACATGAAGAATTGTTAGTAGTTACTAAGGAGCTAATGGGCTCATCAACTCATCTACACTTAAAATCTGATTTGATAGAACAAATTTTGAGAAATCGTAGAAATCAAGTCAATCAAGATAATGAAGACGAAGACGGTAGTGACGTTGACGATGAGGAAGACGATGAAGATTTTTTTTGAAGAATCGTAATGTTTTTAATGTTTATTTGAATTAGTATTGTAATGAATTTTAAATTGTTGTTTAAACTGTTTGAATTAGAAAAAAAAAAAAAAAGAAAAAGAAGAAAAAAAACTCGATCATCGGCTGTTGAACTTGGTCATGTCTGCTTATCGGAGAGAGAAAGCTGATGTGGCATGGGCATGACCTGGTCACGACTGTGGCCAGCCTTTAAGCTTAAATAATAATAATAATAATAATAATAATAATAATAATAATAATAATAATAATAATAATAATAATAAAATGCTACGGTTGTGTTTAGTTAGAGAAAAAATTCTCTTGTTTTCTATATCTGGTTTTGTAAAAATTTGGAAGGGAAATTTATCTCCACAAAATACTTGAAAATATAGAAAACACGTTAGTTGATGTTTGTATTTTCTATTTTGAAAAAAGGATTGGAGAATTGTGGGTTACAAAGTAAAACAAGGAAAACAACCAAAATTTATTTTGTAATTTTTTTTGTTAATTGAGGAAATAGGGTAGTTTGTATTTTGCAAAAAATTTTGTTAAAAAACGCTTATTTGAACGTAATCTCTGTTTTCTTTATTTTTCACAAAACATTTTGTGTAAAACAAGGGTGTTTTCCCAAACTAAACGCACCCTACTTGTTTTTTTTCGGTTATTTTTTTTTTGTATTTTTATATGTTTAAGAATTACTGTAAAATGTAATCTTTTGTTAATTTGTCATGTTTAACTAATGGTTACAAAATTAAAAGGGTGTTGTTCCAACAATATGCTTCGAAAATTCTTCAAATTGAAATAAGAAAAAGACCTTTTACTTGAATTCAACTTTAGAAAAATGTGATCTCCAATCAGATACTCTAAACCTAAACTTCAAAACCACTTTGTACAAAATGTAGTAAAAAAAGCCTACAAAATTGATTAATTTGTCATTTAAGCGCTAATCAATCTTTTTGATTTTTGCTAATCGCCCAAAAAAAGTCAACGGTGATCAAACTTTCTGGAAAATGCAAATCTCGCCGAAATATCCAAAACTCGTCGGAAACATGTTAAATCACTTTTTAGTCGCTGTTTATATCTATTACAAGTTGTTTTTGAGAAAAATCTTGTCGAAAATACTTAAAACTCACCGAAAATTTGAATTTGATTAATAACCGCATAGACAAATTACAAGCTACAAGAGAGTTGATCGACCGACTACCAATTCGGAACCTTGACTGTATGTATACAAAACATTATTACCCCGTAAAGTTTAGAGAATGAATAACGATTCTCTAAATATTAATGATTTTGATCAATTTGCTCCAATTTTTTCTTTTTTTAAATATGGAGCATGGTTAGAGATGATTTTGCATCGCCATTCTCCAAATATAAAGAAAAACATGTTTTAGAGACCAGGTTGTAGATGGCATTATAACCACCCATAGTTGAAAGGTTACTATTACAACTTACAACTACATCATATAGGGTTGTTGCTTAAGGAATTGTCAGTTGTTATCTATAAGTGTTTGGATCATGTTTTTTCCGCCGGTTTAAATTTTTTTGAGACTAAAATGGTTAACTAGAGAGATGCTTTTGCTTTTTATTTTTAAATTTTCTTTAAAGAAAACAGTTTTGGAGGTATGCATGCAACTACATGATCAATTAGACTGTTGAATGAAAATGAATGTTACTCAAGCAATGCAATTGTAGCCTTACAAGAACAATAGAAATCAATTCACATAGTAAATGTGCTGAGTCAATCACCTACACAAACGGGGGTTTAAATGAAATCGACTGATTCCACATGTATTGGAACCATAATGATACTTACAATACTATCCCTAGCTACAATGGTAAATGTAGGGACCAAGTTTAAGACCAGCTGAATCATATTTAGTGAGCATTGATCACTGGTATTTACTGCATTGGCTAACATTGGCAGGATACATTAGTGCGCACATGCTTTTCGAACGTTGCAATTATAGATAACTTGATACGGTTATCATTCGTAACTTATTGAAGCAAAAGACTAAACCAGATTCTATTATACACCAAACTAAACATTTTCTATTTAATAGCCCATTTCTTAGTATGTTCACAATAAAAACCAACTCTGGAAAATGTCATATCAACTATGTAATTTTTGCCGTCTTGCTGCAAAGGGAGGACTCGTCATAAATAACATTCTTACAATTACACTGAATAAGCAAATAGTAGAAAATACTGAGCAAAAGAAAGCCATGTCACATTCTTGTTTCTATTGCTAAGTTGAGATCAAACGCCAGTCTCTGTTACTTTGCTACATTTTTTTATACTTCTAACATTTAACATAATATAGTATATGTAATGGTATCGGGGTATTGTTGTTGTTGTTGTTGTATATATAACGGTATGTCAACTAACTAATGGTTGATAACTTTTTGGCTTACTCGATTGTGAAACGAGGGATGACTCAAAACCGGCAAAGGACCTAAAGCGAACATTATAAATTAGACTTTTTAGAATAACGAGGATGGCTCGACCCGCCGCGTTGCGGCGGAGCATTGGTCATGCACATAAATGCGTGTCGGTTTTTTATACTCCCTCCGTTTCAAAATAATTGTCAGGAGACAAAAAACACAAAGTTTAATAAAAGTGGGTCACTTTATTTTTCAACCACTCAAATAGAATATTCTCTCATTATATTCTCTAGTTTTTACTAAAAAAGGAAAATGGACAATTTTTTTGAGACATTCATTTTAGGAAATATGGACAATTAATTTGAGACGGAGGTAATAGCATGTTTAGGGTGCACGGTTTGGCATTTTTAGCAAAATAGTACAAAAGACTCAGGCAATGTGATTAGTCATCGAAGCAGGTTTTGCGGAGTTATTTGATGCATTTGTTTTACGTCAAAATATTTTTTGTATCCCGAACTTATACGAAAAAAAAAAAAAAAAAAAAAAAAAAACTTTTTTTTTTTCTTCCTATAAGTTTCAAAAAACAGGAAAAAATAAACAGGCCATGAGGCTAACAGTTGTTTAAAAAAAACCTAGCAATTATTGCATTGGGCCTAAAAAATAGCCCCAGATTAATATATACACTAATACTCTAATAGAGTATAATAGATTAATAGCAAAGGGCAGGAAACGTTTTGGGCTGGGCATGCGTAACGGATTGGGCCCAAAAGAAGCTGAAGATGACGTGAGCCTGCGTCATTTGACGCTACGTTAGTATATATAGTAATTATTTGGGTATTGCTAAGAATAGCCCGTGAGACTGTCGTTAACAACTTATGGCCGAATATCTAGCTTACACAATATGCAATGTCTAAACAAACTAACAAAGTTACCTATAACCACTTTTTTTTTTTTGGTATTACTGTATTCGTTAAGAACAATTTTAAAAGCTGTTGTTGACAAAACCCCTTGATAGACATTTCGAGTTTTCGTTCTCTCAATATATCTCTGTTGATAGACTAATCACCAACAACTTGTAGGGTGTGTTTGGTAAAAATAATAGTAGCAATGAGTTGTAGCAGTAAGTTGTAATAGTGAGCAGTAACTGTGAGCAGTGGCTGTATTTTTTTTATAAAAAAGTTTGGTAACGTAATTGTAGTTGTAATTATAAAGTATAAAACAACTAAAAAAATGATCAAAGCTCCTAAATGATACTTGGCAAAAAAAAAAAAAAAAAAAAAACATTAAAAATCACAACGCTCAATGCTCGCTGCTTACCGCCTGTAAATGCTCCAAAAAGTTCTGCACCAAACACGTAGGCTATGTTTGGCAAAAGTAGCTGTGAGCAGTAGCAGTGAGCAGTGAGCTGTGAGCAGTAGCTGTGAGCAGTAGCCAAAAAAGCTCACAGCTTCATAAAGAAGCATTGGGAAAATGAGCTTTCCTAAAAAATAGCAAAGCCCACAGCTCTCATGCCAAACGAACACTAAAAATAAAAAAGCTCATTGTTCACCGCTCATTGCCCAAAAAAGCTCCAAAAAGCTTTGTGCCAAACATAGCCGTAGGCTATGTTTGGTAAAAGTAGCTGTGAGCTCACAACTTCATAAAGAAGTATTGGAAAAATGGGCTTTCCTAAAAAATAGCAAAGCTCACAGCTCTCATGTCAAACGAACACTAAGATTCAAAAATCTCATTGCTCGCCGCTAATTGACTCAAAAAGCTCCAAAAAGCTTTGTACCAAACATATCCGTAATATGGTTCTAGTTGAAATTAGCTAATGAGTCCAATAACTTTTTGTTTGAGCCCAAAGAGTCGGGTAACAAATCTAAATGAGCCCATAAATTTTGATTTAGTAGTAGGCCCATGACCCATAACAAAAAAGGGTTTATGCAAAAAAACATTTTCTTCTTGTTCATCTTCTTCAACAACTACTAGGGTTTAGCCTCTCTCATTACTATTTCGAACAAAAAAATGGAACATCAATCATCCTCAAAGAAACGCAAGAACAAGAAACAATCACCCGAATCCAACAAAAAAAAAACCAAACCTCAAAAACAACAGACACTATCCGATGTAAAACATCTTGGAGAACAGCTACTTTCATCAAAAGCATACATTAACAATTTACCAGTTTTGTTAAACTACCTTGACCCAACCTCGTACCCTCGTGAGTTTGTTCTCGAGTCTCTTTTGTCTCTGCAGTCTTTTTTCACTCCTCTGCTTCCTCACTTACCTTCGTCTAATGCGAAACCGACCGAGGACCCCGAGTCGATTTATCGGACATGGGTTCGGTCTAAATTCGATGAGTTTGTGACTTGTCTTGTTGGCTTGTCTGTTTCTTCAACGTTTCATGGTGAAGATGAAGCTCTTAGAGTAAGTAGTAGAATCTCTCTGCTTTTGTAAGCTTGTTTTGTTGTGATAAGGTTGTACTGTGTAAGCTGATAAGTTGAGAAATGGGCTTATATAAGCTTATTTGATTTCGGCTTATTTTGAGCCTTATGGGCTTATATAAGCTTATAACGGTATAACACTATTATATAAGCCAATAAGTTTCAAAATAAGCCAGGTTTATGAAATATAAGCCGAAATCAAATAAGCTAATAAGCCCACATAAGCTGAACCCAAATAAGCACGTAAGCACAAAAATAAACTTAAACGAATGCTCCCTATGTTTTGGTTTATGAATTTGTTGTTTTTGGATGTTGTTTGTAGGAAGTGGTGTTGGATACTTTGATGGAGTGTGTCAAGGTTGGAAATGTGGGCAAGTTTCATTCTCATATTTATTACAAGTTTATCAAAAACATGGTCAGTTTGCTAACTTTATTTTTACCTTTTCGTATTATTTGCTGTTTATGATTAATCATTGTTGTATAGTTGTGTTTGGCAAAACTAGTGGTATCTGCAATCAGTAGAGCAGTTAACAGTAGGTGCAAGCAAGTAGTAACTGTTCGATTTATAAAAACTATATTCTAAAAGCTAAAATCTGACCTCTCCAAAAAGCTTGTTGCTAAACAATTTAGTTCGTTGTATTGTCAGTAATAGCTGCATTAGATTTGTTTAATAGACCAAAAGTGTTATAGGGGTTTTATTGTAAAAATAAATGGGTTCATCTGTAATTGACAAACATTTGGTACATTTCAACAACAAGAAGTCATAGTCTTCGTATCAGTTGTGCAAAACTTTTAAAGATGCTAGTTTCCTCCGCCTTTATATAAACTACCTGCTAATTAATAACGACATACTCTATAACTTCTCAAACCTTGAATTTCACAAACCATATATTGAACTAGTGAACAACATACAAGAGAGAATGTATAGCGTAATAAACACTCGATGTATGATACTATAAGATAACTCATTAAACTTTAGAAGCAGTAGTCCTTAAATAGGCTTTTTACCAAATGTTTAAGGCGCCACCCACTCTCTACATGCTCATCAAAATCTACCACCTTCCAATATATAAACTACTGAAACAAGATTACTACAGTTAAAGGCTAAATTATATACAAACAAGAAATGATTCATTAGCCACGACTTCTTGAAAGCCAGAATTTTACAAAGCTAATGTCTTTGGATCATTCATGACAGCTTTTACTAATATGGCAGAATGAGTCTCGAGGGTTCTTTCATATATAGTTTACCTCAGCCAAAATTTTTTCTTGGCCTCTATGCTCCAAAACAATATTATTTATTATCTTTATTACTTTTCAGATTTTTTCTATTGAAGAGGCTGATACTTTGTTGAATTTGCTTGTATCGAAGTATTTCAAGTACATCGACATTCGGTAAAGACTTAGTCATTCGTGAACAAACTGTATCTCCCTTTTTTCCTACTGTAAATGATAACATTTGTTTTGATGACCCTTCACTCACTTCTTATGTGCCAGCTATTTTACTTACATAAGCATCGAGAAGCTAATAGGAAAAGATGTCAAAGAATCATCTGGTACTTCTTTCACATTCACATTAATGGTCTTATTAAAAAATGTAAATGTTGTCCAATAGTTGTATATTTCCATTTTTATTTTGTTAATCAGTGATTTCACGATTATTAAAGTCTAATGACCTTTTTACCATCCGCGTGTGCAGATTCTGAAAAGGAAAGTACTACAAAAGCCAGGTTAGTGTATGATGTGTAGCTGCCCTTGTTTACCCAAAATATTATGATTGTGTTTGAAACTACTTGTGAATGAGTTTAATTAGATGGGTTAATCTTCGAAAAGATGTGGCTCTTCTGTTGGTTGCCATTGTATATGTGATTACACTATGTGTGTTTATATCTTGTTGTATATGTGAATGTATCAAACAAGCACACATGACTTTGCTTGGCGACTACTTCATGTGAAAGTTTTTATATAGAAGAATCTGAACAATTACAAATGGTTCTGTTTCCACGAAATGTGTATATATTGTGATGTGTCAACTAAAATATTGCAGGCTTTACGAAAGTTGCCTAACCTGAAAATTGGACATATTTTTTTTTTGTCTTACTCAAAGTTAATAACTTGAAGGCCATAAAATCACTCACTTTGTAGTCAGTTCCCGTTCAAATTATGAGCACATCTCTTTCTAGCTGATTAACTGGCTCTAGTAAGGCTGTTACATAAAATGAATTTTACATATGTATTTTTATGTGCAGTGGGCAGCTTTTAATCCGCAATATACATCATGTACTGTCCAAGATCCCACCCCTCGAACAACTTGGTGAAAATTCTGAGTACGAAATGTGGAATGCGTCAGGTGAGAATTGTTATTTTTATTATTCCGATTCAATTTATTCAGCGTCCAGCATAATGTTATATAGTTCTGAGCACTATGAAAGACCTACTGGCATTGTGAGGGATAACTTGTTATTTTGGGTAAAGGAGGGCAGTGCATTCAGCAAAGTTTATTGATCACATAAAGTAAATGTTATTAACATGAGCTGTGCTTAACTCGCACAGTAGAATCTAATTTCAAAGACTATATTCCGAGACACTTCACATAATTAACTACTAGCCATGCATATACGCCGAACCAGGTGTAATTTAAAATAGTATTTTAGTTAAGTTACTTTTTAAATATTTGTCTTCCATCCCGTCAATCTTTTTCATTCTTATTGTATTGCGTTCAAATTTAAGATTACATATTTACATCTTTTTTATTACATTTTCTGCAAGGTAGGTGTCTTCACCAAAGAAGGTGAAACAGAGTCCAAGAAAGTTAAGGGAAAAGAAGCTAAGAAGTCTGGTAATGACGTAAGTTCTTAATTTTCTGTATCCATCTTTATAATCTTTATAACAGTAAACGTTCTTGAATTCGAGCTAAATCCATCATGACACTTACGTTTCAAGTGTATTTATTTCTATAATGCTCCGCGGGTGCTTTAATTTCTTTGCCAGGTGTGTTTTGTGATATTAAGTGCATCAATATTTTTTGATTATTGATTCCAGGTACCATCTCCAGCTAAAATTTCCAAAAAGATGAAGATGAAATTCTCTAAAGCATGGATGTCATTTCTTGCATTACCTCTTCCTATCGATGTGTACAAGGAGGTAAGATTTACTGATTTTGTTAATTTGTGTGTATTATCCTCCTATACTCAATGTATCAAAGATAGAGTAGAAAGCTAACATCACATGCATACAACTTCTCTTCACTGAAATTCTTGCTGTTTCTATGCTTAGGTTCTTGTTACTCTTCATCAGACAGTAATCCCATATCTGTCTAGCCCTATTATGTTGTGGTGAGTCCCATCTAAATTGTGTACTTCTTACGTGATTGTATTTGTTTATTTTGTTGAGAGTGGTTCATGCACGTGCAGTGATTTTTTGACGAGATCTTATGACATTGGAGGTGTCATAAGTGTTATGGCGCTTAGCAGTCTGTTCATTCTCATGACGGAACATGGTTTAGAATATCCTAATCTCTATGTGAAGCTTTATGCACTCCTTGAACCTTCTGTATTCATTGCAAAACACAGAGCTAAGTTCTTCGAGGTTAGTTTTTTTTCTCATATATGGAGTGACTAAATTTATTTCCCTTTTTTTAATCACTTTTGATTGGAAAACTTGCAATATCTATACTTTTAAATTCTATATCATGCTAACTAATGTCTATATTGTATTTTCAGCTTCTTGATTCATGCTTGAAGTCACCACTTCTTCCAGCTTATCTGGCTGCCTCATTTGCTAAGAAGTTAAGTAGGCTAGCCCTTACAGTCCCTCCTTCTGGAGGCCTTGTCATTGTTGCTCTAATTCATAATCTCCTGCGAAGACATCCTTCAATCAACTGTTTAGTTCATAAGGTAACAAGTCGAGATCTGATAAATCTTGTAAATCCTTTTGAGATTGCATATAAACAATGTAACATGATTTTGCAAGATGACATTAGTTTTTTTATTGATGACACCAAATTTTGTTTTCGTTTTTTTTATCCTGCCCCCTGGATTCCTCAGATCCATTCAAAAATACTGTTCCTTGTCAGGAATCACTGATAGGTGTTGATATCCGCTACATTAAAATCTTGAACAATATTAGAAATCCAGCCAAATCTTTTCCATCCAATATTGTATCCTTTCTATTAGGATCGAAACATAAATTCAAGGCCTCGTCAACTGTTTGAGCTTTGAACCAGCCTTTGGTTATTTCTTTGCATGTTTGATAACAGCCTGCTATTTACACAGGAGGACAACGTTGAAACAGCTAAGGACGTGTCCAGCATCAAATCAGGCATCGATCAGTTTAAGAACGATGAAACTGATCTTCTCAAAACTAATGCAATGAGTAAGTTCGTGTGCATTGTCACTGCTGCATTTTTTTTTTACTCAACTAGTTATAAGATGAACAGATGTGTGTGTATGTATATATATGTCATCAATCATCTGAAATTTTTGCAGGGAGTTCTCTGTGGGAAATTGATACCCTGCGCCACCATTACTGCCCTCCGGTGTCTAGGTATGCTCTTTATGTATAATCCTTGGTCAGTGTTTTTTTGTCTGTATTTCTTGTACTCACATGCATTATTTGTGTAGGTTTGTTTTGTCACTAGAGAATGATTTGACGGTTAGATCCAAGACAACTGAAGTTGCTGTAAAAGATTTCAGTTCAGGTTCATATGCAACCATATTTAGAGAGGAGGTAACTAATATTTTTTCATATTGTACAAGATTTGAATTCCATGATAAACCTAATTAAACTTTTCAGGTCATGATAAAAAACTCAGCTGTAATTGTTTTTCTGTTTGTTAATGCACAGATAAGACGGAGAGTTAAGCAGGTTCCATTGGCTTTTTATAAGGCGATACCTACTTCATTGTTTTCAGAGAGTGATTTTAGTGGTTGGACTTTCCAATTGGACAATAACAACAAAAGCAGTGAAGAAATTGATACCAAGAACTCTGCAGAAAGACAATCAGAATAGACCTCTCTCGCTCATTACTTAGTTTCCGGTCCCTTTTTTTAACCATGGTTTCCCAAGCAAGTGGCTGGGTTTGCCAACAATTTTGTTTGTTGTAGATGATGCCCTCTTATCCTTTAATTTAAAAATATACTCTCGAAACAATGGCATTGTGTTGTTCCTTTTCGGTCACTACTATGACATCCAGTTGAGTGTTTCAAAGTAGCCTTTTATACATGTCTTAATTTTTCACTAATTTAATTCTCGTTCCCTGTTGATCTCACATACGTTCTTGAGATTTCTGTATTGATTTTGTTACAAATTATGTAGTTATGAGAATGTGAGGGTTATTCGGAAACAAACTAGTCACCCATATTAAATGAGTCAAATAGTTATAGTTAATTGCGGAACTGCAATTTACTAGAGGGTCTTTCCTGCATCACTTTTGTGGAGAAGAAACTGAATCAACAACATTGAACTCAGCTGCGGTAAACTTTTATTCTTTTTGCGCACGATCGTTTAACAAAATTTCCTTTGTTTTCCATGCATGTGAACAAGTTTGAAGTCATGCAACGATATAGGAATTAACTGTTGCATTTAGCCAATATTACACCCATGTTCTCCATATTTATTCTTATCTTTATCTACGAGTCTAACTAGCGTATCTTATATTTAGGCTAGTGGCACATGTTTTATTTTACTATATAATGTAGTTTGTTGTTCAAGGAAATAAAGAGAAAAAGTGATGGAAAGCTGTCTTCTTTTTTTGTTCTTTGAGTTTTGCTAACTCAATTAGCTACTTATCAATAGTCTACTTCTTAATCTACTTCTTTGGAGATTAACCATCTCGAATGAGTCTCTAAGTAGCTAAATGAGCAGTGGATAAACTGAGGCATCTTTTTGGCAGCATTAGCAAGTAAACCCACCTGTATGTTAAAACATTTTCTTGACCCTATAAACAAATCTAAAAGATATAAAGGTAACACAAAAAATTCTTAACTTCCATTATCACCCATCTTGAACAACAATATATCATTGATAGACTAGAAAGATAGAGTAAATAATTTACTTGGAAGCTCAGTAAGTACTCGATATCATGGTGATGAGGCTGTTGTTGTTTGTTGGTCTGGTTCATGGAGTCTTCCCATTTGTAAATTCAAGAAGTAATATAGTAGACATCGGTTCCATCGTTACACCGGAGACCATCAATGGTAAAGTCTCGACCATTGCCATGAAGGCTGCTGTAGATGATGTCAATTCTGATCCCACAATTCTACAAGGAAGAGAACTCAGACTTAACATTCATGAGGCAAATTTTACTGGTTTCTTCAGCATTATCGACGGTAATTTCGAATCTACTCATCATGCAGACCTTTTTTACTTGTCATATTCAATCATATATGCAGGTTGTAAATTTATAAATACATTGCCTTGTATTTGATATTGTATCTATAAAATTTAAGGGTTTATGATTGTGAACTGTAATCAAGAGGTTGGTTATCATTGGTATATATTTTAAGTCATCATTCTGATGTTTACTCCTACTCATTCCGCTATTTTAGAACATAGCATGGTACCCGCGCGTTGCAGCGGCGCGTACCATACAATAATAGTATTCACCGAAAATTTCTTTTAGTTCTATATTTTACTATACAATAAACATACGGATGACGACAATTTTAGTTTTGAATAATTTTATGCAATAGCAATATTTTTCATATAAAAATTGTACATTATTCACGTCATGTTGTGACAGTACTGAGTTGGTAGCTGATATATTGTAAATGTACGATGCTAAAGTAGTTGACAATGACCCGTATTCGCAAGTTATCATTAAATAATAACATCATAGCAAAATTTAAAAATCACTTACATTATAATAAAGAAATTTAGTGCTTTAAAAAATATTATTTATATTTGTCCCATATTGATGGCTGATACAAGTAAAAGAGTATTTATAAAGATAAAAATAAACTAAATATTCAAGAAGTCATGTGAGTTACTTTAAAGAGTATAATTATTGTTATACAAATATATGAAATAATTATAAAATATATAATTAGCACTTACCACTTTGCATCTTTTGCTTTGAAAATATCGTCCGATTTTAATAAAACAAAGTATTTAGTTTTTACGGTAAGTTTCAAAAAAATTATAAAAGGTGTATATGTTGGGTTCTCGAGACACTCTTGTGATTTAATGATAATTTTTGAACATTGTAATTTAGTATGCATTTTGAAACTCTATTGATTTAATAATATCATTTTCGGACGACTTTTATGGGCTAGCCGAACCGGTGGTGACTCCGGTTCCCTGTTGAACCCGTTGGTCCGTTCCGTTTTTTAAAAACCATATGTAAATTGTATGAAACTTTGTGTGTTTTATTAGCTTGTACAATATGTATAATAACAAGTATTTTTCATATTAGATGTATTTTAAACATAACATTAATTAAGTAATTATTGTTATAGACGTTTTTTTTTTTTCTTTCTTTTATTAAATTACTTTGTATTTATTTTTTATGTTTTTTAAAATATGTTTACAAAAAGTGTTTTAAAGTGTTGCAACCAATACTATTATATATGTACTTATTAAAATTTGCCATTATAAGCAAGTGTTGAATCTAATTTTTTTAAGCCTTCGAATGTCCCAAATGCTTTATAATGTAGTATAGATATCATACAACTCTCCCAAGAGTGATGCCAATTATGTTGTGAAAGCAGCATGGCTTGGTAATCTCTTACTTGAGTTACATTACCCCTATCTTGAATGACTCCTATTTGAAAGAAAATGTGAATGTCGTATATTGAGCATCTAAATGACCACAACATCGAAGGACTAAACATTTGAATTTAAATTACACTGCTAGAGAGAATGTAGCTTTTGGACATGTTCGTGTGTTGCATGTTTGTATAATCATATCTTAACTAGGCACTGCTAATATGAGAACATATTAACTGCCTGATATAGTGTTGCGTGATTTTCGACCCAACTAGGCACTGCTAGTAAGTCGCTTAAGCGAGAACAACACTCACTGATAAGGATCTGAGAGTAAGTCATCCTCTGATGGAAATCAAAGGTCTTACTCTCTGATGGTTATTAGAAAGTGTTACTCCCTGATGGTTATTGTCAAAGAGTACACCAACCTCATTGATATAAGAAATCAGGGAAGTCAAAGACCAACCGAAGAAACACTTTGTATAACTGATACGGTGTCAGGGAGCAAGGTACTGGAGCTACAAGCAACACCAGTGGGATTGAGGACTCAAAAATGCCTTAGTTACCCTAAAGACTTATCTCTATAAGGACTTAGCATCTGATGAATGGGCGAGAAACTCGTTGGGAAGATAAGTGTAAGGTCTTATCAAAGGACAATAAAGTAAGATCTTGGGTACAAAAGTTGTCAGCATTAGAAAGCCAAATGCACGCTCCACCTAGTATACTACTAGGCACGTGCTATCTACTCAAAGGCCGGCTAACCACTATACCCATGTGCATCCACATTATTCCTTTACCTATTTAAATGAAACTTTGTAACTAGGATAAGGAGATTCTAAATAAACACATAAAGTAGAACTTAGCTCTGTAGTTGATAGAATCCCTTCTCCTAGGAACTTCTAAGCAAAGCTAGTTGCCTCTAGATTTTCCGAAATAAGTGTTTACATTTGTCGCTCAACCGGAATAGTTTTACCGAGAGCTATTCCACTGTAAATCTTTTGATTCTTTAATAAAGATTTATACATGTTTAAAAGTAATGGTGTTATTATGGTTTTGAGTGATGTTATTACTATCTTTGTTACGAGTAGGGAAATTTCGTCATTTACTCAAACCTTGTGGACCAACAAGTAGTATCAAAGCGATTGGATTTCTCATAATCCAGATCCGTTCTTGAGTGACTGCTAATAATCTATAGCCGTTCTTGAATGACGGCTAATAACACAAATCCAGAACCATCCTCTTCCAACCACACCAAAATATACCCTCCCCAAAAACAACCCCTGCTTCATTTTTACCAAATCGAGTTATATCAACATGATATTTCGTAAAATCTTCACCTGCCTAGTCTCTAGCTCTTTTAACCACCCTCTTCTCAGTACTACTTTCTTGCAAGTCCCTTCGTTCAGGAACGAAGGTTCACTAGGACATAGTGTCTTTTTCATCCTGAACTTCCTGAACTTCCTGTTCAGAGGTACTTGGGAAAGTGTGAGTGTGTTTATCTCACAAACTATAAAGAATGGTTATGCTAGATGAGAAAAAAGTTACTATCAGTAGTAACTAAGATAAGGTTAAAGGAGCATCAAGGGCTATTAATAGGGCATCTGAGGCCGTTGTTGAGGGGGAGCATCAGGGGATGGATGGTTTGTCTTCATTCCCCGTTGAAAGGTTGCATCGGGGAGTGTTCGCTGAGTCGTGTAGTTCCTTATCCTCAAGAAACTTGGCTGAAGACAGTTACAACAAAGGAACAATCTTCAAATATTTTTCCCTTTCTTCTCCTTTGTTGTAAAAATTAGTTTGTAAGAAAAAGCCATTATGCTCAGGGGATGGATGGCTTGTCTTCATTTCGCGTTGAAAGGTTGCATCGGGGAGTGTTTGCTGAGTCGTACAGTTCCTTATCCTCAAGAAACTTGGCTGAAGACAGTTGCAACAAAGGAACAATCTTCAAAGATTTTTCCCTTTCTTCTCCTTGTTGTAAAAATCAGTATGTAAGAAAAAACCATTATGCTTACTTACAACTAATTTATGTTTAACTATTGGCTATCTCTATATTTAAACAGGAGACTGTGAGGTAGAATAGCTGACCATCAGTTTTTTACTAGTTTTAGATAGCCAGTTACAATACTAAAGAGCTAAACCAATGGTCACTCGGATCTATGACAACTGATAGTTCAAGGTCCAAGTTTATATCATCTTCAGCAACAATAAGGAAGAAGACTTTACCTATTTATTTTTCCTTGTTGTAACTAAGTATGTAAGAAGACGCCATTATGCTCACTTACTACTGATTTAGATCAGGCTATTTGTATATTCAAATAGGGGGAGATTGTTGGGTGTGATTTTCGACCCATTGGCCTCTGACAATGTATTTAAACATAAAATAGCCTAAACTAGTAAGTCTGTGATATAAGTCAGCAAGAACAACACTCACTGATAAGGATAAGGGAGTAAGTCACCTTCTGATGGAAATCAAAGGTCTTACTCTCTAATGGTTATCAGGAAGTGTTATTCCCTAATGGTTATCAGAGAGTACACCCTGATGGTTGTGAGTGATAGGTAGATCATCAGTGGATGTAACCTCACTGATATAAGAAATCAGTCAGAGTTGCATAAAGATCAACCAACTGCCAAGCTTCAGGGAAGTCAAAGACCAACTGAAAAAACACTTTGTATCATAAATGCGGTATCAGGGAGCAAGGTATAAGGAGCTACAAGCAACACTAGTGGGACTGAGTACATATAAATGCCTCAGTTACCCTGAAGACTTATCTCTATAAGGGACTTAGCATCTGATGAATAGGCGGGAAACTCGTTGGGGAGATAAGTGTAAGGTCTTATCAAAGGACGATAAAGTAAGATCTTGGGCACAAAAGTTGTCAGCATTGGAAAGCCAACTGCACGCTCCACCTAGTACACTAGGCACGTGTTATTTACTCCAAGGCCGGCTAACCACTATACCCATGTGCATCCGCAGTATTTTCTTCGCCTATTTAAATGAAACTTTGTAACCGGGATAAGTAGGATTCTAAACAAACACATAAAGTAGAACTTAGCTCTATAATTGATAGAATCCCCTCTCCTAGGAACTTCTAAGCAAAGCTAGCTGCCTCTAGATTTTCCGAAAGGAGTGTTTACGTTTGTCGCTCAGCTGGAATAGTTTTACCGAGAGCTATTCCACTGTAAATCTTTTGATTCTTTAATAAAGATTTATACATGTTGAAAAGTACAAATGGTGTTATTATGGTTTTCGGTGATGTTGTTATTATCCTTGTTACGAGTAGGAAGATTTCATCATTTACCAAACCTTGTGGACCAACATATAGTGATAACCAACAGTATGCCTTGATGTAGTTTAATTAGGGTATAGCACTTTCCAAATTACTATTTTTCGACCCTGTAGCTTTGTGGGTTGCATGGAATCAGTATTGGGATAATTCAAAGCAAGAAATAAGATTCTAGGCTAGAAAATGACTAGAAGACAAGATGAATGATATGTATATCTGTACGTTCTTATAACCCTCACAACTTGCCGTGGCTGGAATTAATGAGGTTATCTTACACGAGGGTGCAATTCAAACCTCCTAACCTGTAGTTCAGTGCATGTTTATCATGCTTGCTCTTTTGCAGTGGCGGAGCCAGAAATTTTAGTTAAGGGGGGTTGGCCACGCTTAATGCAAGAAGTCATAGTGATAAATATTGCTTCAAAAATTAATCTATAGTATTGACTTTTATTGTTTAAGTTATTCATTTACGAATTTTGTAGACATGTTTATATAATAAGGAGGCTGAATGTAAAAAACTAGTAGAAACGTGGCTTGTAATCTAAATAACTAATGAGTGAAATGAGTTGATTAGGGGTGGTTCAATAGTCACTAGTCACCCTACTAGCTCTGCCGCTGCTCTTTTGTATCTTTATACATACTATAGGGAGTAAGTGTTTTGTCATATTCTTTATACGGGTTTATAAGAGGCTCACATGTTTTACCACAATTATTTTAACTGTAATTATAGTCCTTACGTTCTTCATATTTGATTTTCTTAGCATTGAAGTACATGGAGCTCCCTAATGTTGCTATTATCGGTCTTCAAAGTTCAATGATGGCTCCCGTGCTTTCATATATTGGCAATGAAATACATGTCCCAATTTTGTCATTCACAGATCTAGACCCCACACTTTGGGCTCTCCAGTACCCCTATTTTATCCAAACAGCCCCAAATGATCTTTATCAGATGACTGCTGTTGCTGAAATAGTAAGCCATTTTCGTTATGCACAAGTAACCGCAATCTTCACTATTGATGATCAGTTTCGTAATGGCATAAATGTGTTGGGTAATGAACTTACAAAGAAGAGTTGCAGGCTATCTGGTAAAGCACCACTTCCGGTTGATTCCAACGTAACTCGAGAGATAATTAGAGATAGATTGCTTAAGGTCATGTCAATGGAATCTCGTGTCATTCTTGTACACACTTACATTGAAACTGGCCTGGCCATCTTTGAGATTGCTAAGAGTCTTGGCATGATGAAAAGAGGATACGTATGGATTGCAACTGCTTGGTTATCAACTCTTTTAGATTCTGTTGGCATTCTTCCCAAGTCTTTACATGGTGTTTTAACACTTCGTCCACACACGATAGATTCATACAAGAAAAGAGCATTCTCAAGAAGGTGGAAGAACCTAAGTAATGGATATAATACTGGACTGAACTCGTATGGTTTATATGCTTACGATACTGTCTGGATAATTGCACATGCAATCGACAAGTACCTAAAAGAAGGCGGGGAGATTTCCTTTACCACCAATTCGAGTTTAAGTAATATCATGGGAGGTGTGAGCTTGAATCTTAATGCCCTTACCATTTTTGATGGAGGGAAGCAGTTGCGTAGCAACATACTACAGACAAATATGACGGGTCTAACAGGCCCAGTTAGGTTCAATGAAGACAGATCCTTGATAAACCCCACCTTTGATATTATCAACATTATACAAACACATGGACGCTTAATTGGATACTGGTCTAACTGTTCTGGACTATCTGTTGATGTCAAACCATCCAACATTTCTTATTACAACCAAAAATTAAGAAGTGTAGTATGGCCTGGGAACACAAAAGCTAAACCTCGTGGATGGCAGTTTCCAAACAATGGTAGACCTTTGAGGATTGGAGTTCCCTTAAGAGTTACTTTTAGGGAAATGGTTATGCAAGTCAACGACACCAAACAAGTTGGTGGTTTTAGCATAGACGTCTTCAATGCTGCCCTAAAGTTGCTTCAGTACCCACTTCCTTACGAGTTCATCGTCTATGGGGATGGTCACAAAAATCCAAACTACTTGGACCTTGTAAACAAGGTTGCATCTAAAGTGAGTAAAGATTATTATCATACATATATATTGCTGTTGGCTACAGATTAGTCGGCCACTCATATTTATATATGTTTTTGGCAGGTATTTGATGCTGCAATCGGTGATATTACCATCCTAACTAACCGTACCAAGGCAGTGGATTTCACACAACCGTATATAGAGTCTGGCCTCGTTGTAGTTGTCCACATAGATAAACCAGATTCCAGTTCTTGGGTTTACGTGCAACCATTTAGTCCGCAGTTATGGTGTGTCATTGCTCTTCTCTTTCTCTTTGTTGGAGGTGTTGTGTGGTTATTAGAACACAAGCACAATGACCAATTTAGGGGCTCGCCAAGGAAGCAAATTGTCACCGCAATGTGGTGAGCTGCCACACACTGAATTATAAATTGCTTCATTTAGTTTCAACCTTTAAGATTGAACAAGTTACTTTTATGTTTCAGGTTTACTTTCTCAACTATGTTTTTCGCGCAGAGTAAGCATCAAAATTGTTAATAATGTTATTACTGTATTGAATTCTTTTGTATCAACTTAGTCAATCTGGGTGTGTAGTGACTCGGTCATTAATGAGTTGAATGTGCCAGGAGAGAACACGGTGAGCACCCTTGGTCGTATGGTTGTGTGCATCTGGCTTTTTGTAGTTCTAATTGTAAACGCGAGCTACACTGCTAGCTTGACATCAAATTTAACCGTGCAAAAACTAAAATCTCCAATTAGTGGAATCGAATCTTTGATCATAAGCAACAAGCTTATTGGATTTCAAGTGGGGTCCTATATTGAAGATTATTTGGTGAAAGAATTCAACATCCCAAAGTCAAGACTTGTTGCTCTTGGCTCATCAGAGGAATATGCTGAGAAGCTCTTGTCGGGAACAGTGGCTGCTATTGTCGATGAAAGGCCATACGTCGATTTTTTCCTCTCAAAACACTGTGACTTCCAGATTGTTGGCAAAGAGTTCACAACAAGTGGGATGGGTTTTGTAAGTACTAAATTGTTTAGTTGACTCTAACTAATTTATGGCAATGGTTCAGCTGACTGCGTACATGATCATTTGATGCGTGATATTTTAAATTTTCAGGCATTTCCAAGGGACTCTCCTTTGGCTGTTGATATGTCAACTGCCATACTAAAATTAACAGAAACCGGAGAGTTTAAGAAGATTCAAGATAATTGGATCAACAAACAAGCATGTGGCCCACAAAGCTCCTCATTAGTATCTACCCAAGTTCAACTAAAAAGCTTTTGGGGATTGTTTCTGATATTTGGACTAGTATGTGTTGTTGGTGTTCTTATACACTTGTGTATGACACTTTACAAATTCAGAAGACATCCGCATCATGCAGTCATGAACCAAAGGCAAAAATGCTACCATTCGACACGCCTGCAAAGATTCTTCAAATTTGTGGATGAGAAGCAAGAGGTAACACTCAACAAGTTAAAGAGAAAGAGGAGGGCGTCTGGTAATGTTTGATGACATTGTTATGTACTGAGTAATTTATGTTTTGTTCAAAGTAATATACATACTAAATATACTGATTATCATATATAGGAGAAAAGAGAAGATGCATATATGAATTAAAATAGCTAATATATTTGATGATAAAAGCTATGTACGTATTGCTTCAATGAGGTTGTATGTAGTCTTTCATTTGTTGAAACGGGCAGACACATGTATAGTATTTAAATATCTTGGCATTTTGATATGCTTAATTATGACCTATACGCGCACAATGTCGAATTTGATCAGAAGAAGGGGGGAAGCTTGTTGATGTTGCTTAGTTATTGTGTGTATTTTGGATCTTTATAAGGATGCGTAAGCACCAAATGAGTGATAGGTTGAGAGAAATAATCTTGTGGTTCATCTTAAATTAAGTTAACCACCAAGGTTGTTTCGTATATAAGCGCCAAATGATATTAATTTCTGTAACTTTGGTGTTTGAAAAGCAGCTTTCATTCCTCGTCTAATGTTTCAGAAAGCAGCAAAGACAGATAGAGCTGGAATGGCAATTAATGGCTTTTGAACAATCATGTATGCTAATCATTTGACGATATTATGGAGAAACATTGAGACGTGGGCCTCACTTTACGTGGGGACGGGGATTCTCCCTTGAAGATTGGCTTCTTTGATTATCAAACTGAAAGGGCTCAACTACAATATGAATAAAAGATATGCTTGCAGATTATCATATTAATTAGGTATCTTTCTGGTAGCATTAAGCAAGTCACCTCTAAGTAAAGCTTATATGTGTCATTTTTTTAATATTAAACTGGTTGTAGATCTATTTGTCTCTTTTTTGTTCTTTCTTTTCTTCTCAATGGGATTGCATTTCATCAACTCTACTAATTAAGTTGTTTTATTCTCCCCGCCCTACAAATATTTTAAAAAATGAAAAGCAAAAGAGAAAAGAACAACAACAACGTTGAAGAACACTTTTTCAGATTTCACTAATATATAAATATTTGTTTGATTCCTTATAGATTTGAGAGGGTTAATACAAACTTTTTCCTGCTAAATATCCAATCTAGGCTTGTTTATGTGAGGTAATTCTGTCTGAGAACAGCCCGGGTGTTCTCACATTCATCCAAAAAATATTGTGATGAGTTTGTCGGTTGTTCCTTTTTGTATCTTTATAATTCTTGGAGCGTTGTCAGTTGTAGATCCAAAGAGTGATATGATAAACATCGGTTACATTGTTCCATTGCAGACCATCAATGGAAGAGTCTCCAGCATTGCAATGAAGGCTGCGGTAGATGATGTAAATTCTGATCCCACAATTCTTCTGGGAAGACAGCTCAAACTTTCCGTTCATGATACAAACTTCACTGGTTTCTACGGCATTCTTGGCGGTAAAAAAATTCTATTTACAGTCATCATGCATGTCCTTGTTATTTTAATCATAGTTGGCCAGGAAAAATGTAAATATTTTTTATTGAAAACTCGATTATTCTTTTTTACAGCATTAAAGTACATGGAGACCGCTACTGTTGCTCTTATCGGTCCACAAAGTTCTGAATTGGTTCGAGTGCTTTCACATCTTGGCAACGAACTGCATGTCCCAATATTGTCATTCACTGCTTTAGACCCCTCACTTTCACCTTTCCAGTATACATACTTTCTCCAAACAGCCCCAAATGATCTTTATCAGATGAAAGCACTTGCTGCTATAGTAAGCTATTTTCGCTACAGAGAAGTAGTCGCAATCTTCACTGATAATGATCAGTTTCGTAATGGTATCAATGTGTTTGGTAATGAACTTACAAAGAAGCGTTGCAGGCTATCTGGTAAAGCACCACTTCCAGTTGACAGCCAATTAACTAGAGAGCTTATAAAAGATAGATTGGTTAAAGTCATGTCAATGGAGTCTCGTGTCATTCTTGTACACACATATTCCAGGGCTGGCCTTTCCATCTTTGAGATTGCCAAGAGTCTTGGCATGATGAAAAGAGGATACATATGGATTGCAACTGCTTGGCTATCAGCTGTCCTTGATTCTACTGGTATTCCTCCTAAGAATGCTGACACTTTACATGGCGTTTTAACACTTCGGCCACATACACCAGATTCATACAGGAAAAAAGCTTTTGCAAGACGGTGGAAGAATTTAAGTAACGAATCTATCGGAATCAACCCCTACGGTTTATATGCTTACGATACTGTCTGGATAATTGCTCACGCAATAGACAAGTTTCTTAAAGAAGGTGGTCAGATTTCATTCTCCAATGATTCAGCATTAAGTAATATAAATGGAACGAGGCACCTTATTCTTAAAAATCTTAGCATTTTTGATGGGGGAAAGCAGGTGCTAAGCAACATACTACACACAAATATGACCGGTCTGTCGGGACCTCTTTCGTTTAATCCAGACAGATCTTTAAGAAATCCTTCTTTTGATGTCATCAATGTCTTACAAGCAAAAGGCCGACTAGTTGGATACTGGTCCAATTATTCTGGGCTATCGGTTGTGACCCCAAACAGCTCATTTAACATAATACCATCCAACATTTCTTCTAAGCAACGATTGGGAAGTGTGGTATGGCCTGGGAACGCAAAAGAGAAACCTCGTGGATGGGAATTTTCAAACAATGGGAGACCTTTGAGGATTGGAGTTCCTCTAAGAGCTGGTTTTAAAGAAATGGTTATGCAAGTCAATGGTACCAAACAAGTTGGTGGTTTTAGTACAGATGTATTCCTTGCTGCGATAAAGTTGCTTCCATATCCACTTTTATACGAGTTCATCATGTTTGGGAATGGTCACAACAACCCAAGCTATACGGACCTTGTTAACAAGGTTTCATCCAAAGTACGTCTATAAAGATTACAAAATAAATTGCTATTGGCTACACATTGGTCACACATGTGTTTTTTGCAGGTGTTTGATGCAGCTGTTGGTGATATATCAATTGTCAGTAATCGCACAAAAGCTGTGGACTTCACACAGCCGTATATTGAGTCTGGCCTGGTAGTAGTCGTCAACATACATAAAGCACACTCAAGCTCTTGGGTTTACTTGCAACCATTTAGTCCGTCATTATGGGGTGTCACTGCTCTTTTCTTCATCTTTGTTGGAGCTCTAGTGTGGTTATTGGAACACCGGCACAATGATGAATTTAGGGGCCCCCCAAGGAAACAAGTTGGCACTGTATTGTGGTGAGTACTTAAAACAGTTTATCTCTTTCATAATAGCTCTTAGATACATCCATTACCCATTAAGAAAATCTGGTTATTTTTTGCAGGTTTACCTTCTCAACTATGTTTTTCGCACACAGTAAGCATTATACCTTTCAACCTGTTAATCTTTTATCACCTTTTTACTATCAAATGACTGGCTCACTAATGATTTGATTGTTTCAGGAGAAAACACCGTGAGTATCCTTGGTCGTATGGTCGTCTTCATCTGGTTATTTGTAATTCTAATTGTTAGCGAAAGCTACACGGCCAGTCTGACATCAATTCTAACAGTGCAACATCTACAAACTCCCATCAGTGGAATCGAATCATTAATCATGGGCAATGAGCTTATTGGATTTCCCATGGGATCGCATGTTGAGGATTATTTGGTGAAAGAACTCAACATCCCAACATCAAGACTTGTATCTCTTGGCTCCCCACAAGAATATGCTGAGAAACTCTTGTCAAGAACAGTTGCTGCCATTGTTGACGAAAGACCATACGTGGATCTTTTTCTCTCAAAGTACTGCCGCTTTCAGGTTGTTGGCCGAGAGTTCACAAAGAGCGGGATGGGATTTGTAAGTATATATCTTACATACATGTTTGACTCTTTAATCTTTATGGTCCAGCCAACTAGTTGTCTAGTTAAATTTTTTGCGACCTTTATAAAACACTGGCCTACATTTTACTTCATGGCAATAGACAAATGTTGATGTAAGTTGTGTGAAAAATTATGAAAGGATAAAATTGTGTCTTTATTGGTAAATTATGAATATCATTTCATATTTATAATTCTCACAGGCATTTCCGAGGGATTCTCCTTTGGCTGTTGACCTGTCGAATGCAATACTAAAACTAACAGAAACCGGAGAGCTTCAGAAGATTCATGACCATTGGCTTAACAAAAAAGCTTGTGGCCCACAAAGCTTGTCCTTTGTATCGGACCAACTTCATCTAGAAAGCTTCTGGGGGCTGTTTCTGGTTTTCGGGCTAGTTTGTGCTCTTGCGCTGTTTATACACGTGTGTAGGACACTTCATAGATTCAGAAGACGTCATCCCGAAGTCAAGAAGCCAAGGAAAAGAGGGTACCGTTCAATGCGTCTGCAAAGGTTTTTGTCATTTGCGGACGAGAAACACAAAGTATCAGGTAACAAGTTAAAAAGAAAGAGGATGGTGTCTGATATTATCAGCCAATGACAAGATCAAAGTTCTTTCAGAATGACATTATTGTTATAGAAGGATCAACTTGTAAAGCCTAATGATCGTTCACTCTTTCTAATTATATAGCAGTTATATCACTTACAGAATTATGTCAGAGCTAAATCGACTTATGGTATCAAAGAATGTTTTATAGTAGAAGTTAAAATAAGTTGGCCTGGCTTTATGAATGTAGGAGTTTAATAACCTCTTCATGAGTCTGTATACTAAAATTGACAGTCACGCAATAGCCTGATTGTTGCCTAGTGATGCTTGTTAGCCTATAACTTTTTCCTTTTCTTGGATTGTTAAGAGGTCCAAAACCTTTCGGCCTCTTTGGTTCGATTGACTAAATGACCCTATGTCTGCTTGTAAAACTTGTTTGTAAATTGTTTCTTCTTCTAGCTTCTTGCTAGTTCAATAAAATTGCCGTTCAAAAAAAAAGCCTATAACTAGCATGCAAATGGTTAAATATGTGACCTGGAATAATATAGTAACAAGAAGTAATATAAGAACTAGGGATGTCTTCTTTATGTTAATCACACATTTTTGTTAAGTGTGCAACAATGCAACATATCCACCAAAATGGGTACAAGGGTTTTCTTGGGTGATTAAACCAAATAAACGCTCATATAACCATCAAAACCTACAATAGAAAAGAATGCTCAACACTTAGTAGCCTTCTACATGTTAGTTTGATATATGGTTTAACGAAATGGGAGAAACATCAACACTAAGCAGCTCAAGCGATTGAGTACCTATAGTAGTCAACGATAGACATATATTTAGGTTGGGATTACCATTCATACACCACTAATTAAGAAAAAGAGTACCTTTTTTTTATTTTATTTTATTTTTTTGATAAATCACATAGACAAGTATCTGTTTATATCTTGATTTGTATGTTTTTTGTTGGAAATTTAGTGCACTTGAGGGATCAATTCACACCTGGTAATGGGTTTGGAGGTATGGAGTATACACCCATTTGGTCACTAAATCCCCTGACTCAATAGTGGTTATGTATTGAATCTGCTGCTAGGATTCTGCTGACAGCTGATCCTGCTGCTAGGATTCTGCTGACAGCTGATCCTGCTGATAGCTGATTCTGTTGCTGATAGCATTCTGCTGCTAGTGTGATTCTGCTGCTGGCATTCTACTGCTAGTGTTTCCACTAGTAGTGTTAACATTACCATTGCTAGTGATAATGTTTCCACTGATAACCACTGATCCCTATTATTATGGAAAGTATTATGATATAATTAATGGGCCGTTAATTATACATAATTCCATGGGTTAGGGTTTTGAGTTTTCACTATTATAAATAGAGGTCACATAATTCTGCATGGAGATACAAAAATACGATTAACACAAAACCCTAAACACTTCTATACGCATCTGATTCTTGGTTTGTGCCTAAAGCAAGAACATCACTTGATCTTATCCCATAGAGATATTCGTGCAACCCAGGCATAGGGTCGAATAGTTTCTATTGGAAAGTGATACCACGATTTCAAGTGAATATCCGGTACCCTTATTGATTATCTTAACCCTAATCTGGGAACTGTTTACAATAACAACCAACAATCAATAGAAACTATTAGTGATAATCAATGGCTGCTGCTATGAGACAAATGGCTGCTAACTTTTCCAAGTTGGAAAAGTTTGAAGGTGTTGATTTCAGAAGGTGGCAAAAGAAGATGCACTTCTTATTGTCAAGTATGAATGTGGTGTATGTTCTCACGACTGAGATTCCAGAAGATCATGGAGATGATGCTACTATGGATCAGATGAGGGCAAGGAGCAAGTGGGAGAATGATGACTACATATGCAGAGGTTTAATTCTCAATGGTATGTCTGATTCTCTATTTGATATTTATCTGAATGTTGAAACTTCTCAAGAACTATGGGATTCCTTGGAAGCCAAGTATATGGCTGAGGATGCATCAAGTAAGAAGTTCCTTGTAAGTAATTTTAACAATTACAAAATGGTTGATTCTAGACCTGTCATGGAACAATACAATGAACTTCTTAGTATACTTGGTCGATTCACACAACACAAGATGAACATGGATGAGGCTATTTCAGTCCCTTGTATCATCAATAAACTACCTCCCTCTTGGAAAGAGTTCAAGCATATGCTTAAGCATAAGAAGGAGGAGTTAACTCTTGTTGAGTTGGGCAGTCACTTGCGCATTGAGGATTCACTCAAAGCTCAAGACATTGACAAGCCAAAGAGTAGCACTGCTACTGGTCCATCAGTTTTCAATATGGTGGAGCATAACAACTCCACCAAGTACAATGATAACAAGGGCAAGCGTAAGCATCAAAATAACACCAAATCTGATCTTAACAAGAAACCTAAGGTGACTTGTTGGAAGTGTGGGAAACCTGGACACTTCAGGAAAGATTGCAAGGGTGGTAAAGTTGAAAACAAATCCAATGGATCAGGCACAAGTGGAGGGAATGGTAACACCAATTCTCTGAAAGGTCAGAATGTGTTTAATAAGTCTTTTAAGATTTATTATGTTACATATATATCTGACATTTACTTTGTGCAGGATGATGATGTTGCGTGGTGGGTTGACTCTGGAGCAACAATTCATGTGTGTAAAGATAGAAGCTGGTTCAAGACCTACAAGTCAATGAATGATGGTTCTATTCTTCACACGGGAAACAAGTCAACTGCCCCGTTGCATGGAAAAAGATGTGTTGAGTTGAAGTTTAGTTCTGGAAAGATTGTTTCTTTATTTAATGTTTTACATGTTCCTGATATTAGAAAGAATTTGGTTTCTAGTAGTTTTTAAATAATTGTGGTTATAAACAGGTTATTGAATCTGATAAGTTTGTTTTGTCTAAAAATGGTGTGTTTATTGGTTTTGGTTATTTATGTAATCAAATGTTCAGACTTAATATTGTTCATGATAATATTGATTCTGCTTTTATATCTACATCTAAACTTTATGATTCAAACCTATGGCATGCAAGACTTGGCCATGTACATTTTAAAAGAATGCCAGATATGTCCAAGGATGGGTTAATACCAGCTTTTGATATGAACACTGAAAAGTGTAAAACTTGTATGTTGAACAAGATAACTAAGAAACCTTTTCAAGGAGTAAAACGTGAAACTAAAGTTTTGGAATTAATTCACAGTGACCTTTGTGATTTACATGCTACTCCCTATTTGGGGAATAAGAAATACTTTGTGACTTTTATTGATGATGCTTCTAGGTTTTGTCATGTTTATTTATTACATTATAAAGATGAAGCATTAGATAAATTTAAGGTATTTAAAACTGAAGTTGAATTGCAACAAAGTTCTTTAATCAAAAGATTAAGGACTGATAGGGGAGGTGAGTACATGGATACTCTGTATTTTCAGTCTGTTGGTATAATCCATGAAACGACTGCACCTTATACTCCTTAGCAAAATGGTATTTCTGAAAGGAAAAACAGGGTGCTGAAGGAGATGGTTAATTCCATGTTGTCCTATTCAGGGCTGAGTCAAGGATTCTGGGGTGAAGCTATGTTAACAGCTTGCTATTTATTAAATAGGGTTCCCAACAAAAGGAACAAAGTTACCTCTTATGAACTTTGGACTAAAAAGAAACCTAACCTTAATTATCTTAGGATATAGGGTTGTAGGGCTGTTGTAAGACTCCCTTATCCAAAGCAGAAAACTTTGGGTGAAAGAGGCATTGAATGCATCTTTGTTGGATATGCTGAGCATTCCAAGGCATATAGGTTTTATGTTATAGAACCTAATGGGTCTATTTCAATTAACTCAATAATTGAATCAAGGGATGCACTCTTTGATGAGAACAGATTCTCATCTATCCCTAGACCAAGTCAAAGGATTCCTAATGGAACCAATGACAATGGTGTTTCAGAGGTTCCTGCTGAGGTTGTGGAACAACAACCTGAACCTGAGCTCAGAAGGAGCAATAGGGTGAGGACTCCAAAGTCATTTGGACCTGAGTTTCAATTATACTTAACTGAAGGTACAAGGAGTAAGGTCTCTGACCAATACTCCTATTGCTTCATTGTGGAGGATGATCCCAAAACATTTGAAGAAACAATGAAGTCCCAGGATGTTGCTTTCTGGAAAGAAGCAATTAATGATGAGATGGACTCTATCATGGGCAATAACACTTATGTGTTGACTGATCTACCACCTGGTTGCAAACCTTTAGGTAGCAAATGGATTTTCAAAAATAAAATGAAGGTAGATGGAACTGTTGAAAAGTTCAAGGCAAGATTAGTTATTCAAGGCTTTAAACAAAAGTCAGGAATAGACTACTTTGATACTTATGCTCCAGTGGCACGTATCAGTACCATAAGATTGCTAATTGCTTTGGCATCAATTCACAATTTGATTATTCATCAGATGGATGTGAAGGCAGCTTTCTTGAATGGTGATTTAGATGAGGAGGTTTACATGAACCAACCTCAGGGCTTCATCATGCCTGGCAATGAAAACAAGGTGTGTAAACTGATTAAGTCTCTTTATGGACTAAAACAGGCACCTAAGCAATGGCATCAAAAGTTTGATGAAGTGGTTTTGTCTAGTGGTTATTTACTTAATCAAGCTGACAAATGTATATATAGCAAATTTGATGAATCTGGTAAAGGAGTCATCATTTGTCTATATGTTGATGACATGTTGATCTTTGGCACTGACCAAAATCAAGTTGATCTTACAAAAGAATTTTTGTCATCAAAGTTCTCCATGAAGGATATGGGGGAGGCAGATGTTATCCTTGGCATAAGGATTAAACATAAAAGTAACAAAATTTCTATATCTCAGTCTCATTACATTGAGAAGGTGTTAAAGAAATTTAATTACTTTGATTGTACTCCAGTGAGTACTCCTATGGATACAAGTGAGAAGCTAATGCCTAATACTGGCAAAGTTGTATCTCAACTTGAGTATTCTAGGGTGATTGGCTGCTTGATGTATGCCATGACTTGTACAAGGCCTGATATTGCTTTTGCTATGGGTAAACTGAGCATGTATACTAGTAATCCTAGTGCTCATCATTGGCGAGCAATTCAGAGGGTCTTTAAGTATTTGAAGAGAACTATGGATTATAGTCTCTCATATACTGGTTATCCTTCAGTATTAGAAGGATATACTGATGCAAGTTGGATTAGTAACACTGAAGACAATTCGTCTACCAGTGGCTGGGTATTCCTACTTGGTGGAGGTGCAATTTCTTGGGTATCCAAGAAACAAACTTGCATTACCAGTTCAACCATGGAATCTGAATTTGTGGCTTTAGCTGCTGCTGGCAAAGAAGCTGAATGGTTGAAAAACTTGCTTCTTGAGATTCCATTGTGGTCTAAACCTATAGAACCTATTTCTATCCGTTGTGATAGTGCTGCTACATTGGCAAAGGCTTATAGCCAGATGTACAATGGGAAGTCTAGACACTTAGGTGTTAGGCATAGCATGATTCGTGAGCTTATCATGAATGGGGTGGTATCTATAGTGTTTGTTAAATCTCAACAAAACTTAGCTGATCACTTGACGAAGGGTTTGGCTAGAGACTTGGTTTTGAAGTCTGCTAAAGGGATGGGTTTAAGTCCAACTTAGTCACTGAATGCAAGGATACCCAACTCCCTTCTAAGGAAACTTGGAAGCTGAGTTCAATGTGGAAAGCTGGTCATTTAGTGGACTGAAGCACATGTATTACAAACATCCCAAGGTTGTGCTTGTTACCTGCTGAAAGGAGGATGAAGTCTTCACTTCTTAATGGTTAATTTTCTTTGAAAAAGTGCTAAGAAGGAGCATGAATTAAAGATGAACCACCTATGTAAATGTTGAAGTTTCGCCGCTTCAGGAAGCTTTGGACTTTTAGCTTTTACAACATTTATGAATTGGATATGGACACATGACTTGTATAGTGTCAGGAGTATTTTAGTGTTTGAAAACTTGTGTTTATTTATCATCAGGTATTTAATTGGGTTGAATGGTTCAATTCTTAGAACACCTTGATTCTCGAATATTTGAAAGTATATGTACTAATGTGGAAATTCAATTCTCAGGATATTTTCATTTATGCACTTGTTTTGTTTTGTGTTTGATTTTTCATGCAAAAGTAGTAAACTAAATTTGGGGAGGATTGTTGGAAAATTTAGTGCACTTGAGGGATCAATTCACACCTGGTAATGGGTTTGGAGGTATGGAGTATACACCCATTTGGTCACTGAATCCCCTGACTCAATAGTGGTTATGTATTGAATCTGCTGCTAGGATTCTGCTGACAGCTGATCCTGCTGCTAGGATTCTGCTGACAGCTGATCCTGCTGATAGCTGATTCTGTTGCTGATAGCATTCTGCTGCTAGTGTGATTCTGCTGCTGGCATTCTACTGCTAGTGTTTCCACTGATAGTGTTAACATTACCATTGCTAGTGATAATGTTTCCACTGATAACCACTGATCTCTATTATTATGGAAAGTATTATGATATAATTAATGGGCCGTTAATTATACATAATTCCATGGGCTAGGGTTTTGAGTTTTCTCTATTATAAATAGAGGTCACATAATTCTGCATGGAGATACAAAAATACGATTAACACAAAACCCTAAACACTTCTATACGCATCTGGTTCTTGGTTTGTGCCTAAAGCAAGAACATCACTTGGTCTTATCCCATAGAGATATTCGTGCAACCCAGGCATAGGGTCGAATAGTTTCTATTGGAAAGTGATACCACGATTTCAAGTGAATATCCGGTACCTTTATTGATTATCTTAACCCTAATCTGGGAACTGTTTACAATAACAACCAACATTTTTCGCTTCTGATCTCGAAGACCTTGTTCTGTATTCCTATGTTAGATCTTGATGCGTTTATCTTTTAAGTATCTTATCCCAGCATGCAATTTAATTCCAACATATTTGTTTGTTCTGAACTCGTATATGCATGTGAGTATTGATTGGAAACAGACAAAACGTATAAACGAGTCAAACGTGGAATGGGTATATATGATCTAGTATGGAACTTATGACATGATTTCTAAAGCCGTAACACAATCAGTTTATTAGCAAGAGAAATATGCTTGTGGCCATGTGGGTTAGCATATTCGGAGTAATATAATTATCTATAATGTAAAGTTCATATGTTTCCCTTGTTAAGATGGAATGCAAACCATCAATAGGAATTCCCAACTGCTGCCATGAAGACGATTGATGCTTTCCATTCATAATGCAAACGTGAAGTGATCTTTAAGAAATTGATGGAGGCCGGTACATAAACTCTAGCCCGTTTTAAACCTTAAAAATATTTATCATTAACTTTTGTCTTCTTGGTTGTAACTGTTGTATCATTGGCATGAGTAGTTAGTCATAAATGGAAAGGACAATGGATGGGGAACAGAGGAAGTTGATCATGGGATCCTCATTCCCATCTGTTGTTGGTGAGGAAGAGAAGCAGCAGTCAGCTTTGGCCTTTGGGTGTTCATAAAATACGATGGGCGAAAATGTGATATGAACTAGATCGATAAAGAGATGAAAATAACGAATAAACAAGATAATGGTCTATTTTGATGAGATAAACCAACCCCCCCAATGGTTTATATTAGTGAGATAAACCGACTCCCCAATTGATAACCAGATCAATTACTTCATATTCAAGATAATGAAAGTTACAATCCCATAATGCCCTAATAATAAAAGAGAACCTAGTCCTAATAGTAGTAGGATAAGTAAAATACTTGCACAATCAATTCATACCTTATTTGGTAATAATTGTAATACAAAAAATATAGATAAGATACAATTAATAACAGGATTAAAATTTTTAAATAATTATCTTTAATAATAAAAAACTATAATTAAACATCATAAATCAAACAAAACAAAAATTAAATTATTTGTTTTTTAATAAATAAAAATATATGATTCAAAAAATTTTAAAAAACCCGCGCGTGCGCTCAAATAACGAAATAATAATATGATTCATATCAAAATGTGAAGAATTTATTGAGTTGATTTGAAAAGTTGGATCCCAGAAAAGTAGAGAACAGAAGTTGCTATATATATAGATGACTGCACTTGAGGTTCACAAGCAACAAGATTTAGAGGTAATATTTATATTATAGGTATCTTTATAAAGTTTAATATGTGATGATTTAAAGGTTTCAATGGCTAATTTATAATGAAAAAAAGACACGGTTGATTAGCATCTTTTTGGCAGCATTAGCAAGTAAACCACCTCATGTAAAGCTTAATTATGCGTGTTCAATTTTTTATGTAAAACTTGTTGAGAAGGTTATTGTCTTTTAGAACAATGCATACATAAATTTTAAGTTTATTCCTTACAGATTTGAGAGGGTTTATGCCAACTTTTCTTGCTGAATATAATATCAATCTACGCCTTTTTGTATCCATTCTATTTGGAGAACAACGTGGTTGTTGTCTTATTAACTGAAACAATATAATTATGAGTTTGTCGTTTGTTCCTCTTTTGATAGTTATGTTTCTTGGAGCCTTTTCAGCTGTAAATTCAAAAACAGACATCATAAATATCGGTTCCGTTGTTGCATTGCAAAGCATCCATGGAAGAGTCTCGAGCATTGCAATGAAGGCTGCTGTAGATGATGTTAATTCTGATCCAAGTATTCTACCAGGAAGACAACTGAGTATTTCAATACATGATGCAATTCTTACTGGTTTCTACGGCATGTTTGGAGGTAAAACAACTCTATTTACTCACCATGTCATCTTCATTATTTTGATTAATGTAGGAAAAAATTTATATACTTAAAAAAAAAAAAATAATAATAATAAATAAATAAATAAATAATTGAAACCTCAATATAATCTGTACTTTTTCAGCATTGAAGTACTTGGAGACCCCTACAGTAGCTATTATTGGTCCACAAAGTTCAGAATTGGTTGAGATACTTTCACATGTTGCAAATGAACTGCATTTCCCTATCTTGTCGTTCACTGGTCTAGACCCCTCACTTTCACCTTTCCAATACCCCTACTTTCTCCAAACAGCCCCGAATGATCTTTATCAGATGAAAGCATTTGCTGCTATAATAAGCTACTTTCGTTATAGAGAAGTCACCGCAATCTTCACTGATAGTGATCAGTTTCGTAATGGTATCAATGTGTTTAGTAATGAACTTACAAAGAGACGTTGCAGGCTATCTGGTAAAGAACCACTTCCGGTTGATAGAAAATTAACTCGGGAGATTGTCAAAGAAAGATTGATGAAGGTCATGTCTATGGAATCTCGTGTCATTCTTGTACACACAAATCCCGATACTGGCCTTATGATCTTTGAGATTGCCAAGAGTCTTGACATGATGAAAAGAGGATATGTATGGATTGCGACTGCTTGGCTATCAGCTGTTCTTGATTCTACTGGCATTCCTCCTAAGAATGCTGAGACTTTACATGGCGTTTTGACACTTCGCCCACACACACCAGATTCATACAAGAAGAAAGCTTTCTCAAGAAGGTGGAAGAATCTAAGTAGGGGATCTATTGGACTCAACCCCTATGGTTTATATGCTTACGATACTGTCTGGATGATTGCTCATGCCATAGACAAGTTTCTTAAAGAAGGTGGTAAGATTTCATTCTCAAATGATTCAAGATTAAGTAACATCACTGGAACCAGGCGACTTCTCCTTAGAACCCTTAACATTTTCGATGGGGGAAAGAAGATGCTAAGCAACATACTGCAGACAAATATGTCTGGTCTAACGGGGCCCCTTTCGTTCAATCCAGACAGATCTTTGCGAAATCCATCTTTTGGTGTCATCAATGTTTTATGCGCAAAAGGCCAACTAGTTGGATACTGGTCTAACTATTCTGGGCTATCGGTTCAGACGCCAAAGAGCTCTTTTAACGTAATACCATCCAACATTTCATCAAACAACCAGCGACTGGGAAGTGTGGTATGGCCTGGGAACACGAAAGAGAAACCTCGTGGATGGGAATTTTCAAACAATGGAAGACCTTTGAGGATTGGAGTTCCATTAAGAGCTGGTTTTAAAGAAATGGTCATGCAAGTCAATGGTACCAAACAAGTTGCTGGTTTTAGCATAGACGTATTCCTTGCTGCCATAAAGTTGCTTCCATATCCACTTCCGTATGAGTTCATCATGTTTGGGAACGGTCACAACAACCCAAGCTATTCGGACCTTGTTAACAAGGTTTCATCTAAAGTACGTGTTTAAAGATTACAAAACAAATTGCTATTGGGTACAAATTGATCACACATATGTTTTTTTGTAGGAGTTTGATGCAGCTGTTGGTGATATAACAATTGTCGGTAACCGTACTAAATCTGTGGACTTCACACAGCCGTATATCGAGTCTGGCCTGGTAGTACTCGTCAACATACAAAAAGCACACCCAAGTTCTTGGTTTTACTTTCAACCATTTAGTCCATCATTGTGGGGTGTCACTGTTCTTTTCTTCATCTTTGTTGGAGCTCTAGTGTGGTTATTAGAGCACCAGCACAATGACGAATTTAGGGGCCTACCAAGGAAACAAATTGTCACTGTAATGTGGTGAGTACTTGAGGCAACTTATTGCTTTCTTGATAGTTCTTACTTTGAATCATCACACTTTGAGAAAAGCTGTTAACTTTTTGCAGGTTTACCTTCTCAACTATGTTTTTCGCGCACAGTAAGCTTCAAACCTCCGAACCTTTTAATCTTCTAAAACTTGTGTACTATCAAATGAGTCAATTTAGGTGACTTGTTTATCATTGAGTTGATTGTTTCAGGAGAAAATACCGTGAGCACCCTTGGTCGTATGGTTGTCTTCATCTGGTTATTTGTAGTTCTAATTGTAAATTCAAGCTACACTGCAAGCCTGACATCAATTCTAACTGTGCAACAACTGCAAACTCCTATCAGCGGCATCGAATCATTGACCATAGGCAATGAGCTTATTGGATTTCCGGTGGGATCGTATATCGAGGATTATTTGGTGAAGGAACTCAATATCCCAAGATCAAGACTTGTGTCTCATGGAACCTCACAAGAATTTGCTGAGAAACTCTTGTCAAAAGCAGTTGCTGCGATTGTGGATGAAAGGCCTTATGTCGATCTTTTCCTCTCAAAGCACTGCAGCTTCCAGGTTGTTGGCGGAGAGTTCACAAAGAGTGGGATGGGATTTGTAAGTATCTTACTCAAATTGTGGACTCTTTATGGCCCAGGCAACTATTTGTCATTTTGTCTAGTTAAATTTTATGTGACCTTTATAAAACACTGGCCTACATTTCTTATTTATAATTCTCACAGGCATTTCCGAGGGACTCTCCATTGGCGGTTGACCTGTCGAATGCAATACTAAAACTAACAGAAACAGGAGAGCTTCGGAAGATTCATGACCATTGGCTTAACAAAAAAGCTTGTGGCCCACAAAGCATGTCCTTTGTATCGAACCAACTTCAACTTGAAAGCTTCTGGGGGCTGTTTCTAATTTTCGGCATAGTTTGTGCTCTTGCACTCTTTATACACCTGTGTAGGACATTTTATATATTCAGAAGACGTCATCCCAAACTCACGAAGCCAAGGTATAGAGGGTATCGGTTAAAGCGTCTGCAAAGGTTTTTGTCATTTGCGGACAAAAAACAAGAGGTATCAGGGAACAAGTTAAAAAGAAAGAGGGTGGCGTCTGGTACCAGTTAATTGTAGAGTGGGAGAGCACGGCTAAATGAATACAAGTCCATATACAGCGCTAAAATGTATAGAAGATAATTGCGGTATGAGTTGTATATATATATAAACACAACATAACAGAACATGGTAAGTAAACAGTTATTGATACTGATGAAAACTAAATAGTACGTGTGTAGTACTCCGTATTTGTTTACTTCGAAGTAATATAGGAAGTCTGAAATCCACTGACCAATTGAATAAACGATAGAAATGTTACTCAACGAATCAAGTTTCTATACAGCATATATATAGTTTTACTTCAAAATAATAGTGTGAAGCATAAAACACTCCTAAGAAGTAAGTTTCTATGGATAAGACTGGCTTTTAAGGAGTCTGTTGGAAAATTTAGTGCACTTGAGGGATCAATTCACACCTGGTAATGGGTTTGGAGGTATAGAGTATACACCCATTTGGTCACTGAATCCCCTGACTCAATAGTGGTTATGTTGTGAATCTGCTGCTAGTTGATTCAGCTGCTAGTGTGTTTCCACTGATGTGTTAACGTTACCACTGCAAGGGTTATTGTTTCCACTGCAAGGGTTGTTGTTACCACTGCAAGGGTTGTTGTTACCACTGCTAGTGTTAACATTACCACTGCTAGTGATAATGTTTCCACTGATAACCACTGATCCTATAATTATGGAAATTATTATGATATAATTAATGGGCCGTTAATTATCCATAATACCATGGGCTAGGGTTTTGAGTATTCTCTATTATAAATAGAGGTCACATCATTCTGCATGGATATACAATATCATACGTTTTTCACAATACGACTAAACACAAAACCCTAAACACTTCAATACGCATCTGGTTCTTGGTTTGTGCCTAAAGCAAGAACATCACTTGGTCTTATCCCATAGAGATATTCGTGTAACCCAGGCATAGGATTAAACATGAAAGTAACAAAATTTCTATTTCACAGTCTCATTACATTGAGAAGGTGTTAAAGAAATTTAATTACTTTGATTGTACTCCAGTGAGTACTCCTATGGATACAAGTGTGAAGCTAATGCCTAATACTGGCAAAGCTGTATCTCAACTTGAGTATTCTAGGGTGATTGGCTGCTTGATGTATGCCATGACTTGTACAAGGCCTGACATTGCTTTTGCTGTGGGTAAACTGAGCAGGTATACTAGTAATCCTAGTGCTCATCATTGGCAAGCAATTCAGAGGGTCTTTAAGTATTTGAAGAGAACTATGGATTATAGTCTCTCATATACCGGTTATCCTTCAGTATTAGAAGGATACACTGATGCAAGTTGGATCAGTAACACTGAAGACAATTCGTCTACCAGTGGATGGGTATTCCTACTTGGTGGAGGTGCAATTTCGTGGGCATCCAAGAAACAAACTTGCATTACCAGTTCAACCATGGAATCTGAATTTGTGGCTTTAGCTGCTGTTGGCAAAGAAACTGAATGGTTGAAAAACTTGCTTCTTGAGATTCCATTGTGGTCTAAACCTATAGCACCTATTTCTATCCATTGTGATAGTGCTGCTACATTGGCAAAGGCTTATAGCCAGATGTACAATGGGAAGTCTAGACACTTAGGTGTTAGGCATAGCATGATTCGTGAGCTTATCATGAATGGGGTGGTATCTATAGTGTTTGTTAAATCTCAACAAAACTTAGCTGATCACTTGACGAAGGGTTTGGCTAGAGACTTGGTTTTGAAGTCTGCTAAAGGGATGGGTTTAAGTCCAACATTGTCACTGAATGCAAGGATACCCAACTCCATTCTAAGGAAACTTGGAAGCTGAGTTCAATGTGGAAAGCTGATCATTTAGTGGACTGAAGCACATGTATTACAAACATCCCAAGGTTGTGCTTGTTACCTGCTGAAAGGAGGATGAAGTCTTCACTTCTTAATGGTTAATTTTCTTTGAAAAAGTGCTAAGCAGGAGCATGAATTAAAGATGAACCACCTATGTAAATGTTGAAGTTTTGCCACTTCAGGAAGCTTTGGACTTTTAGCTTTTACAACATTTATGAATTGGATATGGACACATGGCTTGTATAGTGTCAGGAGTATTTTAGTGTTTGAAAACTTGTGTGTATTTATCATCAGGTATTCAAATGGGTTGAAGGGTTCAATTCTTAGAACACCCTGATTCTCGAATATTTGAAAGTATATGTACTAATGTGGAAATTCAATCCTCAGGATATTTTCATTTATGCACTTGTTTTGGTTTGTGTTTGAATTTTCATGCAAAGGTAGTGAACTAAATTTGGGGAGGATTGTTGGAAAATTTAGTGCACTTGAGGGATCAATTCACACCTGGTAATGGGTTTGGAGGTATGGAGTATACACCCATTTGGTCACTGAATCCCCTGACTCAATAGTGGTTATGTTGTGAATCTGCTGCTAGTTGATTCAGCTGCTAGTGTGTTTCCACTGATGTGTTAACGTTACCACTGCAAGGGTTATTGTTTCTACCGCAAGGGTTTTTGTTACCACTGCAAGGGTTGTTGTTACCACTGCTAGTGTTAACATTACCACTGCTAGTGATAATGTTTCCACTGATAACCACTGATCCTATAATTATGGAAATTATTATGATATAATTAATGGGCTGTTAATTATCCATAATACCATGGGCTAGGGTTTTGAGTATTCTCTATTATAAATAGAGGTCACATCATTCTGCATGGATATACAATATCATACGTTTTTCACAATACGACTAAACACAAAACCCTAAACACTTCAATACGCATCTGGTTCTTGGTTTGTGCCTAAAGCAAGAACATCACTTGGTCTTATCCCATAGAGATATTCGTGTAACCCAGGCATAGGGTCGAATAGTTTCTATTGGAAAGTGATACCACGATTTCAAGTGAATATCCGGTACCTTCATTGATTATCTTAACCCTAATCTGGAACTGTTTTGCAGCTAAACAACCAACAGAGTCTGTACGTGTGTGGATAAAAGTTCTTCCAATATGACAGTGTTTGTTATGGAAAGGATCTAGTGAAGCCTAATAGTGTAATGATAATGAAACCCCCAATGTCACTTGTTAGTCACAAAGTGGCAAATGGCAACGTAAAGAAACAAAGAAAATAGTACAAGTAAAGAAACTATTTACTTGGTTCAATAGTTCGGTTTTGATGACCAGCGGATTCTGATTCATGTGGTCGTCTCTGCTACATCCATGGTCGAAAGGAGGAGTAAACTTTTATTAAGATGTGGAGATAGTAAACGGAACAACAAAATGGCTAAAGGTATAATTATGTGAATAATTAACACATACAATACAATCTTGTGTATACTCTTTGAGCCAAAAGATGAAAGATAAATCACTACACCAATTTCCGCTTCTCGCGACGGGAGACCTTTACCGATTACGCATGTCGTCGCTAAAGGTCCACTACACGACAAAAAGTCACTTTCGTGGCCTCATCTTTGACCAAAACATTTAGAGACGGCATGTCTTCGCTAAAGGTTCACTAAATGACAAAAACATATTAAAATTTTGACTTTGAATATAATATAGTTCCTTGTCGAATACTCATCAGCCCAAAATATGTTTGTTAAAGCGTTATTTTTACCACTTTCATATTCAAATGAAAAGTTTGGAAAAAAATCCTTTGTATTCATCAACATTTCAACAATCATTTGCGCATCATCTTCCCTATAAATTCAATCACATATCTTTTTCAGTTTCTACAATTAACTGAACTAGCTCCAATAAAATCATAATCTCCATATATCCGCCTAATCAAATGAAAACTTTTCACTAGAACAAGATTTACTTGTTAAGCTTGATAAAGAAAAACTTACTGAGTATAAGAAAGTTCACGAGATGATTTCAGAAAGACACTATCCTCTTAACCAACTAAGCTCTGACTATGACCCTCAGTAAAATCATAAACCCAATGTCCTTTCTTTACAATTAACTTGAGGCGTAAAACAACTTTACAAGAATAGAAGGAACTTTCCTATTATTAGACTTTTTATTCAATGCTCCAACTTTTAAGGGAGGATTTAAACCTTCCTTACTAAAAATATTTCAAATCAAGATATTTTTTCCTTATTGTTCTTAGACTTATATTGTTGACCTAAACGAACTTCAAACCAACTTTCTTGGCATAGACTTTGTAATACTCTTAAGCCTGCTCAAGAGAGTGTCCAATGGTAAGGGTGCTTGGGCTCAAGTCAATAGACCTAGGTTCAAAAGTCTCTTACTTGGCACTAAAGTCCAATTGATACAATTCCCCCACCGCAAACGTTCAATTGACCAGTCCAAGGAAGGCCTATTGGAGAAAATGGCCTAAGGTTAGATCCCAACTCCTCAATGAGAACAGGGTTCATTGCATGGGGTCGGGTCCTTGAGGAAGGGTCCGGTTAGCATCATAAGATGCAAGGGATCAGGGTGTTTCCACCGATTTACACATTTTGGAGAATAACCATTCAGCAACATGAACATCAAGAACCCAAGTATTATGACCCGCATCCTCAAACACAATACCAACAAAATACGGGACAAGTACATAATCATGATATGTAACCTTGACACCTCATTAATGCCACGCTGGCACTAACAGCCACGTCACAAATGACAGGTCAAAAAATACACTGCCTTCAAAGCGTACAATTTCAGTTTCACTTTCAACCTTATTCAAAGTTTGACTTTCCCAAACCCACCTTCAATGCCAACCCAAAATCAAGCAACCACTTACCATCTATTTCAACATTTCCAAATTGTTATAACCAGGTATAATTCAATACCTATTTCACTGCATCGCATCTCTACAAGGTATAATTCAATCTTTATTCTTTTTACAAATTGTTACACCTGAATAACAACCGAAAATCAAGCTTATTCTTTTGACTTTCAACCTTTATTATTCAATATTCAGTTTTTACAATTGATTGAGGCGGTATAATTCACACTCGAATTGATTGAGGTTTTTTTGGGATAATTGACAAACGAAATTATTGTGCTTTTTTTTGGTACTATACTACACATTATCCCCCATTTATGATTTTGAATTCATTCTATTTTTTCTATTTGTTCACTCTATCCAGCATATTCATATTTCATCTTTATTGTCATTCCTGTAATATATTAACGTCATTGTTACACTTGCTTAGTTTTTTTTTTCCCTCTAAATATCGTTCATTATTTACAGGTTGATTTGAAGGTATTTTGAGATAATATCAATTTTAAGGTTTCTCCTTTGTGCTAACACATGTTTGGTTCATTCGAGTAACATCCACTTCCTTTGTGCTTTATTGTTTTTACTTTACTTCTTGTGAAACGATTGCAACATTTTTTTTATGGTTTTTAAGATCTATTTTTACATATTTTATTTTAAAAGAGTTTGATACTACGTTGATATCTTGAGCTTTTTTTTATGATGATTGGAGTGCATAAAAGGTGTTCCACGAAATGTCATAGGATATGTTAATGAACATGTTTTGTTTCTTAAACTAAATAATTTTTATTAGGTTATTTACTTTAACCATGTGTAAGAGATTGCTCTAATATATGTGCTCATGCACAGTCAATTTATCTTTAATGTGGCAAAATTAGTAACACCGAGTTTGGTAATGTTTCTCTCAAGAAATTTTGACTTTGACCAAGTCATCGTCTGCTAATTCCCCATGGACCCCTGAGGTATTCTCCATAACCTTTAATTTCATATTCATGAGTACAAGCATGGTCTCCAGTTATGGGATTATCCTATTCAAATATGTTTCTAAATGGCAATTTTAGCGAGATCACTTCATCTTTCACTCAACCATCATTGTGCAAGTAAGACATATAAATGTTATGTGTTTATGAATAGAAAGAAGTGCAAATATTTGTTTTTAAATGTTAATTACATGTTGCATCTGTATCGATACATAAGATGTGGGTTTTAGTTTGTTTACTTAGAAGCATGTCTACTTGTGTTATACATTATCTTTAGAGTGTTGGATTGGCGAAAGTTGTTTCGGATTGCTTATTGAACGACCCTTTGTAAGTAGTTTCATTAAGCAATATTTGCATGCTAATGTCTACTTGTGTTATACATTATATTTGCATGCTAATGTCTACTTGTGTTATACATTATATTTGCATGCTAATGTTGAATGCAGGTTGCTATGTACATGCTAATGCTACAAGAATGCAGGCTGCTATGTACCGAGAAGAGTCTAAATGACAATATTTGCAAATGAAGAAAATGCTAAATACATAGAGGAAGGCCGAATAGTAAGCCTCAAATGAAAAGTTGTAACTGATGTTTTATATCAAGTCAGGAACATATTTGATATATTGTGAGGTCAAAGTAATTTTTTGTAGTATGATAACTTGTATATATTAACAAAAGTGTACCGTACACCCGTAGTATCGAAAAATATTTGTCTACGTATTTAGCAAACATTCCACCCATATCGTATAAGTAAAACCTCTTCTATGTCACTTTGATACATCTATTTGGAATAAGAGTTGTCAATAGGATGTGAATTTCGTTAGCTATGAATTTAGCATCTACCGATATGTTATTATGAATTTCAAGTCTGTTTCATTTGTGAATATCCGAACCGTTTATATGTTATGTGACTTAACATCTATGTTTACTATGTTCATATTTTGACTTTTGTTGTATATTGTTTGTCTAATCTACAACAAGTAAATAATGCATCATATTTAGATTAATTAGCCATGTTAAATATATAAAGTTTCGGATATACTTTAGTAATTAACAAAGTGAAATGGTGCCTCGAACTTTGTTTTTCATGGAATGCTACTTGATTTTCAATCAGGCTATTTGTCTTTAAGGAACTATATTATATACTTATCTTTAGTCCAATGCTCCAATGCAAACTTTTTTGTTTCATGTAATTAGATAATTATATCCAAGGTTTTTTTAGTGTCTGTTTGATCTTTTCACATATTCCGCGTACCTATAAAATTGTTATGCAAACAACTCTTTTTGATAATTACCAACATTCATCATTTTATTATTTCATGTGTTATTATTTCACATATATAAGCTACCCATGATTTATCACGGGTTTATAGGCTAGTATGAAATATATAATTGATGCGTGGGAATTGCACCAGGCTTTACCTTTCAAGGGATCTCGAGAAGCTTACAACCCCCATCAGGCAGTGTACCTGATCGTTGTAGTATAGTATAGTGACAAGTACCGGGGGATTGATCGTTCAACTCAGGAATAGTGTCGTTAGGATTAGAAAACCTAAAAAATTATATCTAGAGGTGAGGGATGATTCTTTTTTTATTTTTATGAAAGCAAGTAAAATCTTGGTTTTTAGAGGAGTGGGCGGAATTAGTTGTTAGTCAACTAACCCAATACTACAGATGCAATCAAAATAAAATAATAAAAATGAAAATAAACTAATTAAACTAGTGGTGTGAGCAATATATGGGAGAATTGTGTTTACTTAGATTTCACTACTCCCTAGATATCTTTGACAGGTTAATTACTTGTTACAGTTGCGTGGATGACGGGTCATATTCCTTAATACCAATCATGGGGTGGCGTACTTACTTCCCCAATTCTATAAGCTCCTACTTCACTCCTATGTCGAGCCGGCTAAGAAGCTCCTAACATGGGATCACTAGAATTCGCTCATGCATTAAATACAACCATAAAAACCTAGTACACATCGGTTCATGTTTCTTAAGACGTTCAAGCAAGTTACACAATGGAGATCTGCCAGTTTTCTTAAGCCTAACATTGAAATCATTCATCCATTACAACTATAAACAAGCAATCAACCTATAATCAACATCTAGGTTTCATTACATCTAAGCAAACACACAAAAGATCTAGCCTAGCATGTTAAAATCAAGACAAGCGTAAGATATATTCAAACAACACATAGACATATTGAATGAATTGAAAGAAAACTTATCTCAATTAAACATGAAGGGTTTCAAGGGTGAAAATACTGTTACAAACGCCCTAGGGTTTATTAGGTTCGGCCTTAGAATTCTCCACACAAGTTTCTCTCTTAATGAATGAAAAATAGAAAAGTATATATATATATATATATATATATATATATATATATATATATATATATATATATATATATATATATATATATATATATATATATATATATGGAAAATGTTAGCTACAATTAATTGTAGCTAGTTGGCTACAATTCCTTTGAAAAAACTTTTAATAATGTACAGTTCAGTCCCTGCGGTTAGACCCTGACACATATTTTCCCCCTGTCCCCACCTTTTTTTTCAAAGGAAATGTAGCCAATTGGCTACATTGTATTGTAGCTATGTTTTCCCCATATGTATATATATATATATATATATATATATATATATATATATATATATATATATATATATATATATATATATATATATATATATATATATATATATATATTTTGTGAGGTGACAGCGTCAAGAGTAAAATTCTGACGCCGTCATCTCGCCGCCAATAAAGTTCTCGGACTGCCTAGATCTGGATCTGACGCCGTCATGTGTAATCTTGCTCCAGGCCGTCACCATATTAACTTTTGACGCCCTACTTCTGACGCCGTCACGTTTTCTATGGGCCGTCATCCATTTTGCTCCTGACGCCGTCATAAAATTCTTCTTGACGCCGTCAGGTACTGTTCCCAGCAAGGAAAATCAAGACTTTGCCGTTTTCTTCACTTTTATGCTCCAAAAAAGTCCAAAATGCTTCCTTTTCCAGAATTCACTCCCAAAGTACCTAAAATCACAAAAGGAACGATTTAGAGCAATATTTGATCAAATAAATTCCAATTCTGGCTTAAATGACCCCCTAAAAACGGTTCATTTTTCGCCTCATCATATACCCTTACACTTTGATGTGCATTTTTATTAGTACAAGTTTTAAAATTTATAAACACGAATTATCCGATTATTATCTAGCACATACGAGCAAGTATACTCGTCCGGTGTAATAAAGGTGGGTAAGTCGAGATCGTCCCAAGGGATTTGGTGGTTTTAGTAATAAGAAAAACGTTTGTTAAATAAGGGTTGTCAATCCAAATTTATGTAAAATCTTAATAGAAACTCAATAAAAACTAAACATATACTTGTGTATAATTCCTTGATTGGTAATTAGGAGTATCGTAACAATTTGAGTACAAAGTTTGGTGTAAAACTTGTTATGATGCGCAACTAAAAATGAGTAGTTATACAATCTATGATGTATGTCATGTTTTCACTACCACTAAGAGTTCTATCACCTAAATGATTCCTTTCGGACATATCGAATTAGTATGACAATCCTATAAACACATAGTTGTTTAGAAAATCAATTCTTTTCTTATGAATTCCTACGAATCCTTTAGGTCCTTTTTTTGTGATGAAATCGTCTCAAATATATTTTAACAAGTAAATAAGATGGTTGTCAAGCATCCTATTCCATACTAATTTGGTGCATTAGTATTTTGGAATAAAAACAAGTTGAAAATCCTTTCGGACCTATTTTTCAAGAAATTGTTTTTACCGACAAACTAAGCAAGAAAAGATGTTATTTCAACAAACTCATAAAATAGATATGTTTTCATGCATCACCTTTTTCATAAAATAATACTCCATTAACCAATCATATCATATACACAAGTATATCACAAATTACTCCATAGCAAGCATATTAAAACACAAGTAAATAAGAAAACTTTTATAAAACTTAAAGTAACAATTGTTCATTATAAGAATCAAGGTGTACCTAGTCTTTAGAATTACAATGAATAAACTTGTGGAACTATAGCAACCACACTCCTCCAATTGCTCACTAACGTAAGTAAACAACTCCACACTCGAACCAATGCTTGAGACTCTAACTCAACACGTTCTGGACGTTTTTACAACACTTAGTAAAATTTCAGGCAATATAAGATAAACTAACAAGATTTGGTGTAATACTAAGTTAGATAATGGTGGTACAAGTAACTCTAGACCCTAAGTGCTCATTATATAGCATAATGACACTTATCCTTCAAGTAAAAACGTCCATCCTCAGTTAATAAGAAGAAATGATCAGCCACACATGATTATGGGGAGTAAATTCGCCAATAAATGCAAAACTTGTAACTTCAGTTAACCCCATCCGATCGGTTTCTCGCCATCCGATCGGATGGTCAATCTTGGCACATTTCCAGCCGAATCGGTTGCGGGTTGCAACCGATCGGTTGGAATCTGTCTGAACCGTATTTCTTTGTCTTTTCTTTGTCGTTTTATGTTGCATGCATTATTTTTCTTCGTGGCATGACTTTGTCCATTAGAACTTGATATTTCCTTGATAATTTCGTGTAGACAACCTTTCTTTATCAAATCCTTTTGTCCATGCAACGTTTCTTTCTTCCTAGATCCTCTTGAAACTCTCCAAAAATGCATGTCCACTTCATTTCTTCCTCTTTTAATCATTTTTACCTGCTTTTGGCTATATTTGCATGCATAAACACTTTTCCACGATTAAGTAGCAAATATATACAAATATGACCAATTTCCACTCATAAATCTAACAATAACGCGACTAAAAACATGTTAAATTTGAGCGTTATCAAATCCCCCACACTTGAGCTTTGTTCGCCCTCGAGCAAGTCTTAATCAAAAGAAAATTGAATTCAATGGCAATAGTGCAAATATCTTATTTGAACTCAATCAAGTAAATAAAGAGCTTGTTAGGAATACAATTATTCCTATAGAAGACTCGGTCACCTAATTGATGTAATAGCATTTTAGTTAACTCGTAGTTAGTTAATTATATATATTAGTTAGTTTAGTTTAAGTAACACCGTGGAAGAAGGACGGGTCTTTACCCACTGTATGCCTGATCCACAGCCCGGGTGTGGGCGTTTTGTAGAAAACTATATATACCCTCTCCACATGTGGAGAGGGTTGGTGCTTTTCATTCAATCTAACATTTTCTTATTTTTCTCTCAACTCTCTCTCTCTCTAGAAAACACCTATCTTCCTCTCTCTAAACTCTTCTCTTATTTCTTCTTCTTCTCTTATTGATTCGATCCAAGACACACAAACCATACTAGTTAATATTGTTAGGTTATTACAATTGGTATCAAGAGCCATGGTTGCATTTTTGGGGCTTGGAATACTCGAATTTTAGTGTGGTTTTTGTGGTTTCTTGTGTGGTTCGTATTGTGTTTATTCTAAGCTGCTACTCTATACGTTTTGTTTAATCCACAATATTTTTTATCTCTTGGTAACTGTTTTAGACAACTTTCTTGCATCCTTTTTGTCAAACACATAAAAAGTCTTATATCATTAGTTTTAAAGTCCTAGTTTCTTTCCTGCTATTTTTTTATTCTTACCTGCGGATACATATCTCATACCTGCGGTTAGTTCATGTTTTTGTACTGATTTTGGCTTATTAGCAAAAGTGGGATAAAAACAAAAAGGGTGTAAGAGACAGGTTTGGCTTGTTTCTGTTGCGGTTCATTTCTTTTCTTTGTTGCGATTATCTTTCATCTAATGTTGCGATTAACTGGGTATTGCGTTTAACTCTATGTTGCGGTTACCTTGACTTGTGGTTAGTATTTTTTGCGTTTATCTAAAGACTTGCGGTTGGTCCATATCTTTGTGGTTAAATCTTAAGTCTGTGTTTAATCCCTTGTGTGTTTACGGTAAATTAAAGAAAACCATAACAAGTAAAAGAAACCACACGATCTCAGTTTCTCCTTGTGCATACAAGGTAAGTCGTTCACAGATCTAAGTCACAAGTGAGAATCATCACAGATCAGTATGTGAAGTTTGAACCACTTTCTGTATCCGAAAAATTGAGAAGAAAAACCCAAGTACATAACAGTTTTGAGTAACCTTTCATTCGGTTACATAAACAAACAAGTACGGTGATATATTGTTTCTGATCTTGATTCGTATAACAAAAAGGATTGTAACATAATTTAACGATTAGATCTCAGATTTATCTCATTGTGCAAACAAAGTTTAGCGTTCAAACAAAACCACAAGAGATTTTTTTTCCCTTCATAGATCTTTTAAGAAGGTTAATTTCTCTTTTAATATTCGAAAATTAAAAAGGAACGAACAAAACAAAGGATATTTCATTCGTCTCTTCTTTCGGTAAGTCAAAACATAAAATGTTTTACATCATACCAAACCTACCTTTGATCCCATATCAAAATCGTTAAGCTTTTTCTTTTGCTGCTGGAAACAAGACAAGGGACGATTGATACTCATTCGTTTCTGGTTAAGAAAAGTTGGGTGAGAGAAGCAGTTTCTTGTGACTGCGTTCTTTTTGTTTAATGTGTTATTAGGGTTGTGATTAAATACCATTAGTTTAGGGTTGTTTCTCTGGATTTGTCTTGGGCCAAAGTTTTACTCTCTTGGTGATTGGGCTTCGTGTCTTTTGATCTGGACTGCTTTCTTTTGGGCTTCGAGGCTAAAAGGTTTACTCACGTTTGCTAATTTGGGATCTTCACAAGGACGATAATTATTTTTAATTATTGAGGCTAGTCCTTGGTAATGATTTTTTGGGTTGTATATCGTAGACAATAACTCTTTTGAGCTGTGGTTCAAGAATCTGAGATTGAGTGATATTTTAGGTTGAGATATTGTCCGAATCTTTAGATCACGGTTTTGCTTGAGCTGAATTACTCCGAGATTGAGAATCATTTTGAGTAACGTTGAGTTGAGATATTGTCGAGTTTATTGGATATAGCTACGGTGTTGATTTGGATTCACCTTCATTCTTTTTAAAACCTATCCAACTGTTTCTAATAACGTATTCTAACAATCAGCATCTCACGGTTTTTTTTCTTGATTTTGTAAAATCCCGCGAAAGAATCTATTTCTCGGTTTAAATAATAGACTTGTAAAATCCTGTGAACGATCACAACATGTCAAAATCTTCCAACCTTGTACAACAAATAAAAGTGTTTGATTCTAATATTTCTAATATGGAATCTTTGTGCTCTAATTTGCAAGGGAGAGAGTTGCTTCAGCCACAACAAGTGCTTCACAATGCAAATGAAAGCTGCATAGAATGTTTTTGACAACTTCATTCACATCTCTCGGTACTTTTAGAGGGAACTGGATTCAAGATGGGATTCGAACGCGCATTTGTAACACTCTTTGGTCAAGATGTTCAGACTTTCACAGACACAATGATTCTTTACTTAGATCAATTACAACAACAACTTGACCAAGAAGAATCTTCAAAAATTGGATCCATAGCTGCTCTTTGTGTGATTAACAAACAACTCCAAGGGTTCTTTGATTCAAAATTCACTCTGGAGTATGACCACTACAGTGAGATGACTAGAAGGTGCTTTGTTGATCACACGGGAATTGAGGTTGACACGTTCAGAGGTACACTCATCCAACTTATGGGTGATGTTAAGGCGTTCATTGTGGAAAGAGCACAACATAGACGTTTAGATGACGACAACATGAAGGGATCTCTGGTACAATCATGTGATGGTATTGACGATTCGGGAAATGCTTTGGATGTTGGGTTAGATGTCACGATGCGTAAAGGATCAGAGACTGATAAGCTTGACACTACCAGCAAATCAGTGACTCTAGACACCCATGGCATGGATGCTGATTTTAGTCCGGTTAATGAACAAATGTCACGTGTTGAGGTACCCTTAACTGTTCAACATAATGTGCTCTCTAATGAACGGGAGCATACTGATCAAATCATACTCACTTATGACACAAATTTGTTGGAAAAGACTGATAGCAATACCATGTCTAATCCAACAAATATGAGTCATAAAGGGGTAGAAAGTGATCAGGATGCTGAACGTGATAAATTGTTAAGTTCTGTGTTGACGGCTGATGCTTTTAAATCAAATGATATGGTTGATAAAGAAACTTTTATTGAACTTTCAAAGAGATTTTTGCAACTTGAAAAACATTGTATTTCACTTGAAATCGCAATGCAACAAAAGGAAGAAAGTTTTCAAACTAATCAACCATGTAAAAATCCGGAACTTCCTGATTTCCGTGAATACTTTATGATTAATGATTTGAAAGCTCAGCTAGAAACCAAGAACTTGACAATCAACAACCTTAAAAAAATGTGTTACTGAGATGTGTGATATGTGTAGTGATGTTAAGGCTAAACATGATTGTGATGCGATTGAATTTGAACAAAAAATGGCTAAATTACTTGATGAAAATCAGTCTTTGAAAGTGAATTGTAAAAATCTTAATGAGACAATCATAGAAATGAGAACTAAGATGTTAGAACAAACAACTTCTTTGATTGCCCAAAATGATGAATTCAAAGCTCATTTTCAGAAAATGGGTTTCACTGTTACAGCATTGAAAAATGAGCTAAGAAAAGCAACTGGGAATAGTGTGAACACTAAGTTTGCAAAACCATCAATCTTGGGGAAACCTGTGTTACCATCAATTAGGAACCAATCGGTTATTAGACAACCGACTGCGTTTAGATCCGAACGAACAAAATTTTCAAAAACAAGGTTTGCCTCCCAAGTTGATGCGGAACAAGTTGTGACAAAACCTGTCACTCCACATTATTTGCCTAAGTCTGATGATTCTAGCTCTGCGAAACCTCAACATGTAGTTACTACTGCTCCCAGCTCCTCTAGGTATAGTTCCAAAATAGTGACGAAACCAAGCATTAAGGTTCAAAAGGACTATGATCTAGAAAAGGCTAGGAAACGGGCCCTACTTCAAAAGGATGGTATATTAGGTTCACAACCTTATAGGATGCCTCCTAGGGTATTGAGGAACAATGCTAAGGTTCAACCTGCCAAGTCTAGGGTTTATTGTAAGTCATCTACAATGCATGTGAAGCAAAACAAACCGAAAACCTCTCCTAGGTGGATACCAACTCCTAAATCATTAGAGTCTAGGAATATTGATAAACCTTCCACTATGCATAAGAAGTTGAGTAATCCTAGAACTTGCCATAAGTGGGTTCCAACCGGTAGAGTTTTCAAGCACGTTGGACTTAAGTGGGTTCCTACCGGAAAGCTTCTCACTGATGATAATGGCATGGTTGACCATGAAACCCCTAAGGGTCTGGATACTGTTGTCACTAACCCATATATATGCTATCAAGTTTGTAATGTTAGTGCAGGTAGTCCTTACTCAGTTGCAGGCACATCAATCATTCACCATATGAGAAAACTCAAAGTCTGGAGGCCTAAAGCAATCATTTCTCCAGCTTCAAGAGTTCTGGAATGTCGATGTTGATGTATGTGCATAAAGACGTCTGAATACTTCAGTTCAGGCCTCGTTCTTCAAAGACTATGACGTCTGTTCAGTTCAGTTCAGGCCTCGTTCTTCAACGACTATGATGTTTGAACACCTCAGTTCAAGTCTCGGTCCTTATTGTCATCATTATGGCGTCTGCTGATAACACTTTAGGCCCCGTTCATTAAAGGAAAGAAAAGTGTACGCTTGAGTGCACTTTATCTTCTGAAGTTGTGAAATGTTCTTGCTCCAGACCATTCTCATCAACAAACTTCATATTTGTTCCACGCTTGTTCAGTCTTCAAGTGGATTACCTTCATCGGATTGTATTTGCTATTATCCACTCGATCAAAAATGGCATTGTCAAATGCAACTTTTGATGGGGAGAAATGTGAACAGTGGATCAACCTCAAAAATTGCATCCTCATATGTTGATTGATGCGTGAAATGACTCTCCTCTCCTCCAACACCTAATGTTCCACTAAGTAAGGATGACTAAAAGTGACTACAGAGTTGATTGGGTATCACGGATTTGAGATTGAAGTTGACTCTCACAATGGTGTGATCTTATTTTATCTTGAAGTCGGGGTTGGATGGATGAATGACTCTCAACGATAACTTGCTCGTGCTTGAGATTTATGTTGAAGACTTGGTTTATCTAGTTACCAGCAGTCGAGGTGGTTGGTTGAAGACCTGGTTAACTATCACTTTAAGGAGTTATGTTGTAGTACTCAGTGTCACACGCCGTTGTCGTTGTGGATAATCGCAAGAGGTGGTAATGTCTCATGCTTTGGTTGGGTAGTGAGTACTTAGAGATTTGCTTGGAGCATAAATTCTCTACACCGTTCTTCCATTATTAGTGCAAGCTTAAGACACAAGAGCGGGAAACTCTACTTCAGTTTCAAGTGTGGTATATCGGGTTTTCTCCATACGTGGTCATTTACTATTAGCCAGTGGAAGTGAAAAGAGGTTTAATTAGGGGTTGATCTGCAGAGAATTGTTGAATAGAATTCTTATCGACATCTTCTCATGGGGTAGTGATTTGTATGTTGCTTCCAGTTGATATGTTTATGTACACATAGTTATGATGATTCCGAGTGATCGTCATCATCATGGAGGGAGAAGAATGTGTACATCGGGGTTTTTATCGAAGAACTGGAAGCATTCTATGTGAGTTGAAAATGTCGAAATAACGTTCCCCAAACAAACCCGTGAAGAAGCTACAGATTATCAGTCTATGATCCACTTTAAGTTGTGGATGACATGTTAAGAGACTTAAGACATCTTGGGCAGAATTGAAAGATACTTCTTCAACAAGCATCAAGGTTATATCAAACGGGTCGTCAGTTTGGGAGGGAGCAAGTACACTTATGGGCTTACTAATTGGGAGGGAGGATTAACCCAATTAGTGAGCCTTTATATAGCAGTTGATTCTCAATAGATATATTTTAGCTTATTTGGTTCTTCTCAATATTTCAAGTTGATGTGCTTAAAAGTTGTTGCTGATTCTGATGTATCAAAACCAGCAAGGGGGAAGGAGACATGCATCCGAATGCATAACGAGTACACGTGATGAACATAATACTTCTTCTTAATTGAAGTTATCCCGGGAAGACATATGTCATTACCGCAGAGAAAATCTGTGTATTAACTTGTGGCGTTTGGTGTATCATTCCAACTATATGGGGGAAGTGGTCTTCTGCTACTTGTGGTATGTATTACTTCAGCTTTCAGTGGCAAGAAATATGAGAAGAACAATTGGAGCGTGAGATGATATTGCTTATCGACATCTTCATTCGTGCTGATATGATTTATGGCTAAGTGCTTCTGGTTAATGTTTCATGTACACAATGGTATGATGATTCCGATGAGATCGCAACCATCAGGGGAGAGATTTGTGTACATCAAGGAAGCGCAACAGGTTCACGTGATCGGGCTTAATCATATATTCCGGAGGTGATATCCGCAGAGATGATCAGTGCTTCAACCTGTTACTTTGGTGTCATCGTTTCCTCTTCTGTTGGATAAATGCGTACTATATGGATTGAGTTAGTATGTGTAAGATAACTAGAAAGCATTTAGTGAAATGAAGATGTTGATATCTTATTCCCCTGAATTGACAACTGCTCCAAACCGCAAAATAATGTGAACATCGGGGACGTACAACAGGGTCATGTGATCGAGCTTCATCATACATTCCGGGATTGATTACCGCAGAGATGATCCATGGTTCACCTTGTTACTTCGGTGCTATCATTTCCTTTGGGTCTTTGAGCGTCATACATTGAGACTTTTTGAATCACTTCAACTACTTGGGGAAGTGGTCTCATGTAGGTGATTGTCGGTTTGGGTGGAAGCTACCAAAGCTTCACATTGAGGAGGCATTAAAAAAAATTCATCGAGTTGGTGGGTGTCTAGCGATTAACTCAATTTGTGAGATTCTAGTGATTTGTTAACTACTTGTGTTTGGTGAATTGTTGTGACTTAAGTCGTTTCGATTAGTCTGATTGTAATTTGACGTTGTGAGTTAATCATTACGACTTGACTTATTACGATCGGATCTATTGTAACTTGACTTGTCACGACTTGACACTTAATACAAATTGTCACTTATCCAAGATCTCTCTCTAAGTTTAACTCGCATATTACATCTTTCGGTTTCTTTTGTTTGACTTTAGTAAAATCCCGGGAGAGAATCGATCTCTCAGTTTAAGTCACAAGAGTTGTAAAATCCCGTTTAAGATTATATCATGGCAACTACGGATTCAGACGATTATTCAGGAGCCTCGAAAGCTTTGGTGGTAAAAGTTTAAGAGATGTTGACTACTTACTCCTACAACGAGTTGAACGATAATCTCATTTTGATGCTCATGTCAACATCTCATTAAACTGTTTGGTATCCTTTGTACATATCTTATGCCAAAACGTAAATAGAAAAATATAAAATCTATAAAAACCATAAAAATCTGAAAAATCATATAAAATACAAAAATATTCTTCTCATGACATGTCTCTTGTGTAATCAATATTATGTACGTTTCTAGAAATGTCATTCAATAATGACACGGAATCATACATATGCTTGAGCAAGAGTTTTTCGGTTTCAAATAAAGTTTTTTTCTAAAACATGTCGTTTCCCAAAACATTCTTCAAAACTATGGCTTGTAGTCATTTCAGGCTACAACCCGGACTTCAAAATTATGGCTTGTAGTCATTTCAGGCTGCAACCCGCGCTTCAAAAAATATGGTTTGCTATTACTTCAGATAGCAACCCGGTTTTCAAAATTAAGGAAAACACGTCGCCAAAAAGACGGTTGTTCCTAACAAAGGGAGCCGTTCATCCGAGAGTGAATTACTTTATATTCATGCACCCTCGATCTAATGTACGCTTCAGTGCATTATTTCTTGATAAAGAAGAGAAATCTTCTTTTTATCGCCAAATACTTTCCCTTCTATGATTTTTCCGGAAAGTATTTGTGCAAAACTTGGTGGTACCATGAAATTTTAAATGAAAATCAAATTGAACTCAAAAAGTTTGATAAAATTTTCACTCAATCAATGACGTTAATAGTTTATGAAAATATTTATGCTTTAACATCCGTCATTGATTGAGGGGGAGAGTGATTTCTCAAAATTTTATGTATCATCAAAACTCCCCACACTTCGTACATAAAACCTTGCAACAAAATGATTTGTGATGTGTTATGTGTCAGAATGAGTACATTTTCAAAGAGTTTTCGTTAAAACTTCAAATCTTTTGTAAACTCTTCAAATCTGACACATAACAACCTCCCTCACAGATTGAGGGGGAGCAAGAAAAAGGTTCCTTTTATCAGACAATATTAAAAAATTAACCGCATTTCTCTCCCAAACGTTTTCTAACTTATTTAAATCAATTGAGATAAAAAATCTCTAAAGATTTGAAATTTTTGATCGGGGGAGAGAATGTGATTTAAATATGAAATCTGATAAACAAAAGTGATCTTTTGGACTCAATATATGTGCTCCCAGATATGTGCTAAACTCTTTCGAATATCGATGCACATATTGAGGGGAAGCAAAAGGCGTTTGTGGAAGTTATACCAAAGACCGACCATTTATCTTTATGCATGGAGTTATAAGGTTGGTTAAGGTTAGGTATAAGTTCCCATGATCCACCAGAACCGGAAGGATCTTCCCAGGGACAATCCATAGATAGATTAGAAGTCCTTAGGAATGATTGAAAAAAGGAGTAAAGTGAGAAAGGGAAGAGTGCGGACTGAGATAGAGCTAGGACTGGAACAAACCCAACAAGGTTCTAGTGGTGAAGTCTCGGTAAGCACTGAAGGGGTTGAAGAATGAAAAAAGAAATGAAATGAGAAAGGGTGAAAAGAAATAGCCCTCCAAATATTCAACCTTAGGGCAGAAACCGGGTTCAATTCATAATCTACTAGTGGTTACTAAAGTAACACTAGTATTGAAGACAAGACGTCATGGACCCAGTGACGCACTGCACTACACTTCCCAACCACTCAAGTTCTCTTAAAAGAGCTTGTTTCATTCTCACGGGGAACCCTGTGCAATGTATCGACCGCTCATTGCGAGCTATGTTGATACCTAAAACAGGAGGCGCCTCCCCAGTCTCCAGGAGCGGATCAAAACGCACTATTGAGTCTAGAGCCATGAGATCATCCATAAATCTCGATAGGACACATTCCAAATATGCTTATTGTTTCACACAATGTGGAAAATAAGATAAAATATTTAGAGTCCTACGCATTATCCTTATGGTATTGCCAGAACATCCGAGTGGTATGAAAATATTCACAATGAAGATGGAAATCCTTCTAGAGCGAGCATCACTCAAGCTCTTGGTAGGTGACATGTGAGATCCATCTTGGATCAATGATCAAGTGACAACTGGAAAGCAACGATGGTGCGATTCAACATTGAATCAAACTTGTTCCAGGAAATGGATTGACGGATACTTTTGCAAAAACCTTTCAATGTGCTCACAAACTTACTTTCGAGCACATTGATTGTACAATATTTCAAACAAAAGTATTTATGATGGAAATCTGATTCTGAGCATAAAACTCTCGTCGTGTCTAAAAAATGTTTATCATAGGACACGCGAGTGATTTCTATAAATCAATTTCTCATCAATCCGTGAATATCTATTCACCGATTCACTCTATCGTGCTGTCTGCTTTGAGATGTTCTGGTATGAGAACATGCTAAGTATGAAGATTCCAAAGTGGATTCTTTGGAAAATTCATTACTACAAGCTGGAAATTCCTGTCAAGGAGAGTCTTCTTTAAAAGAGACTCTACCTGATCACAGGTCGGTTTTCACAAAACCGGAGGGTAGTCTGTCCTCGCAGAACGAATGACAAAGCCATATTCGTTCTCTATCTTTATTGCTAACTGTCTTATTTCAGGGACACATATAAAGATGGCGTTGATGGCTCCTATTTCTAGCTGAATCGGGTCAATCCATACCTCATGCTCACACATCCTCCACACTATAAATGACGATGAGAGACTTGCTACAACAAATGTTGAGAGACTACCAGCAACGTTTCCGCAACTCTGATGAAAAGGTCTCCTGATCTACAACTCTAATGCAACGTCTCCAGATATAGAAGGGTGTGAGCATGATGGTCCTTAGTCACTACATCACATGAAGGCAATACAACTATGGATGAGCTCGGAGATTTACTTTGGCTGATGATCTCAAAGGAAGCTTAAAGATCACATATCTCGAAGGAATTCAAATCACAAGTTCGTTTGCTTGAAGTACAAAGTGTGAAGAAAAGTGAAGAATCAGATCCTACGAGCTACAAAGACTTAAGAATGCTTAAAGACTAAAGAGCTTAATTTCAAAGGTGACCTCGCTTAGGGGGAGATTGTTAGGAATACAATTATTCCTATAGAAGACTCGGTCACCTAATTGATGTAATAGCATTTTAGTTAGCTCGTAGTTAGTTAATTATATATATTAGTTAGTTTAGTTTAAGTAACACCGTGGAAGAAGGACGGGTCTTTACCCACTGTATGCCTGATCCACAGCCCGGGTGTGGGCGTTTTGTAGAAAACTATATATACCCTCTCCACATGTGGAGAGGGTTGGTGCTTTTCATTCAATCTAACATTTTCTTATTTTTCTCTCAACTCTCTCTCTCTCTCTAGAAAACACCCATCTTCCTCTCTCTAAACTCTTCTCTTATTTCTTCTTCTTCTCTTATTGATTCGATCCAAGACACACAAACCATACTAGTTAATATTGTTAGGTTATTACAGAGCTTGATAACAATTCTAAGCACCTCACGAAGATAATTTGAAATTCACTCATCACTCAATATGTGTAACGATTAATAGATCACTCATTGCACAGTCATGATTTATGTTTCTTACCATAGGTTTGTACAAGTATCAAAACAATAGAATAATTCATCAAAGAGGTCTTTTATTCGGGTTGTAATGTTTAGGCTAAGGGTTTTATAAACTTTCGTGCAAAATAATTACACTAAGTAAAAAAAGTAAGGATAAGGCATGGGAATATTTATGAAATTGGTTTTAAAAGAAAAATAAAATCAAAGTCTAAGTCCCATAGTTGCTAATCTCAAATAATCCACAAACCCATAAATGATAATAGTTACAATCTTTCTCCTCTTCTACTTCCACATGTTGATACATCGATTCACCATAAAAATATTCTTCAAACTTAGCACATCGGCTAACAACATATCTCATGACTTTCTTTATTCATAATAATATAACACATTGACTATATTTGTCACCTTATAATTGCGATGACTTTTTTTTTTTTTTTTTTTTTTTTTTTTTTTTTTTTATTTATATCACACCTCCCCCACACTTCGCATAAGCATACACCACAAAAAAAATACAAAACACGAAGTTGCGCACCTTCATCTTTGTTGGAATGGCACACACATGAACTGTGAAGTGTGGCTAACTAATAATCATCAAAAACAATCCAACAACCAAGCAACTAGCAATCCACCATTTAGACTTTGACAAGGGTTAGGCTAAGGTTTAAAGTGTAAAATCTTTTTGTATTTTTCTGGATTTAACAAAATGAAAAGGATGGCTCAGAGGGTGAAACTAAGGGTATCTAGCGCTAAAGATGAACGCTAACAAATGGGTTCCAAATACGAGGGTAACTAACCAATGTGGTTAGCAAAAATTATTTTGTAAACGGATGGCCATTTGGTTTTATTCCTAAGTTTGCCTCTTATCATATGAATATATCCTTATCATTCGAAAATGATTTTAACCGTAATGCATAACAAGTACAAGTTCTAAAATTAACACAACCACCGGCACACTCATCATGAAATATGTAAATAGTATAAGAAATACTATTCTCATAAAAAAAATAAATAAATAAATAAAAACAACTAATCCTCACAATTTAAAGAAATAAGGGTACAAAATTGTGCTAGCAAATGTTATCAATTCCGAGACGAATTGCTCTTTAAGACTTGAATTTATTCTCCAAAAATATCATTATTATTTACCATGAAATCAACCTTATTTTAACTAAAATTTGAAGGGCGAACTACTACTAGTTACTAAAGTTCACGACTCTAAAATGAAAATTTAAAAATTATGCAATTTTTCTATTTTCTTCCTTCCCCCACACTTAAGTTTTGCATTGTCCTCAATGTAATAAAAATAACTTCAAAGTAAAGGAAATGGAAAAATTTAGAAAATACCGGAGTTAAATATGCAACATTCATATTTAATCATAATAAGCAATTGAGTTTACCGACTCCAAACGTTGATCAACCATATGCTTCCGTAATAAAACTCCTGCAAGAAAACTGCAAAATATACGAAACAACCAAACAAACACAAACAAAAACATATCTGAACCAAATAAATAGAAAATTAAGTTACGTTATAAATCCTACGAGAAATAGTTAAAGATAATAGAAATAGAAATTGTTCGACACATAATTGTTTTTAAAACCAACCATAATCCATGTGATCAAACGTCACCATCAATAACTCACATCGGAACGAATGAACTCGTCCTCGCTTTCCTCTTCTTCATCATCCTCGTCCACCACTCGTCTCTTCTTCTTTCCAGCTCTTGACGACGAACCTCCAACATCATAACTCGATCCTCCAGGATTAAAACTTGGTCCACCCACATTAACACCTGAACTACCATACTCGGGAAGTCTACCGTATGGAGGATATGGCTCGGGAAGTGGTGAATAAACAGGATAAGGGTAGGGGTATGGTCCAGGATATGGAGAATATGGTAAAGGGTATGGTGGAATATTTGGTGGGTTGTAGGGAGGTACCTCATAATTGGCATCTTGTGCCAAATGTTGGATCATAGGCATGGAATAATCATAGTTGTAATTATTCCTCATTTGCATTGAATCTCTCCAAACATCCCTACACTCAATAGCATTTAATTCACGGTTCCAATCACCCCATCCTGAATCAAAACCACTTTGGGTATTACCCGGAAAAATCCCCATTTGAGGTTGTGATGGCACTTCCGTATAGGCTCCGGAATGTGCCCCCACACTTGGTTCGATCCAAGGTCCCAAAGTCTTGTTAATCCTATCCAATGCTTTTCCAAAACTAAAAGCATCCCATATCTCACTCTCCAATCTCACTCTACACTTCCTTAACTCATCATCATTAAAATACCCATGATTTTTAGCCAACGTGGTCATATAATGACCTCCACAAACATCACTTTATTTCTTAATCCCCGGTGCTCTCTTAGAAAGATACTCGGCAATAATCCATGTCACATTCCCATTCTTGTCTTCCTCCAACAACTTCATCACCCATAGGTCCGGTTGACTACATTTGTCTTGTCCACCACTCCTATGTATCAATCCCCAAGAAATCAACTTTTGTAAAACCTTTAACAACGGATTCCTAATCCTAGAAGAATTTCTCCTAAGACAAGTTGGATCACCAATTCTATTCCAATAATCATCAATACCCGTGTATTGATTATTAGCTCTAGCTAAACTCACAAAATGTGGTCCAAACAACCTATGTTGAAGCTCACTCTCCTCATACAAACCAAGTGCAACTGCAAATTTTGGCAAAGATAAAGCATGTTCGCGACCACACAATCTAAACCAAACACAAACATCCCCAAGAACATCATTTACCTTTCTATCAATGTAGAACGTAGAAAAGAACTCCAAACATCATTCTTTGTAAACATTCTCACGAATACTAAAAGCTCTTTCCCAAGAATAATCTTCAAACCTATCTCCATCACCAGGATACACATAAATCATAGTCATCATGCTCCTCAATTGATCCTCACATTCATACTCCTCAAGCAATTCCCAATCAATCAACCTATGCTTAGCAATCTTCCTCTCTTGAAGTTTTGAAAGACGTTCCCTATACGCATTCTTGTCATCTTTGTTTTGCACATGAGAAAACTTGACATTTTCATTAAACTCCGGTTTCAAACTGAAAGTAATCCTCTTCCTCTCGTTCCTTTTCAAATACTTGTTAACAATCGGATTTCATCCCAGTCTTGCAACATTTCCCTGAAAGAAATCTCAAATTATGTTAGTATATAAGTATAAGAACTAATACCAATCAATTTAGAAACTAGAAAACACATTTTCAAAAATTGTCAAAAAATTTTCCGAGGTGTCCATCCGATCGGTTTGAGGTCCAACCGAATCGGATGCAACTTTAGCACACTCCAAACCGATCGGCTGCAACTCGCAACCGATTCGGTTGGAGTTTTCTGCATACTACATTCATCCTCAATCCATCCTAAACGTTTCCCAATCAATCCGAACTTCTTTCTAACTTGTAATCTTCCATTCTAGAGTACTTTTAACATTCAAACTCTCCTATCATTGATTCTTAACATTTCCAATCATCAACCTAATGATTCTATAAAAACCAAGAACATCATCTACTTAAATCTTCCAATTAGTGCTCTAATCAACAATGCAATAACCTAACATCACTAATTATCAATCATATAACTTCTGGGATTCATCAATTGCAAATAAACTAGTTCTAAAGATTATACCCAATTCAATCCGAAAATTCAATCAATGAATTCTTACTCAAAACTTAACCAATTAATCTAATTCTTTTTGCAATACCTTCTCCTAACATCTAATCACTTATCCCCAAAATATTATATCTTAATTCGAACTAATTCAAAAATACCCAATTCGTGACCTAATTTCAATCATCCGAATTAAAACTTAATTGAACAAAATTAATGATATAAATTACTTGACTTGATGCCATTGATGATTAATTATCACTCCTGCAACCTTCTAACAACTTCTTATGGTCGAATTTTTAACCCCAATTTTTGGTGGATTGTGTGTATGTGTTTTTCTTAAGTTTTTGAAAATTTTGGTTTATATATTCAACTCCATCCGATCAGTTGTGAATCCATCCGTTCGGTTTGATATGAAATTGATTTTTCAAAGTTTTTTTTTTTCTTTTCTTTCTCCACTACTAAACTTGACACAAGTGCTAGTAGTTCTTTCCTTTCTAAAACTTATTATCTTGTATGTATTCCAAACACACTTTGTCTACCAAAAATTTTGGTCATCTACTTCTACTTCTAAACTTAAAACTAAAAACATAACTTATCCTCTAAAAACTAAAAACTTAAACTAAATAAATCAAAAGATAAATAGATAAATAAATAGATAGATAGCTAAATAAATAGTCTCATTTAAACATGAAATGCATAAAACCTAAAAACATAAAATAAAATACATGAAAAATAAAAATACGAAACAAACAAACTAGCACAATATGTGCTTTATTCTTGTGATCATTCTTCTTCATCCATAGAAACATTCATTCCTAAGAATGTCTTCTCCGCGATACTTGTTTGCCAACTTCCTAGTAGTCTTTTGAGTTTTGAAAATATGTGCAAAGTTCCTTCCTCTAGGACATGTGATATCAAATTTGCAATGCCAATCACCATCTCCTTCTTCTCTTTTGTAAATGCTATGACCTTCGGAACCCCATTCCAAGTTCTTCAATTGGACCGGTAAAGATCCAAGAAAATCTGTCAACTTGTTAAACACAAAAATATTTTTAAATGGATTAAAGAAAGCCTCCATTGCTAGAGCTCTTTCCATTTCATCTTCAATATCAAAGAAACTAGGTGTGCATGGACCAAACTTAGGTCTACCATCTTCATCTGTAGGACCGTAGAACAACCTTATCACTATTGAATCAAGCCTAGATCTAGAGAGAGAAAGTAAGTAGAGAGAGAGAGAGTGTGGGAACTCTAGTGTGTGGAATAATAACCTTGATATTACTAAATGAATCACTAAGAGAACCAACCTCTAAATGAGGCCTTACATGACTATTTATACTTGTAGTCTAGGGCTTCACATATCTTAGACCATATTACATAACTAGCCCTTAGACTTTATACAAGCATGAATAATACACATAAACTTTAATAAACTAGCATTTACTAACTATTACATGAATATATTTAACTAACTATTTGACTCAATAATGATCGTCACTTTTAATCCTAACAATCTCCCCCTAAGGGACGATCATTGAGATCTCACTTTGATTTCATAAATGATCAACACTTCTAATGCTAACAATCTCCCCCTAAGGGTGATCATTGAGATCTCTCTTTTGTGACTTTGATCTTTGATCTTTGAAGCTTGTTCTCTTGAACTTTGAGTCCTTGTGTAATAGTTTTGCTAGTTCCTTTGTTCCAATCATGCTTTGTGATCTTTCTTGCCTTTGATCAACATCTTTACAATGTTGTCTCTACGTCTTTTCCAACATGCTCATACTTTGTTTGACTTTGAATCTTTGTGAAGTTCTCTTCTCTTTGACTTTAATCTTTGTTTCTTTAGTTTGTAGATTCTTTGACTTTGACTTAGAAACATTCTGAACTTTGCTTTGCTTAGATCTTTGAAGAGAGCTTTGCAGGGTACGAGCATGTGGATTTTTGAGTGATGGTAACGGTCTTTCTCCAAGGAGTATTCATGAATACCTGCATAAAACAGTTAGCAATAAAGTATCCGGTACTTACAGGTTCGGAATTAGAGATCGTCAACAGCATAGTGTGAAGACTCCTTCTAACCCTTACCAAGGCCGTTCCCATATCAGATACTCCCGAAAGAGCTTACGAGACCTACTAAGTAGCTCAATGACTGGGTGAGTCGCTGGAGATCACTCCACAATTGTAGACCGTTTTGTAACATAGTAACCATCATGAAAGATAAGGCAAGATCCGTAGATCTCATAAAGACTCTTACAACTTGTGTCCTTTTTGGTGAACACAAGTGTATTCATAGGAAAGTGTATCCTAAGAGATCTTTTGACGTATCTCATGGCTCTAGACTCGATAAGTGCATAATTTGGTTTCCTATGCGGAGACTAGGGAGGGGTCTCCTGCTTCAATATCAACCATCTCTAAGAGATAAGTCGATAGATTACACCGGTTCCCCGTGAGAATGAAACAAACTCTTTTAAGAGAACTTGAGTGGCTAGAAGGTTAAGTGAAGTGCGTCACTGGGTCCATGACGTCTTGTCTTCAATACCGGTGTCACCTTAGTAACAACCAGTAGCATATGAGTTGAACCCGGTGTCTGCCCTAAGGTTGAACATTTGGAGGGCTATTTCTTTTCACCCTTTTTCATAACTTTTCTTTTTAATTCTTCAACCTCTTCTTTCTCCTTTCTCATTTTCTCCTTTTTTCAATCATACCTAAGGACTTCTAATTCTAATCTATTGGAATTGTCCTTGGGTAGATCCCTCCGGCTCTGGCGGATCATAGGACGGTTTTACCTATCCTTAGTCACCTTATAACTCCATGACTATCCTATAATTGCCATGAAACCATTTGTGAAAATCTCTCAAAGCGTTATGATAATAAAACATACTTTGTTAACACTTCGAGAGTTTTGCATTTCATTTGAAGGACTCCCCCTTCACATGTGCTCATGGATTTTTAAGAAATTTGCACATGCGTGAGGAGTTTGCACTTTTGAATTGATTCACTTTCAATGAACACAACCGATTCGAGACACGCTTACATGACTAGTTAGACTAGCTTGAAGTTATTACCCGGCCTGGTCATATCCACAGAAAGTTTCTCGAAATGGTACATTTCTACTAAGACAAATCATTTTCGAGACACGCTTACGTGGCTAGTTAAAGAGTTCCATTGTCAGCTTTTAGGTGACAACTAGCTCTAGTAACTAACTTGATGTTATTACCCGTCGAGGATAGGTCTTTTCGATTACTAACTTTTGTTGTTTCGTCAATTCTTGGGTCATATCTGAGTCGAGCTCTTTTGAGATTCAAGACGATCACATTTTAATCACATTTCTCCCCCTCAAAAATAGCATATCCATGGTATTTTTTATACCAATTGATTGAAACCTTTGTTTTTGGATAGCTTATGGGAGAAACGGATGTATGATATTTCCGAATTTGTTTTAAGCATGATCTTTTTGGAACATCTTTTTATTACTCCCCCTCAAAATTAGAACATTTTGAGTAAATATCTGCTTTGAAGGATTTGAGGGAGTAATATCGTGAAAAGTTTTGAAAACCTTTAGAAACATTTTTCAAAATTTTGCTCAAAAAAAATTAAGAAGACTTTGATAAGCTTTTTGGAGAGAAGTCTTCTTATCATTTAGGATTGTCGCACATAAATGTACAACAGGGTCCTTGCTTTGAAAATCACGGGTTATACACTGTTATGTGTGCATAAGCCAAAATGTTTTTAGGATAAGTGCTCGAAAAATATTTAAAACCTTTGTTTAAACTTGAGCACTTTCCTTTCTTTGAAGAACGAGTCCTTAGCTGAAATACTAAGAAGTCATTATTTTAAAGTCCGGGTTTCGTACTGAAGTATACGAAAGCCATTATGATTTTGGATTAGACAACAACTTTTGGAACCCATTTAAGCACGGCGCCAACGGGTTTACCATATTTTGAAATCCATTTGAAAGTTGTGTCAATCCGAGACAAAGAAGTTGAATTCCAACGAGGACTGAAATCCGGTGTTTCATTTTGAAATAAAGCTCGTGGAATCAACGGTGATTTAAAACTCTTTTGCTTTTGAAAGTTGTTTGAGAAACTCGGTGTTTCTCTTGGAGTTTTAAAACTTGAAGAAGAAGTTTTCCATCCATTGTTGAAACTCGGCGTTTCATTTCGAAAATTCGTTTTTGAGATGAATGGAAACCTTCCAGAATTGGGATTTTTCAAAGCATTGCCATTCTTTTGTTGTAGCGGAAGCATTTCATAGTATGAATATTTCAAATGTTTTGAACGGCTTTGCTTTGGTTTCCACACTGGCTTTACTGGAGTAAAACGAGAGTTTAGAGTTTGAAAACCTTGATTCTTTTCATTATGAGCACTTGCATTTGAAACCTTTTGAGGAGTAGATGTTTCAGAAAAATTAGGTCTCTTTGAAAATTTTCTTCCTTTTTGCAAAGAATAGGTTGTAAACTGAGAAACCTTTTTCGAAAACGGTTTGGAAGATTCACCCGTGTAAACCTTCTCCGAAACACTTACTTGTGGTTTAGACTCGTTTGAAACTTGAGATTTTCCTTTTGACCGGTTAAGAATATCAAACTTTGCTTTTAATGCATTGTATGACGTTCTCAAATCATTGTATTCTTTTTGAAGAGAAGGATGATCTGATGATGCCAGTTTTTCTTGCAAAGAAGCATTTTGATTTTCAAGATGTGCAAAATATTTTTCATATTTGTCTGTTTCGATTGAAAAATCATTTTTGGCATCACCAAAATCCTTGGTTTGTTGTGCAACCGTTTTTTCCAATTCAACAATTTTCTTTTGAAGCACAGATTTTTCTTTTTCAAAAAGATGATTTGGTGTGATCTGAGAGTCAGATTTGTTTGAAGTTTGATTCTGAACTCTTGACCGCTTGATTGAATCAAACAAGTTTTTGTAAGTCTGTTTCAAATGCTCATTTTCTTTTTGTAATGATGCCACAGCATTTTCCAATTCAAGATTTTTTGTATCAAATTCGTCAAAATCAAATTTGATATTGGTATCATCACATTTTTCTTCAAAAATCTTTTCTTTTTCTTTAAGCACTGATGTCAAAGAGTTTTCAGAAGACATTTTCTCATTCTTCTCTTGCAGTTTAAGTTGGAAAGAGATACTTTGTGCTTTGAGTATTGCAAGATGTTTCTCAAAGTGAGCAGTTCTTTTTGACAATTCTGCTTTGACATCAGTTGCTTCTTGTGAAAGCTCGGTGATTTTCTTTTTGAGACAAAGATTTTCAGATTTCAAAGAAGATGTTTGTTCAAAATTCTCATTCACTTTCTCATGGCAAACAGATTTTGATTTGAAAGACTCTATTTGATTTGTGAAAAATTCCTTTTGAATGTCAAGTATTAAGCATTTTTTATCAAATTCGTCTTCAAGAGAATGAACATACTTTAAATCTTCTCTCATTTCAGTGACAAGATGTTTTTCAAAGTACTCAAAACTTAAGTTGAGATTTTTCACATGAGGTTCAATCTCATCTTTCAAAATCTTTTGGACTTCAATCTTAAGGCGTACATCTGATGAAAGAGGATTAGAGAAAACGCTGTTATCGATGTTTACTTGCTTAAACCAAATGACCTTTAACGTATGCTCAATGTGATGTTTAAGACTACAAAATTGTTTCCTTGCTTTATTTTGCCATAATGTAGCATCATAAGTAGCAAGTTGAGCTTCTTTGAAAAATCTTTTCACATTTGTGTCTTTTCTTTTGAAAGGTTCTTTTGGTATATCAGTCAATTGTAGACCACCATACACAAAGCCGTGATACGAGAGTGGGCTTTTTGTTTGTTTTACTTTCAAACGTTTTTCCTCTTCAGATTTTAAAATATCTTGAGACTCAAACAAAAGATCATCTGACAATTCTTTTCCCATATCTTCAGCGTTGTACAAAATAGGTGTCAGCTTTTTCACTTTGTTTAAAACACACGGTTTTTCATTTTCCACATTAGCATTATTCACAAAACCAATCCCAGATGTTTGTTTCTCAACCTCCTCATCTTTAGTAGGCAGCATGTTGATAGTCTGAGAAGTCTGTCCCAATTTTCGAAGTTTGTTTTCAAGATCGTTTGTTCGTTTCAAAAACTCTTTGTTTTCATTCTCAAGTTTTGTGTTTACAATCTCAAAATTTGATGTGGTTTTCTGAAGCTTTGAATTTTCACTTTTTAAATCATTGTTCTCTTTTAAAAGCGCTTGAACCTTTCTGTTGTTAACAACCATTTGGGTATCCAGATTTTGAATGGAACGTTTTTCACGAAGAACAGCTTCTCTATAACCAACTTCAAGTTCTTCATTTCTTTTTAAAAGTGGTTTGACAGACTCTCCATACATTTCAAACTTTTGAGCTTGAGATTTAAGGTTTGAGTTTTCAAATTCAAGTTCAGCTTTTCTTTTTGTTACATTTTGAAAACCTTTTTCCATTTCTTTAAATCTCTCAAGCTCTTTTGTCAATAAGACATTCGTTTGCTTAGCTTTGCAATTGTCCTCTTTGCACTTTTCAAGTTCATGTTTGAAATTATCGATTAATGAAGCAAATAAGGCACGATCTTGTTCATAAGAAGATCCATCCTGGGCAGGCTCACCTTTATTAGGATCCATATCTGGAGTGTCAAAAGTGATATTGCTATCATTTTGTTCCTCCACATATGTGTCACTAATAGACTCAGAATGCTCAGGATGTGTCTGATTATGAGCAAACACATTATCAAACACAACATCATTATTGTTTGAATGTTGTACCTTAGTGAATATCTCTGTGTCTGATGAAGGTCTGATATGATCATCTTCGGTGACCCAAACAGCTTCATTCCTTTGAGTATCATCAGCATCCGAATCATAGCTAGGACTGCTTCTTTCAACCTACTGTCCTGAAGATGAATCACTTCTCGTGAAAACCATACTATCATATGATGCATCACCCTCATTGACCGTATCATCTTCTTTTTGAAAATCTTTCTCTGTCTCTTTTATAATCACCTCAGTTTCCTTTAACTGCATCTCTCTTTCCTTCTGCTCTTTTTCCCGTTTTAGCTTCTCAATCTCATTCCTTGAAGTGCTTCTTTCTTTTTCATTTGAATCCCTCTTCTTTTTCTGCATCTCCATCAGATGAAGTGATCTTGCATTAAGCACAGTTTCCAGTATGTACATATGATTAAGCAATTGATTTCTAAAGACTTCAACTTCTATGCTAGTGAAGTATTTTTTCCATAAACTGCTTGCTGATTCATAATCCCAAGAATTCTTAAACGCTCTAAAATCCATGGTCATGAATCCTTTTAACTGTGTCTTGAGCTCTCTAAATCCTACCATGCAATCACTTCCCTGTTCAATTTGCATTTCGAGTTGAACTATGTTGTTTTGAAGATTCATTTTGAAGGTAACAAAGTCCATTTCAGATCCGAAGAGTGTCTCAAAAGTTCTAAGAAATGATAAACCAAATAATGGTTGACGTGCTTTTGAGATGGTCACACATTGAAGCTTAACTGATTCAAAATGTTTTAAACAATTTTCTTTGGAGTGCATTGAGAGCTTTATCCTTACTTGCGTCGCTCTTTCATTTCCATTGTTTAACGATATGTGATAAAGTTGATCTTAGGATCTTTTAAGATAACAAAGGTTGTTGTTGAAGATTAGATGTTATTGGCGAATTTTGAAAAACGTTCTCGGTTGAATTTTTGTGATTTCAAATTTTCCCTCCAAAAAATGAATACGAAAATTTTATTTCTCAAAATTTGAAAAACACAAAGAAATACAATTCTAAGGTTACCAGAAAATTTTGAGTTTTGAAAATTTTTCGCCAAATTTTACCGAAATTTTTTGAATTTTGGCCTAAAAATTTGAATTTCGGGCCAAAATTTTCAACGTTATACCAAAATTTAAATCTCGCGTAAAAATTGAACGTTAAGTCTCGTGTAAAAAATAATTTTTTTTTTTTTTTTTTTTTTTTTTGGGGGTGCCTAACTCAATAACTTTGGTGCCTAACTCGATAACTTGGTGCCTAACTTGATAACTTTGGTGCCTAACTCGATAACTTGGTTCTAACTCGATAAGTCCATGAAATTTGGGCAGAGTTTCCCCTAACTCGATAAACGATAGACCTAACTCGATAAACAATTAGGTGAAACAGCCTAACTCGGCAAAAGTCCTAACTCGATAAGCACTTGTGACACCTAACTCGATAAGCAGTTGTGACACCTAACTCGATAAGCAGTTGTGACACCTAACTCGATAAACAACAAATCCAAACTCGATAAACAGATTATCTAACTCGATAACAATTTGTCAAACTCGATAACCATGTTTCAAACTCGATAAAACTTTTTCCAAACTCGATAAAATGTTTCAAACTCGAAAAAAAATTTCTCAAACTCGAAAAATTTTTTTGATGAACAGTAACGAGATCCGATTTTTCACCAAAAAACACGATTTTTTCACCCAAAAACAATCTAAGACAACCCAAAATTATCCCTAGGCTCTTGATACCACTTGTAGGACCGTAGAACAACCTTATCACTATTGAATCAAGCCTAGATCTAGAGAGAGAAAGTAAGTAGAGAGAGAGAGAGAGTGGGAACTCTAGTGTGTGGAATAATAACCTTGATATTACTAAATGAATCACTAAGAGAACCAACCTCTAAATGAGGCCTTACATGACTATTTATACTTGTAGTTTAGGGCTTCACATATCTTAGACCATATTACATAACTAGCCCTTAGACTTTATACAAGCATGAATAATACACATAAACTTTAATAAACTAGCATTTACTAACTATTACATGAATATATTTAACTAACTATTTGACTCAATAATGATCGTCACTTTTAATCCTAACATCATCCCTTCCTACTTCAAAGTAACCAAGGTAATCCTCCTCTTGGTCCTCATCATTATCATCTCCATTACTACCCCCTCTAGGCTTTGGATAGTAAGTATTCTTAAGAACTCCCTCATCAATTGTCATGGTACCTTTTCTCATATCTATTATAGCTCCACAAGTTCTTAAAAATGGTCTACCTAACAGCAAAGGTAGTTCCTTATCAACCGCAACATTCAACACAAGAAAATCTGCCAAGAATGCTTGATAACCAGTTTGAACTCTCATATTTCTTACTTCTCCCATCGCTTTTGCCTTAGAATTATCCGCCATAGTGAGTTTAGAATTGTTAGGTGTAGGGTCTCTTAATCCTAACTTATGATACAATGGATAAGGCATAATACTCACACTAGAACCCGTATCGGCTAATGCATATAAAGTAGTTGTCCCATTAATTTTAACCGGTAAAACAAAATTTTCGGGATCATTCATTTTCTTCGGGAGCCCATTCTCAATTATCCTTCTCTCCTCTACTTCATCAAAACTATTATCCTCCAACTTAGACTTTGCCAACATAACTCCATCTAATTTCTTCCTATACTCCATATAATTCCTCAACACCTCAATGACCGGTTTGTTTTCCATCAGTTCACTAATTTTTGCTTCAAGATTCTCCAAGATAGCTTGTTTTTGCTCTTTGGTTAAAGGTTTGGTACTTTTTGGTGAATTTGGTGGTATTTTGGATGATGATGATGATGATGATTTGTTTTCTTTTTGGGTGGAGGGTTGGGTTAATTTGTTCAATGGTGTTTTGTTTCGGTTAGCTTTCCCCATCTTACAAACTTCATCCCTTCCTTCCTTCATCATTTCCATTCCTTCACAAACATCAACAAGCATATCATTCACACTCTTCCCTTATTCCAAATCACTTATGTTAATTCTTAACTCCCCAAGTGCAAAATCCAAAGTACACTTGGTATTCACTAAAAAATCTCTACCAAAAATCATTTCCGGTTCATCTTCATTAGTATACTCCAAAACAACAAAATCAACTTTAAAGATGTGACCATGAATATTCACTCTAACTCCTTTCACTTCCTTCTTACCATAACTTCCATAATCAAGCCTAACAAAACCAAGCTTGTCAAGCATTTCTTCCGAAATGTAATTGCCTCCATATTCCATATTCAATTCCGCATCCCACGCTTTAACTCCTTCCACCGCACAAGGTGTAGAATACCTCATGTGTGGAGCATCATATTTCTTAGGTGGTGCTCTAGTGAAAACAACAAGTTTTCTCTCCTTCTCCTTCTTTGGGTAACACATTTCATGTGGCAAATAAGAAACATTGTCACCGGAATCCTTGAACATATCTTCCAAGTCTTTCAAATACGCAGAAATCTGACTCAAACTCTCTATTTCAACTTAAGCACTTACTAACTATAACATAACCATAAAAAAAAATCCAAATCATTAGCATTAGGGTTAGTTATAATCAAATAACTCTTAATATGAAATAAGAACAAGTAAATTAACTAATTAAAACACTAAGAATAGAAGAAAAACTAAAAATTAAAAATGTCTAAAATTTTACCGAGACGTCCAACCGATCGGTTTGAAACCCATCCGAATCGGTTGGCACAATATACCCCCTCCAACCGATCGGTTGGAACCCGCAACCGGATCGGTTGGAGTTTTCTGCACTAAAATTATTTTTTTTATTTTTTTATAAAACTAATATTTAATAAAACAGTAATTATGAAATTAAAAACAATGAAAGCATTAACTAAGGTGTCTTTAAAAACTACTAAATCATTAATTGAAAATAAAACTACTAAAACATTAAAATGACTTATAATTGCAACTTAAAACTATTAATAACTAACATTAATTATATAATTATTAAAACTAATTAACTAAAAATAGAAAAATAAAAATTAATTACTAAAAACAGAATCCTATAAAATTTACCAAGACCACCAACCGATCGGATGGACATCCATCCAAATCGGTTGGTCAAACACCAACTTTTTTTTTTACTCTAAAAACTTTAAAATTTCACAAAATTAAAAACAATTTTATTACTAAAAACTAAGAAAATTAATCAAATCCTCGGCAGCGGCGCCAAAAACTTGATGTGCGTTTTATTAGTACAAGTTTTAAAATTTATAAACACGAATTATCCGATTATTATCTAGCACATACGAGCAAGTATACTCGTCCGGTGTAATAAAGGTGGGTAAATCGAGATCGTCCCAAGTGATTTGGTGGTTTTAGTAATAAGAAAAATGTTTGTTAAATAAGGGTTGTCAATCAAAATTTATGTAAAATCTTAATAGAAACTCAATAAAAACTAAACATATACTTGTGTATAATTCCTTGATTGGTAATTTGGAGTATCGTAACAATTTGAGTATAAAGTTTGGTGTAAAACTTGTTATGATGTGCAACTAAAAATGAGTAGTTATACAATCTATGATGTATGTCATATTTTCACTACCACTAAGAATTCTATCACCTAAATGATTCCTTTCGGACATATCGAATTAGTATGACAATCCTATAAACACATGGTTGTTTAGAAAATCAATTCTTTTCTTATGAATTCCTACGAATCCTTTCTGTCCTTTTTTCGTGATGAAATCGTCTCAAATCTATTTTAACAAGTAAATAAGATGGTTGTCAAGCATCCTATTCAATACTAATTTGGTGCATTAATATTTTGGAATAAAAACAAGTTGAAAATCCTTTCGGACCTATTTTTCAAGAATAAACTTGTGGAACTATAGCAACCACACTCCTCCAATTGCTCAATAACGTAAGTAAACAACTCCACACTCGAACCAATGCTTGAGACTCTAACTCAACACGTTCTGGACGTTTTTACAACACTTAGTAAATTTTCAGGCAATATAAGATAAACTAACAAGATTTGGTGTAATACTAAGTTAGATAATGGTGGTACAAGTAACTCTAGACCCTAAGTGCTCATTATATAGCATAATGACACTTATCCTTCAAGTAAAAACGTCCATCCTCAGTTAATAAGCAGAAATGATCAGCCACACATGATTATGGGGAGTAAATTCGCCAATAAATGCAAAACTTGTAACTTCAGTTAACCCCATCCGATCGGTTTCTCGCCATCCGATCGGATGGTCAATCTTGGCACATTTCCAGCCGAATCGGTTGCGGGTTGCAACCGATCAATTGGAATCTGTCTGAACCGTATTTCTTTGTCTTTTCTTTGTCGTTTTACGTTGCATGCATTATTTTTCTTCGTGGCATGACTTTGTCCATTAGAACTTGATATTTCCTTGATAATTTCGTGTAGACAACATTTCTTTATCAAATCCTTTTGTCCATGCAACGTTTCTTTCTTCCTAGATCCTCTTGAAACTCTCCAGAAATGCATGTCCACTTCATTTCTTCCTCTTTTAATCATTTTTACATGCTTTTGGCTATATTTGCATGCATAAACACTTTTCCACGATTAAGTAGTAAATATATACAAATATGACCAATTTCCACTAAAAAATCTAACAATAACGTGACTAAAAACATGTTAAATTTGAGCTTTATCACACTTGAGATTTGCTTGTCCTCAAGCAAATGCGCTTTTATTCTAATCAAAATACAAGTTAGGGGTCATTTAACACTAATATAAAAGTAATTACAACAAATAATCGTTCCACTAAAGACCAAAGACAAGCACGGAGATCATACACTAGCACCTCACAAATAGTGTTTAGATACTCACATCTCTCGGGTGTAATAAAGTATATATCACTATATGGAAATGGAAAACATCTCTCACTACCTGTCATAAGAAAATAGATTACCATAGGCTTAGGAAAGGATCAAACCTCCACCACATGGCGTAAGCACCTAGGATCAACTATCAAAGAGGTCTTTTTAAAGGGTTGTAACGTTAGGTGTAGGGATATGGAATACACGGTTTTGTTGGATATAGGCAATCTTTACTGGTGGCGAGTTAATAATTTTGGTTAATTACATATACAAAATGGCGTTGGTAAGCCAAGACTAGACTCGACTTAAGCTAATAAATGAAAAATAACAAGAACATAAAATAAACATAGAATGGAACGGGATGGTAGTCCGTATGTTTTTTCTCTTTTTTTTTCTATTTTTCTTTTCTTAATTTTTCGATTTTTCGATTTTTTTTTTTTTTTTTTTTTTTTTTTTTTTTGCATACACTCTTACCCTGCCATCCGAAATAATACATCATAGGAAATGAACATTCCCCTTACACTTGAATTTTTACATACTTTACAATAAACTAATCTAATGACTCGAATTAAGATAATCAAAACACTTGGAGTACTTTTTAGATTAACGTACGTACGGGGGTAATAAATGATTTTCTTCCCCATTACTTCATAAAATTAGTACTTTACCCATGAGTCCCAATCGTCCCAAAACAATATGTACAAGGATATGACTCGACTTAGCAACCATGTAATCAATTAGACAATTAACTAAGGGTTTAAACAAATAACAATAATGCACTAAAGATGAGTACATACACGGAAGGCTAAGGCGATTTGGTTGTACATTTAAGTGGGTTGTAACAAATTCTTCCTTTAAGTAAGATGCTTAAAGTTAGAAACGAAAAGATAGGCTCGGAGGGGTGTACTAGGGGTTTCGTGTACTATAAATGAGTACAACGCTAAGGTGTGGGAAAAAATTAATTGACTTAACTAGCCAAGTAATATGACTTAAATGGTCAAGTAATTATGATACGGGTTTAAAACAAGGGTGATCCTAATGCCTCTTATCATGTAGTAAATCCTACTACACGAATGTAGTCTCACTAGCGGTCTCGGGATGCATCACTAACGCAAGTTCTAGAATCTAAATGCTACCGGTACACTCATAAGCACTAATAGTGAATGCTTTTCCTATCAAATCTAAAGGCGAACCTCACATATTTGGGTGGAAAATTTTTCTAAATGGTACGGTTTTGTGCTAGTCATACAACTCCAATCCATGAGACGGTTGCTAAGGCTAAAGTTTCACTCCTAAATGTTGTAAATTTTTTTAACTTTGGCGCTAAAATTACACTAACAAGTATTTCTCTTAGTTTTATTACACACCTACCATCAAACAAACAAACTCAATTGAAAGTTTATCTATAAGTTATCATCATTTTACCCTCCCCTTACACTTAGGATGAACATTGTCCCCAATGTTCAAGTAAAGAATGTAAAAGTAAAATAGGTAAAAGAATGAAATCAAATACTCCCCTGATTCGCTCGGTATGGATAATATGGTAACAAGGTTAGATCTTCCTCCAAGAAAATGAAAATGTGGAAAACTAGAAGGGGGGGTTGAATAGTTTTACGTCTTTTTAATTTTATTATGAAAACTTAGTTTAGTTTTAAAACCTTGTTTGCTTTTAAAACTTTGATTCAATCTTATGTGAACTCAAATCTTGAACAATATGAACAAGTATATCTAAGTATGAACAATAATAATAAGGTAAACTAAGTATGTGAAATCAACACATGCATAATATAAACAATTATAGCTATATATAAGAGATAAGTACGTAATCGTTTATTTTATAATCCTTAGTTATATTTTGTATGAAAACTATACTTGATCGAAATGATCAATTATATGTATGTAACCTTTTTAGTTTGATTGTAAAAACTTTGTTATGTGAATGAGACTTTCGTTTGATCTTTAAGTAAAATTAATACTACAACTATATGAGCAACAATATATATACGTCTACGTCTACAAAAGTAATAACGAGATAAGCAAGATAATAAGTAAGATATGAAAAGATCTAACCGCGAGACAAAGGATTTATAGTGGTTCGGCTACAAGGACACCTTCCTTGCCCTACTCCACTCCTCGAGTCACCTACTCGAGAGTTTTCTTCACTATGTCAACAAGCTCCTTATGGCGGAGAAACCTTACACACCAATATACACACCACAACTTCGTCACAACTTATTCACACCTTCTACACAACTTCTTCACACCTAGTCACTACTTAATCACAACACTACTTCTTCACACCTATCTATCTTCACAACTATCTACTTCAAGCCTATCTTCTTCACACCAATATACTTCACAACTAACAACTTCACACCAAGCTTCTTCACTATAATCTAATTCCTAACTTTTCTTCTTCACACCAACCAACTAACTAATCATACAATCAATATACCTAGCACAACTATCTACAATCACATATACACAACAATCTTCACAAAGAGTAATGTAAATAATCTTGATGATGCACCAACAACTTGTATGTGGAGGTCACAACAAGTTGTAATACTTCTTATCTTGGGGGATAGAAGTATTCTTCTCTTGCACTTGAGAGGATGAAGTTTGAATCACTTTGAAACAAAGAATTATACACTTATGATCAAAGGATTAAGAGAATAGAGATGTGGATCTAGAACAGAAAGTTTAGGAGTGTAAAAGGTGAGGAAAAAATTCAGGTTTAAGGTGGTATTTATAGGCAACAGAATCTGACAGAGGAGCGTGGCCGGTCCCCTTAAATCATGGCCGGCCCTCTTAAAATTAAGGGGACCGCCCTTTGTAATTAAGGGGGCCGCCTAGCTGAAACGGCCAGATTCTTTGTCTTTTAGTGGGGAAAGTTTATTTGGTGAAAAACTAACTGATTTTGGTTAAAAATTTGAATTCATATATTTAGTATGAATAAAACATTTTTCTTTATTACCAAAAGTGTTTTTCAAAAATATATAATATGTTTATATAATTAAATAAACTTTGTAATGCTTAATTAAACTTTCCTTTGATCATAAAATGCACTAAACACTTTGTTTATTCATACCTTAAGTGATTTGGATGTAAAGAGAATTATTAATCACTAAATACTTGTTTATGTCACAAGTTTTAGTTCTATGAGTTTATATTTTGTGATAATTAAAACATAGAGATATTGATAACATGTTAATAATGTTTTTAGGCATTATTTATATCAACAGAAAAATCAAAGCTTCCCTTCCAGAATATAAATCATCTTCTTGTCATACATAACCTGTTAAACCTGAGAAAACAAACAAGGCAACCTCGCGTAAAATCGGAGGCAATCTATATATGCTAACAAATCCTAGAAAGCAAAGTAAGATATAATGCTTGTGGAATGAATGTTTGCAGATTTCCTGGAGATTATAAAACTAAAGATTCAACAAAAACTTTAAGACTCCGTTAGAAAAACAAAACTGGTAAAATTTCCAGATTTTTACACGTGACGCCGCCAGGAGTTTCTTCCTGACGCCGTTAGAAGTGACCTGCAGAAATTCTTATGTTTTCCAGAAAATTTCTGGAAAAACCTTGTCCTACTTTCTGGAAAATCCTGCAAAATATCATTATGACTCGATACAAGCATTTGACTCTAACAAATACGAATATACATGTTCATTTAATATTGTGGAGAATCATGATCGAGTTTGTTTCTTTAAAAACATATTTGGGGTTTCCCCTTACACTTATCTTTTGCGAAATACCTTTGGATGAAGTTAAGACTAAGCCAAACAACAAAATAAAGTATTTTTATCATTTTAGTTTGAAATATGATCTACCAACAATAAAAATAAAGCATGCATACGGAAGCAAATAACAATCAAACAATTAAAAATCACACAAAACATGGGTTGCCTCCCAAGAAGCGCTTTTCTTTATTTACGAGTCTTGTAGCTAGACTCAAGGTCATGGGTTACTACGTGACATGGGTGAGTTCCTCATTGAGGACATCTTTGGGATCAAACTTAGGTTTCAACTTCCTATCGGTTTTCTTAGTACGGTATGACCTTTCAAACTTTTCTCCATCCGGATCATACAAAATCATCTTCATATGCCATGATCCGTCACCTTCCTTAGGTGGCTTGTCCCACCTCCATTTACACTTATCCCCCTCTCTTTTCCACTTGTTCATCTCTATGTTAATGGGCATTACGCTCAAGAGGGTCTAGCTCTTCATCTCTAGCTATGAGTTGTTCCACCAAATGTGTTTTATCAATGAAATCTTTTTCTAGATAGAATGGGAGTTGAGGTCCTATAAAGTTTCTTTCTATCCAAGTTCCATATCTAGATGGTCTCCTATTCATCTCTACCCAATGTGGTGTCGGTTCATCCTCACAATCGTAGTTATGTTTCTTAACATCATATACCGACCAAGTATCGCCCTCACCTACCGCTATCTTAGACTCCTTACAATCTATCATGGCGCTAGCGGTTGCTAAAAATCCTCTTCCTACTAATAGTGGGCATGTAGTATCACTAACCATATCTAGGACGTGAAAATCAGCTAAAATAGTTAACTTCCCTACGTGAATAACTACATCCTTAATCATTCCAACCGGGTGGGCAATACTCCCATCCGCTAGATCAATTAATACCTCCGCCTCCTCTAATTTTCCTAGCTTGAGAGTGATGAAAAGGGACAAGGGAATCAAGTTGAGGCTTGATCCTAAATCGGCTAGTGTGTCGAAAGCTTCGGATCTTCCTATCTTACAAGGCAAAACAAATATACCCAGATCACCAAGCTTTTTAGGCAACTTGTTTAAACTTCTCATACTTTTCTAGGAGGGCACTATAATAAGGATCACGGGCTAAGACATCAATGACGGGGCGTTCAAGGTGAAGCTCCTTGAATTCATCGTCAAGGTCTTGCGTAGGAGGTGTTTCAACTATGCTTTTGACCGGTTTTATATCGGGTGTTTTATTTGATTGGTCCTTTTGAAGAATTTGGTTTTGTTTGAAACACGTGCTCGTTGATTTAACCGAGTAGTATTGCGGACAAGAAGTGGGTGACGAAACTGATGATATGGAATTAACGTTTAGTTTCGGGTTCTTGACCGTGTCACTTGGGAGTGCTCCCATTTCTCGGTCATTAAGAACTTTCAACAATGTGTCAATTTTGGTGGTCATCTCACTTTGCTTTTGTTTGAAATCGGCTTTAAACTTAGATATGCGAGCTTCTTGAGATGCCATAAACTTGGACATCAATCCTTCAAGATTGTTGGTACTACCATAGTTATTAGAAGGATTGTTGTTGAAAGTACGGTTAGAGGGTGGACCGTTTGGTTGGTAACGATTAGGAGGATTGGAAGGATTGTTTTGGTTTTGTTTCCACCTAAGGTTTGGGTGATTTTTCCAAGAAGGGTTGTAGGAATCACCGTAAGGGTTTGGCTCGGGTTTGAAAGTGTACCACTTATCTCCTGCTTCGTCGGTACGCGAAGATGCGTAGTCCGCAAAAGCTGTTCCAGGGAGTTCCACGCAATCACGAGTGTCATGGGGACCACTACATAATTCGCATGAAGAAGTGATTTTGTTCACTTGGCATGAAGGCTTAGGAGCTTCGTAAGATTTCATGAGAAACTTGACTTGGTCCTCAAGTTCCATGAACCTATGGTCGGGAGTGCTAGAATTGCTCGAAGGCAAAGATATTGCCTTGACCGTTTTGTTCAAATCACGGGGATCATTCCAACTTTCGTTGTCATAGAGAGCAAGATCTTCTATGAGTTCCCATGATTCTTCCGCACTAAGATCACGTAGCTTGCCACCGGCCGATTGGTCAATGGTTCGCCTTGTGGAGAGATCGATATGGTCATAAAAAATTTGGACTTGGAGCCAAAGATCTATGCCATGATGAGGGACTTTTTGGAGTAAGTCCCTTAAACGAGTCCATGCTTCATATAGAGTTTCACCTTGACGTTGTTGGAACATCAAGATATCATTTCTAAGCTTGGTAGTTCTCCCTGGTGGAAAAAATTGAGCAAGGAAACGAGTGGTGAGATCATCCCATGAGGTGATAGATCCCGCGGGTAAACGTTCAAGCCATTGACTAGCTTGATCACGTAGAGAGAATTGGAATAGGCGTAATCGGGTCGACTATCTAGTTGTAACATCAAGGTCTATGGAATCTACGATTTTAAGGAAGTCCTTGAGATGTTGATTAGGATCTTCGGAATGAAGTCCATGGAATGCACATCCGCTTTGCACCAATTGGATGGTGTCGGATCGCAAGGGTGACACATTGGCTCCTTGGGTGAGCTCAATGGTGTTCCGATAGCCTTGGTGGCTAGGTCGGGAATACTCTCCTAGGGTTCGGGGCCTAAGAGGTTGGTTAGCTAGTGGTGGGTTTTGTGGGTGGTCTTGTTGTGGTGGATTGATGGGTTCAAAGATGTTACCACCTTCCATGATGTCGGATGGTAAAGATTTACGAACAAAAACACGAAGAAATAAGATAGACTAAAGAAAACCTAAAAATAAAAATAAAATCTTACTAGAAAGGAATCTAGCAAGTAGACCTAATAAAAAGAAATTCTAACCTAGACAATAACTATTCCCCGGGATGCGGCGCCAAAAACTTGATGCGTGGGAATTGCACCAGGCTTTACCTCTCAAGAGATCTCGAGAAGCTTACAACCCACACCAGGCAGTGTACCTGATCGTTGTAGTATAGTATAGTGACAAGTACCGGGGGATTGATCGTTCAACTCAGGAATAGTGTCGCTAGGATTAGAAAACCTAAAAAATTAGATCTAGAGGTGAGGGATGATTCTTTTTGTATTTTTATGAAAGCAAGTAAAATCTCGTAATTAGAGGAGTGGGCGGAATTAGTTGCTAGTCAACTAACCCAATACTACAGATGCAATCAAAATAAAATAATAAAAATGAAAATAAACTAATTAAACTAGTGGTGTGAGCAATATATGGGAGAATTGTGTTTACTTAGATTTCACTACTCCCTAGATATCTTTTACAGGTTAATTACTTGTTACAGTTGCATGGATGACGGGTCATATTCCTTAATATCAATCATGGGGTGGCGTACTTACTTCCCCAATTCTATAAGCTCCTACTTCACTCCTATGTTGAGCCGGCTAAGAAGCTCCTAACATGGGATCACTAGAATTCGCTCATGCATTAAATACAACCATAAAAACCTAGTACACATCGGTTCATGTTTCTTAAGACGTTCAAGCAAGTTACACAATGGAGATCTGCCAGTTTTCTTAAGCCTAACATTGAAATCATTCATCCATTACAACTATAAACAAGCAATCAACCTATAATCAACATCTAGGTTTCATTACATCTAAGCAAACACACAAAAGATCTAGCCTAGCATGTTAAAATCAAGACAAGCGTAAGATATATTCAAAAACACATAGACATATTGAATGAATTGAAAGAAAACTTATCTCAATTGAACATGAAGGGTTTCAAGGGGTGAAAATACTGTTACAAACGACCTAGGGTTTATTAGGTTCGGCCCTAGAATTCTCCACACAAGTTCCTCTCTTAATGAATGAAAAATAGAAAAGTATATATATATTTTGTGAGGTGACGGCGTCAAGAGTAAAATTCTGACAGCGTCATCTCGCCGCCAATAAAATTCTTGGACTGCCTAGATCTGGATCTGACGACGTCATGTGTAATCTTGCTCCAGGCCGTCACCATATAAACTCTTGACGCCCTACTTCTGACGCCGTCACGTTTTCTCTGGGCCGTCATCCATTTTGCTCCTGACGCCGTCATAAAATTCTTCTTGACGCCGTCAGGTACTGTTCCCAGCAAGGAAAATAAAGACTTTGCCGTTTTCTTCACTTTTATGCTCCAAAAAACGTCCAAAATGCTTCCTTTTCCATAATTCACTCCCAAAGTACCTAAAATCACAAAAGGAACAATTTAGGGCAATATTTGATCAAATAAATTTCAATTCCGGCTTAAATGACCCCCTAAAAACGGTTCATTTTTCGCCTCATCAATAATAAAAAAAACATTAATTGATGAGCATCAGCTACAATAATAAAAAAACATACATAAAAATCATTCATATACATCACATTATTAAAATGTTCATCATCTAAAACACATATAACAAAAAAGCATTAATTTATGAACATCAGCTACAATAATAACAAAATGTACATAAAAATCATTTATAGACATCAGATTATTAAAAATTCATCAAATAGAAAGCATATAACAAAAAACCACTATTTGATGAACATATGCTAAATGTTCATCAAATTAACATCAAAATCAAACATAATCATCAAATTGCTGTTAAAATGTTCATCAATAATCATCATGAATAAGAACAATCACAATTAATTATCAACAAAAAAAATATATATATTAATAAGAATTATCAAAATAACTTGATTAAACACCTGAGTAATCTTCATTAAAACCAAAATTTGATGGCTAAAACCCGATTTGACGGTTAAAAACCCTAAATTTGTATCCGATTAACTGATTGGACGGTTAAAAACCCTAAATTCTAACTAATTTGAACAACGGGCACAATTTGAACAACGGACACAATTGTGTAAAAGTCGGTTACATATTAGCTGAAAAGAAAAAGAAAAGAAGAAAATAGGAAAATGAACGAAAAAGTGGGCAAAGAACCGGAAAACGAGAAAAAAGGAAGTGGGTTGTGTATTTACAAAAATGACATTAGTTGAAAAAGAAGTGAGGAACACGCGTCGCAAGAAAGATCTGTCTCTTTACTGTCATTTTTCATTTGAGCGGTTCGTTGTCCGGAGGTCCTTTTGGAAACAGTCTCTTTACTGTCGGGTTAATCTTGGTGGTAGGGGTAAGATCTGTCTCACCTCCCCTTACCTTGCTCTGGCGGGGTTGAGTTTTATTGTTATTGTTGTTTCATTTGAGCGCTTACCGTAGTGACCATCGTATTTAGCCTAAATATTTTGAATTCCAAATAACCTACCCGATCACAATATCCTAATAATATCCAACAGAACAAATACAATAACAATAACGACAACAACATAATCAATCCCACTGAGACAGGGTACGAGGCTGTCCCTAATTTAGGTGGTTAGATGAAACATCATTAAGTCAAATAGCTCCAAAAAGTCAAACAAAACCTACACTTAGAAAGTAAACAAACACATTAAGAGCACAAGGTGCAGTGAGCAACCTTAGCTCCTCATTTGGGGCCTACGGGGTGCCACATCATCTTAAATACTCTTCACAACTAACCCCTCCTCACTAACAACTAACCTCAACTTACTCATTTGGAGCCCACCACTTACACATTTATTTTATTTTTCACTCACAAAAAGAAAAAAAAAAGTACAAAATGTCATAATGGAGCTTCGTCGTGCAGACGGGCAAGAACAAAGTGAGGAGATGTAAGGAGGGGGGGGGGGTAGTGGCTAGCCATGAAGAGCTCTAAGGAGCTCCACGTAGGCCGGAGTGGCGAGCTTAGATGAGCAATTGCACCGTGTGCTCTAACACACCAACCCGCCGGCGGTCATCACCTGAGTATCAATGGCTGCGAAGATTTGTCATCATCAACCACCACCATCATTCCCTTCATCTTCTTCATTTACTAATAATAATACTCCCTTCGTCCCATATTAAATGTCCACTTTTGACTTGAGTCTTTTTTCTTCAACTTTGACCTTAAATATTTTTGTTTGTATTATATGATACTTGATAAAAATTATGTCAATGAAAAGTACCTTTAAAACTCAATTCATTCATATATTTTGCATCATTTATTATATATCATAAATAAAAATATTTAATGTCAAAGTTGATAAAACAAGAATTTGAAAATTCAAAGTGGACATTTAATATGGGACGGAGGTAGTAATAACAATCTTTCAAAAAAACACCTTCATTTTCAAACCACATCATTCAAATGCAATCTTTCATCATCATCATCAATTATTACAACAGATATTAAAGAACCCTCACCCGTATTCCCCTCCATCAAGACGTTTGCACCCGCCACAGTCGCCAACTTGGGACCTGGGTTTGACTTCTTGGGCTGCGCTGTTGACGGCATAGGCGATTACGTCACTCTCCAAGTGGACCCCATTGTCCACCCTGGCCAAATCTCCATCTCTGACATTACCGGAACTAATAACCTCTCCAAAAACCCACTTTACAACTGTGCATGTATTATTCGAGTCGGGTCGTGGGTTTTGTGATTTGAGTTTATAATTCAAAGTACTGCCGCTTTCATGTTGTTGACCGAGAGTTCACAAAGAGCGGGATGGGATTTGTAAGTATATATCTTACTCAAATGTTTGACAGTTGACTCTTTATGGGGACTGTTTCTGGTTTTCGGATTAGTTTGTGTTAGAGTTTGACAATCAAAGTACACAAATATGCGGAAGCTAGGATCAAGTATAACACGTATAAAGATTAACTAAAACATAAATAGCAACGTACCCGATGCACTTCAATAAATCTTGAATCTTGTGTAAACTAGATCAATGATAAACCCCTTACCATTTTTGTTTATCGATCTCTTGATAATTACTATAGTGAGTAATTACCTCGTTCTTGTACACACAAACTAATACCGAATTAAAGTGATTGCAAGATTAAACACAAGTAATATTTTGTTATCAAAATTTTCGATCAAGCCCTAAGGGTTTAGGGATTCGATCGGCCAAGGAAGAAAACAAGGAGAGGAGAAAACTTTAGGGTATTGTGTGTGCACAAAAGGTGAGAAACAATTGACCCTTGGGTTTGTATATATACTAGAGAAATCTTGGAGAGCAAGCAAGTCATGGGTCGACCCCCTTGGGCCTTGGATCGACCGTCCATACACCCACAAGGGTGTTCCGGATCCTTCTTGTCTTCCAAATTACATTCTAGTCCCTTTCCTTATTATTTAGCGATAGTTAGTCCATACGTTTAATCACTAATGATCATTAGTCCTTATACTTGTGTTATTAATAAATATACATAACAATTAATATTTATTAATCTTTAATTCTCGTTTGTAATGTGTGCAATCCCGATGTCTCGGGTTCGATACTAGTCATTTACTTATTAATATTTATACGTAACTTTTAACAGCTCCCACTCGTATATCTATTAATAGTAAAATGACATTGGTTGGCGTCTTGCAACACTCCAATGCCCCCAGCACGACTCGAGGTAGGTTTCCTGGAAAACCTTTAATGATTCATCATTATAATTATCCTTTTGTTTCTAATACTACATTTAATAAAGATGTGAAGTTTCTTTATTAATATTCTGTTTCTCGTCTCTTTATGATTGAACAAAATTACCAAAACATCTGAACGTATTCCAGATAGTCTTTGGGCGTGGTCATGCAAACATTTTGTCAACCTTACGAGGGGCCCAACAGTATTAAACTTCTGAACAAATCAGAAGGAACAAATTCTCTCTTGACTACAAGAATAACCCATGAACTTTGCAACACTTCTGAAAACAACCCTTATAACTTCCAATTACGTTAAGCGGTAGATTGTTCCACAAAAATGCACTACATCCATGACACTTATCTGGTATCTCAAGTATGAGGATAACTTTAAATATGATTCTCACATTAAATATTAAATCATATTGTTGGGATAAGTCCAATACTCAATTTATTGAATATCATGTGAAATTGGTATGACTACGCATCAATATACTTTCAAGTATATCCTGAACCAATACTCAAAATTGTCTTAGTTTAATGGTATCCCCATATCATTAATCGACAACGGACAATTTAGAATAATAACTTATTCATGGATCTTAAACATGCAAATATAGGATATATTATTAAGACAATGAATAAATGAACATAAACCATTTTTTATTTCATTAAAATAATAATTGTACATTACATCCCTTATCCAAATACTAATCACAAATGGGAATGAAACTTTCAGCTAATTTAAGTCCTTTTCCTTCGGCATGTTTGTAAAGCTTGGTGCCAGGTAAAGGCTTTGTAAATTGATCTGCTAAGTTTTCATCTGTGTGAACTTTGAGCATTTTGATTTCACCTATTTCGACTTGTTCTCGAACATAGTGGTGCTTAATCGGGAAATGTCTGGTGCCTTTCATGATTCCAGGTTCATTGGCAAATGTAATTGCAGCTGAGTTGTCACAATACATTTTTATAGGTCGTTGAATCGAAGGCATAACCCCAAGCCCTGAAACAAACTTCCTAATCCAAACAACTTCCATTGCAGCTTCTGAAGCAGCTATATACTCACTTTCTGTAGCAGACATTGCTAGTACACTCTGCTTTCTGCTCCTCCAATCCACAACTCCTCCATTAATGACAAAGACATATCCCGTCTGAGACTTCGTATCATCTTTATCACCTTTCCAAGAAGCATCGCAGTAACCTGTAACATCAAGTTCTGCAGATGGAGTACCCCCATAAACTAAGAACATCTCTTTAGTAGCCCTAAGGTACTTAAGAATATTCTTAACAGCAGTCCAATGTTTTTCAGCTGGATTCTGCTGATATCGACTGGTTAAGTTTTGAGCAAACGCCACATCAGGCCTTGTGCTTTTCACCGCATACATAATAGATCCCACAGCCGAAGCATAAGGGACTCTCTTCATGCATTACACCTCTTCAGGTGTTGAAGCACAAACTTTCTCGCTCAAGCCATGTTGCTCTTGCATCGGCAAATATCCCTTCTTGGAATTTTGCATATTGAATCTCTTCAATATTTTATCAATGTAAGCACTTTGGCTTAATCCAATTAATCGCTGAGATCTATCTCTATATATCTTGATTCCTAGAATAAATGCAGGTTCCCCTAAATCTTTCATAGAAAAGCAACTTCCAAGATATGCCTTAACCTTTTGCAAACTTGGAATGTCGTTTCCCATGATCAATATGTCATCAACATATAAAATAAGGAAAATCACATTACTCCCACTAGCTTTGTGATATACACATGGCTCATCAAGATTTTGAGTGAATCCATACTTTTTAATCTCACTGTCAAATCTCTTATTCCATTGTCGTGATGCTTGCTTCAATCCATAAATGGATCTTTTAAGCTTGCATACACGATCTGGGAATTTTGGATTCACAAACCCCTTAGGCTGCGCCATATAGATGTCTTCATCTAGGCGACCATTTAAGAAGGCGGTTTGACATCCATCATAGTAAGCGGATATGGCTAAAAGAATCCTAATAGCCCTAATGTCAGCTACAGGAGAAAAGGTCTCCTCATAGTCAACACCAAAAGTTTGAGTATAGCCTTTAGCTACCAAACGGGCCTTATAGGTGTATACAATGCCATCCATATCAGTCTTTTTCTTGTAGAGCCATTTACTTCCAACTAACTTGGCACCCGGAGGTAGGTCTACTTCTTCCCAGACTTCATTGTCTTTCATGGATTGCATTTCCCCATTCATAGCTCCCTGCCATTTTTCCTTTTTAGGACTATTCATGGCAGCTTTATAACTTGTAGGTTCATCAAGATCCCCTATCAAGTTGTCATCACACTCCATGTTAAGACATAGACGTGTTGGAGCCTTCACAGGTCTAGATGACCTACGAACGGGAACCATTTCAAGTTCAGGTGGAGGACCTAAACTTTCAGGTTCCATAGGAAGTTGGCTAGTGTTTTCAGAAGGTGCTACATCTTCATGATCGTCTTCCAGATCATATACTCTCCCACTGAATTCTTGAGATATGAGCTCTTTTTCCAAGAAGTCTCCATACCTTGCAACAAAAACTTTGTTTTCAGTTGGGTAATAAAAGTAGTAACCCATAGTTTCCTTAGGGTATCCTACGAAGATGCACTTCACAGATCTTTGTTGGAGTTTTTCTATTGAGTCACATTTAACATAAGCCTCACAACCCCAGACCTTTAGATAAGACAAGTTAGGAGCTTTTCCAGTCCATAACTCATATGGAGTCTTATCAACCTTCTTTGTTGGAACCATATTAAGAATGCGAACCGCAGATTCTAAGGCATAATCCGAAAACGAGTAAGGAAGAGTTGTTAGATTAAACATAGTTTGTATCATATCTTGCAATGTACGATTCCTTCTCTCTGATACACCATTTTGTTGTGGAGTATATGGAGAAGTAAGGTGCTGGACAATTCCCTCCTTTGCTAAGTAATCTACAAACTCCTGACAAAGGTATTCACCACCTCTATCGGATCGAAGAGCTTTAATATTCTTTCCAAGTCGCAACTCTACTTCTGCTTTAAACACTTTGAATGTTTCAAACACCTCATGTTTATGTTTAAGTAAATAAACATAACCATAACGGCTGTAGTCATCCGTAAATGTTAAGAAGTAGCTAGCACCTCTCCTTGACACATGTCTAAGTGGTCCACACACATCTGTGTGAATAAGACCAAGTAGATCATTAGCCCTTTCAATCCTATTTTTAAAGGGTTTCTTTGTCATCTTCCCAGCAATGCAAGATTCGCACTTATCAAATGATTCATCATTGATCTTTTCTAAAAGCCCATCATGTTGCAGCTTTTTCATGTGATCCTTGCCAATGTGAGCAAGCATTGCCAAAGATAAGACGAATCCAGACCTTTCTTGATTCTCTTATTATTGATGCTATACATTGAATTATTTTTAACAAAAGCATTATCATTATCATTCATATCAATTTCAAATACACCATTCACAGCAATAGCATTAAAATAAAAAACGCCATTTAAAGAAACTGAAATTCCATTGCTAGAAATAGTATGATGAAAACCAAGGTTCAACAAACATGAAAATGAAATTACACCTCTAACAATTGACGGTGCATAATGACAATTATTTAAAGATAGTACTAAGCCCGAAGGCAACACTAAATCATAAACTCCTATAGCTTCAACTCCTGCATGCGCTCCGTTACCAACGTGCAAGAATTGTTGTCCATAGGCCAGCTTTCTCTCAACTCTAAACCCCTGCAAGGTATTGCAAATATGAATGCCACTTCCCGTATCATATACCCATGAATTAAATTTAGGAGTAAGAGTGAATAATTCAATCATAAAGAACGCACCTGATGAACTGGGGTTACCAGTTTCATTCCCCTGCTTCTTGAGTCGCAAGTCATGAATGTAGGGAGGACAATTGCGCTTCCAATGGCCCTTTTCATGACAATGGTGACAAGCCTGATCCTTCTTGTTTGGTGGATTCACCTTGTTCTGCTTAGGCTGATGTTGTTTCATCTTGGGTTGTAGTTGATAGGCCATGACCTGCTTGCCTTTATCACCTTTCCCTTTGCCTTTGTTCACATGCGATTTCTTCTGGATTCTCCCCCCATGAATTGCCAACACTTGTGGGGTAGGAGCCTTGACCTTGGCTGGTAGACTTTTCTCATAATCAACAAGCAATGCGAGTAATTCTGAGACTGTCTTCCCCGAGCAGTGCATGTTGAAATTCTGCACAAAACCAGCAAAGTCCTTGTTAAGGGCCCTGTTGATCAAGTGCACTTGCACATTTTCGGGGTAACCAAATCCAATTATGTGAAGCTGATCGAAAGATTCCTTCATCTCAGTCACATAATCTTCAACTGGTTTACCATCACCATGCTTGCAGTTGTGTAGCTTATCAAGTTCATCATACAATTCAACTGCGGGAGATTTCTCATAAGACTGCTGAAGTACTTCAAGCATATCTTTTGGGAAAAAGTACTCAAACTTCTTTTGTAACTGAGCACTCATGCTAGTGAGCATTAAACAAGCAACCTCATTAAACTTAGCATGTTTCTCCCTCCACTCCGCCTTAACTGCTTCTGTTGCATCAGCAGCAGGCTCAGCTGGACATTCTTCGGTCAAGAAATTGAGCTTACCGGCCGCCCTCAAGACAATTCTGAGCGAACGGTGCCAATCATTGAAATTATTTCCAGTCAATTTTCTCTCTCAAGATGACTCTTGAAAGCAGAAATCACAGTTAGGTTATCGGGTTGAGCCATATCTACAGATAAAAGTTCAAACATTAGTATTTTCGATAATAAATATCTTCAAGAAAATAAAATACCTGTAGGCTATATTCATATAACCACCAAAATTTTCTTGAAAATCTAGGATCCAACTTTACATAGTTCCACCACATCAGTTGATCTGCTAGTGGTGAAAGTACAAAAGATGGTAATATGTCGAACAATAATTGGCAAACAAGATTTCCAATTCCTAGATCATTATGGGATTTACATCAAATTGATTCATCAATTTGCCTTGTAAGCATGTTTCATCCCATCTCATGCCTTAAGTTCTAGGTCTCACGCACAACTTAATTAAGTCGTCTACCTTAGAAACTGTAAAATTACAATTATGGTCTCACGCGCTAAAAGAATTTTACCTTGTTATAATAATTTAGCCTAGGTCTCACGTTTACTAAATTAAAATTCCAAGTGTTCTTTATAGATAGATGGCATGTAACTTAAATTTTAAGGGTATTCAATTTTGATATGTCAATCAAAATATGTATAAAGATGCATGCACTCATCTTTATAGCATAATTTTCAAAAACATTTTTATTACCAATTCGTGAAATTAATACACAAAGTTTTACTTGAGGTTTAAAAAACCATAAGATGACTTTCTACAATCATGATTTTAAAAGCAATTCGTTTAAGACATATTCAAGATTGTGATAACCAAGGCAGACTCTAAGGCTCTTTTCTAAGCCTTCGTATCACGGTTATGAATCAAGTCTTAAAAGAGTTAATTTTAAAAGCATGTTTGTACAAAACATCAATGAAGCAAAAGTTTATGGACACAATCTCAAAACATGTAATAAAGTATAAATCTTGCTAGTCTCGCCTTGGAGCGAATTACCGTGCGAAGCGAACCGTTGTTGGCATATAAGACTCCGCAAGATTCAATCTTTATCACTTAGGGTTTCACCATTATTAGTCCGTATTATTTTCTTTATGAAAAATTACCCTTTTATTGCTTACAACATGTCAAATAATTAACAATAAAACAAGTAATCAAAGAAAAACAAACAACTAATAACAATAAAGTGAAACAATTAGCCACATGCAAACCTTGTTAAAAAGATCCTAAAAAAATCAATTCTAGGTATAAATATGCATGTAATTAACTAGGGCCTTCTCCTCTTAATGGAAGAGAGTCACATACATTGACGAATCAATTGCGTAGGCCAAAGCTAATATACACACCACATAGCATATAAATTGTTTATAATAAGTATGTATTGGAGTCTTCCCCAATTATAGATCTATCTAAAACATGTGACAATTAATCAACGCAACAAAATCCATGACTAACATGCATGTTTTGTCATGGATTAACCTAACAATTAGCACATAGGTCACAAGTATGTTCACATAACCGGTTAAGGACCTAGGGTTTCTAGTGATTATAAATTAATCAAGTTAAACCACAAACCCTAATTAGGGTTTTATGTGGAAAATCGACCCCCCCCCCCCCCCAAATTAGGGTTAGGGTTAAATTTTATTAAAAAAATTTAAAGAAAAAACCCTAGATCAAAAACATGTATCTAAAACAATTAAAGATCCGATTTTTATTACGTTTTAGTAATCAATTACATGTTATACATGGCTTGTGATGCCACTGTTAGAGTTTGACAATCAAAGTACACAAATATGTGGAAGCTAGGATCAAGTATAACACGTATAAAGATTAACTAAAACATAAATAGTAACGTACCCGATGCACTTCAATAAATCTTTAATCTTGTGTAAACTAGATCAATGATAAACCCCTTACCATTTTTGTTTATCGATCTCTTGATAATTACTATAGTGAGTAATTACCTCGTTCTTGTACACACAAACTAATACCGAATTAAAGTGATTGCAAAATTAAACACAAGTAATATTTTGTTATCAAAATTTTCGATCCAACCCTAAGGGTTTAGGGATTCGATCGGCCAAGGAAGAAAACAAGGAGAGGAGAAAACTTTAGGGTATTGTGTGTGCACAAAAGGTGAGAAACAATTGACCCTTAGGTTTGTATATATACTAGAGAAATCTTGGAGAGCAAGCAAGTCATGGGTCGACCCCCTTGGGCCTTGGATCGACCGGCCATACACCCACAAGGGTGTTCCGGATCCTCCTTGTCTTCCAAATTACATTCTAGTCCCTTTCCTTATTATTTAACGATAGTTAGTCCATACGTTTAATCACTAACGATCATTAGTCCTTATACTTGTGTTATTAATAAATATACATAACAATTAATATTTATTAATCTTTAATTCTCGTTTGTAATGTGTGCAATCCCGAAGTCTCGGGTTCGATACTAGTCATTTACTTATTAATATTTATATGTAACTTTCAACAGTTTGTGCTCTTGCGCTGTTTATACACCTGTGTAGGACACTTCATAGATTGAGAAGGCGTCATCCCAAAGTCAAGAAGCCAAGGAATAGAGGGTACCATTCAATGCGTCTGCAAAGGATTTTGTCATTTGCGGACGAGAAACACGAGGTATCAGGGAACAATTTAAAAAGAAAGAGGATGGCTTCTGATATTATCAGGCAATGATACGATCAAAGTTCTTTCAGAATGATATTATTTGTTATAGAAGGATCAACTTGTAAAGCCTAAGGATTGTTCACTCTTTCTAATTATATGGCAGTTATATCACTTATATAAGCATGTCAGAGCTAAATTGGACTTATGGTATCAAAGAATGCTTTATAGTAAAATTTAAATAAGTTGGCTGGCTTCATGAATGCAGGAGTTTAATAGCCTCTTCATGAGTGCGTATACTAAAATTGACAGTCACGCAATAGCCTGATTGTTGCCTAGTGGTGCTTGTTAGCCTATAACTAGCATGCATGCAAATGGTTAAAAATGTGACCTGGAATAATAAAGTAACAAGAAGTAATATAAGAACTAGGGATGTCTTCTTTATGTTAATTGCACAATTTTGTTAAGTGTGCAGCATATCCACCAAAATGGGTATAAGGGTTTTCTTGGGTGATTAAACCATATAAAGGCTCAGATAACCATCAAAACCTACAATAGAAAAGAATGCTTAAAACACTAAGCAGCTCAAGGCAAACGAGTCAAACGGGGAATGGGTGTATATCTAGTATAGAACTTATGACATGATTTCTAAAGCCGTAACACAATCAGTACGTTTATTAGCAAGAGAAATATGCTTGTGGGTTAGCATATAATATAATTATCTATAATATAAAGTGCATACGTTTCCCTTGTTAAGTTGGAATGCAAACTATCAATGGGAATTCATTCATGATGCAAACGTGAAGTGGCTTTTAAGAAATTGATGGAGGCCGGTAAATAAAATCTAGCCCTTTTTAAATCTTGAAAATATTTATCATTAACTAATTTCGTCTTCTTGGTTGTAATTGTTGTATCATTGGCATTAGTAGTCATAAATGGAAAGGACCAAGGGATGAGGAACGAAGGAAGTTGATCATGGGTCATCCTCCTTCGCATCGGTTGTTGGTGAGGAAGAGCAGCAGCAGTCAGCTTTGGCCTTTGGATGTTTATAAAATAGATGAATGTACTTGAGGTTCATAAGCAACAAGATTTAGAGGTAATATTTATATTATAGATTTCTTTATATAGTTTCATATGTGATGATTTAGGGTTACATGGCTAATTTATTAGGAGTAGTATGAAAAAAGACGTGTTTGATTAGCATCTTTTTGGCAGCATTAGCAAGCAAACCACCTCATGCAAAGCTTATGCGTATTCAATGTTTATGTAAAACTTGTCGAGAAGGTTATTGTCTTTTTATCTTTTGGTGTGCATCTCTCTTTTTTATTCATGTTTTAGAGGGTAAAGAAGGCAAAAACAGTCTCCCCAGCCTACAAACAAATTTAGAAAATGAAAAGCAAATGTGAAGAGAGGTTGGACTCACAGAACAGTCTTTTAGAACATATTTGAGAGGGATGCCAACTTTTCTTGCTGAATATCAATCTACGCCTGTTAATTTGTATCCGGTTGTCTTATTCATTGAAAGTTTGAAACAATATAATTATGAGTTTGTACATTTGTTCCTCTTTTTATAATTGCTAGAACAGTGCCCGCGCAATGTGTCGGCAGATACCCGATGACTATTTTTGTGGCGAGCAATGTTTTTCTTTTTAACCTTCCTTATTTAGCATGTCACAAATATATGTTTTTTAAAAGTATAATGTATAAATTATTAACAGTGTAAATCGTTAGCACTTCTATTTTTCAAAATTTAGCATTAAATTAATGGTTATATAACTTATAAGTTTAGTGAGCTTTTATTATAAATAATTCTATTAAAATAATGTTTTTTCATCTTAAAATTTTATAATTTTTCTTTTATAGTACTGTTTTTTTTTCTTTTTTTTTTCTTTTTTTTTTAATTATCTTTTATAGAAAGTCTCAAATATTTTATAATTTAGTATATTATTTTAAAGAGTAAATTACATGAATGGTCCCTGTGGTTTGACGAAAATTTCACCTACAGTCCCTCAAACTTAAAAGTTGCATGTATGGTCCCTGTCGCTGCCAAAGAATAACATGGATGGTCCCTCAGACTAACTGTCGTTAGTTTTTCAGTTAGTCCATTTGAACCTTTAGTCCTTTAGCGACCGTTTCCAACAAACATTTGCACTGTTAGTCCTTTAACGAAAAAAAATTTAAATTTTGCGAAAAATTAATATTTGACTGAATAAAATACAAATATTTGACTGAAAAATTAAATTTTGCATTTAAAAAAAAAATAATAATATTTGCGAAAAAAAATTAAAATTTTTTTTATAAATAATAATTAATTTTTTTAAAAATGCGTATTTTTTTAAAAATTAATCTTTATAAAAAAATGCGTATTTTTAAAAAAAAAATATTTTTTTTTTTAAAATTAATTTTTTTATAAAAGTGAATGCGCATTTTTTAAAAAATTTAATTTTTATAAAAAATTATTTTTTTTTAAAATTAATTTTTTTATAAAAATTAATTTTTTTATAAAACGTAAGAAAATTTTAAAAAAAATAATTTTTTTATAAAAATGCGCATTCACTTTTATAAAAATTAATTTTTTTATATAAGTGAATGCGCATTTTTTTAAAAAAATAATTTTTATAAAAGTGAATGCGCATTTTTATAAAAAAATTAATTTTTTTAAAAAAAATTTCTTACGTTTTATAAAAAAATTAATTTAAAAAAAATTATAAAAATTAATTTTTTAAAAAAATGCGCATTCACTTTTATAAAAAAAATTTAAAAATTAATTTTTTTTTTAAAATACGCATTTTTTAAAAAAAATACGCATTTTTTTATAAAGATTAATTTTTAAAAAAATACGCATTTTAAAAAAAATAATTATTATTTATAAAAAAAATTAATTTTTTTCGCAAATATTAATTTTTTTTTAAAATGCAAAATTTAATTTTTCAGTCAAATATTTGTATTTTATTCAGTCAAATATTAATTTTTTGCAAAATTTAAATTTTTTTTCGTTAAAGGACTAACAGTGCAAATGTTTGTTGCAAACGGTCATTAAAGGACTAACGGTGCAAATGGACTAACTGAAAAACTAACGACAGTTAGTCTGAGGGACCATCCATGTTATTCTTTGGTAGCGGCAGGGACCATACATGCAACTTTTAAGTTTGAGGGACTGTAGGTGAAATTTTCGTCAAACCACAGGGACCTTAATTCATGACTTGTTCTATAGAGTTGACACCTTAATTTCGAAGATTTCTATAAACTTCAATGTATTTTAGAAAATCATAGAAGATTTACTACCATATAAACTGTGGTTTGACGAAAATTTCACCTACAGTCCTTCAAACTTAAAAGTTGCATGTATGGTCCTTGCCGCTGCCAAAGAATAACATGGATGGTCCCTCAGACTAACTGTCGTTAGTTTTTCAGTTAGTCTATTTGCACCGTTAGTCCTTTAATGACCATTTGCAACAAACATTTGCACTGTTAGTCTTTTAACGAAAAAAAATTTAAATTTTGCGAAAAATTAATATTTGACTGAATAAAATACAAATATTTGACTGAAAAATTAAATTTTGCATTTTTAAAAAAAAAAAATAATATTTGCGAAAAAAATTAATTTTTTTTTTATAAATAATAATTATTTTTTTTTAAAATGCGTATTCTTTTAAAAATTAATCTTTATAAAAAAATGCGTATTTTTTTAAAAAATGCGTATTTTTTTAAAAAAAATAAATTTTTTTTAATTTTTTTTAAATTAGTTTTTTTTTTATAAAACTGAATGCGCATTTTTTTAAAAAATTAATTTTTATAATTTTTGTTAAAATTAATATTTTTATAAAACGTAAGAATTTTTTTTTAAAAAAATTAATTTTTTTATAAAAATGCGCATTCACTTTTATAAAAATTAATTTTTTAAAAAAATTAATTTTTTTATAAAAATTATTTTTTTAAAAAAATGCGCATTCACATATATAAAAAAAATTAATTTTTATAAAAGTGAATGCGCATTTTTATAAAAAAATTATTTTTTAAAAAAAAATTTCTTACGTTTTATAAAAAAATTAATTTTTATAAAAAAAATAATTTTTTAAAAAAATAATTTTTTTATAAAAATTAATTTTTTAAAAAAATGCGCATTCACTTTTATAAAGAAATATGCATTTTTTTAAAAAATACGCATTTTTTTATAAAGATTAATTTTTAAAAAAATACACATTTTAAAAAAAAAATTAATTATTATTTATAAAAAAATTTTAATTTTTTTTCGCAAATATTAATTTTTTTTTTAAATGCAAAATTTAATTTTTCAGTCAAATATTTGTATTTTATTCAGTCAAATATTAATTTTTCGCAAAATTTAAATTTTTTTTCGTTAAAGGACTAACAGTGCAAATGTTTGTTGCAAACGGTCGTTAAAGGACTAACGGTGCAAATGGACTAACTGAAAAACTAACGACAGTTAGTCTGAGGGACCATCCATGTTATTCTTTGGCAGCGACAAGGACCATACATGCAACTTTTAAGTTTGAGGGACTGTAGGTGAAATTTTCGTCAAACCACAGGGACCATTCATGTAATTTACTCATATATAAATGGTTAAGATGTCAACTCCATATTAGGTCATTGCTTTTACTTTGAACTTATCAATCACAATTTTTTTTAACATAATCAATCACAATTACTTTGTCCAAATTTTATGGTTGACCGCAGCACATAAAAATGGTACGTAAGGACTCGATTAGGGGTCTTACTCGATTAGGGGTGAGCATCGGTCCAGGACCGGACCGACAAGACCGAGGACCGAAATAGCCAAAAAACCAAGATCGAGGACCGGACCGAATGTGGTCGGTCCAGTCCGGTCAGGTCCGGTCTCGGTCGGTCCGTCGGTCGGTCCAGTCCAACAAGGCCAAATAATCGGTTTGTGGTCCGGTCCGGACCGGACCGAGGACCGAATTAGCTAAAAATCCAAGATCGAGGACCGGACCGAATGTGGACGGTCCGGTCCGGTCCGGTCATTCGGGTCATTTATAGTAATAATGCTTACTAATTTTGATATAATGAGTATGGATTCATGCTCATAATTAATAAGTTTTCAAGGGGCTAGCGCGTGAACTAATTTCGAACTTCAAAACAAACAAAGCAAAACGTGGAACAAGAGGTGTTGCTCGTTTGTCTTTCAACTCTATATAAATCCAAATTAATTCATGAAATAAAATTAATTAATCCCTGATATTAATTCTAGCCATATCTTCTTTGATTGTCCTATGGCGAAAGAAATTTACAAAAGTATCGCTTCCTGGTGGGATATCAATATCTTGGAAGGAGTTTTCTATATCACTTGGTGGTCGATTTGGACTTTTCGCAATAGCTTTATTTTTGGTTCTAATCCTCTATCCAAATCTCGTATCTTTGATGATATTGTGGCTTGCTCTTTCTCTTGGTGTAGATCTAGATGCAATTCAAATTTTAGTTGGATAGAATGGTTCAAGAACCCTTCGCTTATTTCTTTGTAATTGTTTGCTTCTAGCTTCTTGCTAGTGTTTTAATAAATTCCGTTGTTTAAAAAAAAATAATAAAAAAAAATAATGATCTTCACATGAACTTGCGTAATGTTAATTGGTTTATTTGTCTCTCTTACAAAATTCATTTATTTGATTTCCCAAACACATCTTATTTGAATTGATCAATATTCTTCGACCAATGTCTTGTAACTAAAGTCTAAGTAATGTTGAAGTTAATATTCCCATTGCATGTGATTTCTTCACATGCACGTCATTAACCGCATTGAACTCACTCGTTTGTAAATATAAACAGAGGTGATGCCAGATTTACCAATTTGATAAGATGATAGACCAACAAGGGGTACAATTTTAATAAAACCGAGGGGGCCATTTTTTTTTTTTTTTTTTTTTGGTACCTGAGCTTTTGATTTGACATTGCAAGGCGACTATTGATAAAGCGACTACACTTTTCATGTATTTTAATCATATTAACATGAAAGTATTTTAGCTTAATATAACAATAAAAATCAATGACGGAGCCAAGAAATGTAATCGTGGGGGCGGTCAACAATGAGAAAACAACGAGTATAGCTAGGCTATTTTTTGTATAACTCAAAACAAGTCGAATTGGGTTTAGTTAAGCGCAAATCACTCAGCTTCAAGTGGTTTTATCAATACGATAACTGAAAGTTTTAAAACGAAAAAAATAATAGAATGTTAAATCATTTATAGGGACGTTAATTGTTTTGCTATTGGAAATAATGTTGGACTTTCAAACATATACAACTACTAGAAGAATTATTATAAGTCTCATATTTAATAGGGTAAATTGCAAAAATGGTCCTTCACGTTCCACGAAATTGCAAAAATGGGACCGAGACAAAAAGTAGCGCAAAAAAGACACCAACGTTCCGAATTTTCGCAAAATCGCCACCGAGAGACCTTTTCCGTTAGTTTTCCTGTTAAGTGCCACGTCCATGAGGGTAGTATCGTCATTTTACTGTTCATACTTATTAAATTTGCCGCCATAATCACCTCTGTGCTTGGTATCAATGTGATTAGACCTCAATGGCTAAATTTGCAAAGTAAAATCAAACCTCTACCCCCATAAACCCCCCTACAACCCACATCTTCTCCACCACGACTCGAGTTGACCGGTGTAAAAAAACGATTACGAAAAAAATGCAATCACCGCAAATGTCAGAAAACACAGCCATCATAACCACAACCACCACCACCAACACTCACCAGGAGACTTCAACGTTTGTGACAACAAATTTGACACAATGCCCACAGCAAAGGCCATGTCCCCGTTGTTTCTCAGAAGACACTAAGTTTTGCTACTATAACAACTATGCCACATCGCAGCCGCGTCACTTTTGACGTAGATGCCGCAGACACTAGACCCATGGCGGCGTGCTCCGGGACATCCCTGTTGGAGGTGGTAGCCGGAAAAACACAAAAAGGAAAAACCCCATGAACCCCACCATCACTTCAGCTTATGTTACCACGTTTGATCAGCCGGAGTACCAGGACTACCAGAGTGTGATGCCGCCTCCCTAGAGCCTGCTGCCGCCTACCCAGGGCCTGCCGCCGCCTCTACATGTGGATGATGCCGGTGATGTGAGTGTTCCGGATGAAGAGAATGAGTTTGTGTCGTCGTTGTTGAAGGATGTTTGTTTTTAGGAAGGTGTCTGGCCATTTTGTGGCAATTAGTGTAGTTTGTTAGTTGATGTGTTAGTTTTAGTGGTTTATGTACCCCATCCTTTTGGTCCCGATCTTTTGATGAATGGTAAATGCTATGGTTGTAAATGTAACTTACCTTGATATTTTGTTTTGGATACTCGTTATATTTGACTTTTGCACATAGGACCCAGAATTGCCCAAAATGGATCAAATTGATTGACAACCATTGAAACTAGTTAAGAACTTAAGATTACATAATCTTCCACTAAAAGACCATAGCAGAAGCATAACAATTTATTGATCTTTTGGCTAGTTCGTAGTAGTTATATTTACATAGGACCCAGAATTGCCCATTTTGACAATCATGTTTGACTTTTGCACATGATTGTACATGCACCAAAATACCCAGAATTGCCCAAAATGGATCTAAAAATAAGGCACAAAAATAATGCGCAGGCACAAAAATACCCAAAATTACCTAAATTGACAATCAATTTTGACTTTTGCAAATAACATTATGGTTGACTTTTGCAAAAATACCCAATGGTTGATAAGCAAAACATAATAAATCAACACAACAAAACATAGATGACAGAAACATAACAAAATATGGTATGGTAACTCGGTTGAGTTAGCAGCAGCAGCGAGTTCCTCAAGAAGGACAAATTGAGACATTCTTTTGCTAAATTTGATTCAAAATAGTGTTACTGTGTTTGTTTACTGGATGGATGAGGAAGTTACTCGAGGTATAGGCTTTAAATAGGCGTGGTAAGTACATGCGAAACTGTGTTTTAGGCGTGTTTGGGTAATAAATGAAAAACGTTTGGGTTACCAAGTTTTTGGCATCCCAAAATTGCCAAGTTTTTTTGCTTCCATTAGATTTGATAACATGTTATGCAACCATTGAACCTAGTTAAGATTACATAACCCATACATAAACATTAATAAAGTAAACATTGTTATAAATGATCTACTAAAAGACCATAGCAGAATCACAACAATTTATTGACCTAAACATAAAAGCATAACCATTATTTAGCATCATACTTGGGACTCTTGTCAGCATCATCCTTAGGTTTCTTGTCAGCAGCAACCTTGGGTTTTTTGTCAGCCATCAGTCTTCGCCTCTTGATTGATCTTCCTTGGTCTTCAAACTTGTCCTCTGTGATCACTCCATCTTGCCCAACTCCATTTTTTTCAAGCACTTGAACTGGCTCATCTCCTTGTTTAGCAACCTCCTTGTCCTTAATCACATCTCCTTTAACAACTGGCATACATCCCTCATTTCCAGCTACTAGAGCACACTGATCATCTGGTATCACAGCCACATCACGAACTCTTTGTTCACCATCATCACCATCAACATCCAAATTTGCAAACCTTTCTTCACCAACGACCACAAGTGGAACCAAACTGAAACTAATTGGTTCAGCAAAAATAGCATCACCTCTGTTCCTTCTCCAGCTGCAACTACATCATCAAGTTCATCCAATGCTTGATCTATTTCAGCAAACATGTCACTAATCTCTTGAGGCTCTTCAATCGCATGCATCTCTTCAAGTCAGGAACATCAACTAAATGGTATGGATCATCAGTCCAGTCAACATCTTTTCCTTGATAAACCTCTTCATCACTAATCAATGTGTGAAGATCTCCTTCCTTTCCACTAATAGTACAGCCATCACTTGTGTCATCATAATAAGCATCATCAAATTCGACCACATTTGTGGCCTCCAGGGAATCCTCACTTGAATCCTCCACCATAAACTCTTGGTCAATCTCTACCAATAACCTCCTGAATTCAAACTCATCACTCAGCCTCTTTGAATGATTTGCAATCATTTTTCCAGCACAAAATGTTGGTGGGAAGCCATTGTCAGAATCAGAATCATAAACAGGTCCAACCTTATCAGGTTGCCTTGTCTTATGCCACTCTAACAATAGTAATTTCCCACTGTTTCCAGTTTCACCATCAACACCCCTTCCAGCAGCCTCATTCATATCATCATCCACTATTTCTTCTATCACCATACCCTTGTCCTTAGTCATCATTCGATCCATCATCTCACACTCAACAATTGAAACACCGGTTTCAATATACAACTCCAATTGTGTAAATATAGGAACATACTCCACAAGTGTCTTCACATCTTCGTCAGACTTTAGTGGTAGCAAACCATCATCCAATGACTCCCCAGGTAACCTAAAGTGAGTATACACAAGGGTACGATCCGTGTAACCCAAATCGTCTAACATTTCGCCCAATAAGCCCATGGAGAAAACGTCACAGTGAACTCCATCAAACCAATATGTATCTCCAAAGAGATAGATTCTCCCTGGTGTTGAGGTAAATTGACCATTGTGATGGATTTCCAAAGTAAACATTTTTTCATTCAATGTTGTGCAACACATACAAACAATCACTAACTTCGAATAATAATAACAACTTTAAATGGAAAACAAGAAAATGGAACAGAATAGGCTTACCACACAGGACTCTTAAATCAGGTATCGGGGAACTGCGTGCATGATTTTGCCAAAGCTTACCCATTCTCAAGATCTTTACCTGTGAAATTAATGTTCTCCTTGGAAGAAATTGAGACCCGTATATAAAGTATTGCTCTAAAGGACTAAATTTGTAAAACAAAACACTGGCAACTGAAGTTATTAGCCGGAAAGGGGTAAAATGACGATACTACCCTCATGGACGTGACACTTAACGGGAAAACTAACGGAAAAGGCCTCTCGGTAGCGATTTTGCGAAAATTCGGAACGTTAGTGTCTTTTTTGCGCTACTTTTTGTCTCGGTCCATTTTTGCAATTTCATGAAACGTGAAGGACCATTTTTGCAATTTACCCTATTTAATATATAAAATGAAAAATAGAACCCACATAAGTCTATTGGTTAATACATACAGTTGGTCTTCACCTACACAGTTTCCAACGAATCTTCTTCTTCCTTTTACTTTTACAGAAAAACCCACAATACCAGAAGATACAAAAAAGAGAAAATTTCCGTATGAAGCATATTGTTATGCGTTTTACCAAAATGAACAATTGAAAAATGTGTTACAAAAATCTACTCTACTTGCAAATAAGGTTGTGCAAATAAGGTTGCGCAAATAAGGTTGCTCGCCCAGAAATTTTGCGCTCCTTGTTTTAGATCGTTACACGTGTAATTTAAAAGCACGTCTAAACTAGACACGTAGCACGGAGCGCAAATATTTTGCTCTCCTATAAGTTTTGCGCTCCCAAATTTAAGCTTTGTGTGGACGCGTTGCATGGAGAGCCCAAAAATGGCCCCGGCGCAATAAGTTTTGCTCTCCCATGAGTTTTGCATGCCTTATTTAAATGGACAAGAGAGTGACACGTATACACGGAGCGCAAAATATATTGCTCTCCCATAAGTTTTGCGCTCCCACTCCAAGGTCCTTCAATATCATCAGCCATTTGCTCGTGTGTGATGAAAAAAAAATGAGACAAGATTTAGAGGGGGACCAATCCACTAATCTCACTAACCCAACATTGCTCGAACAAAAAAAGATAAACCGGATGGGGACCAACCAAAACTTTCAATTTATTGGTAATATTCATATGGGGACCAATATTGGACAACAAAATTTATTCGGTTGAATGGGAAGAGATAAAATGTTGGAGGAGAATATCATCCTTGTGGTAAGTTTTAGATGAAATGGGAACCGGACCATTTCTTTTTGTGCTTTAGAAAATGAAAATGAGGTAGATGAAATATTGAATGAGTTAGATATGAAAAATAAAGAGATATATAGCTTACAATTTCTTTTTTGCAACAAAATACACGATTTTCTTTCTTTTTAATGTGGGAGCGCAAAACTAGTCGGGAGAGCAAGATTTGCACTCTGTTTTTTATTAATGTAAGTTGGGTCCACATGGAGCGCAAAATTGAACAAAGAGTAAACAAAATCGCGCTCTTGGTAGTTTTTGGTAATTGAAATAAAAGTGTCGTTTTTTGGTTAATATATGTTAGAAAGTGATATTTTGGTAATTGATTTTACAAAAAACCCGTTATTAAGTCTGATAAAATTACGAAATTCAGTTTTAAAGTAATTGATCTTGGTAGTCATCACTCACTAACGAGGGCACTACGATGGCATTAACCCTTTTTTCACTAATTTTACCTTTTTTTTCCTACTAATTAATTTGGTCTTTCTACAAGAGCATGGTTGGGGGCCCACTACTTTCTACATGGCTCCGCCTTATAAACGTGTTTACAAACATTTTATCACCACCTAAGTATACATGCACTTCGTATTACGTAGTAACATCTAATTTATTTATTAGAAAAAACAAACATGTTAATTACATTACGTTCAAAGGATATGTATATCACCTGCCCATATATGGTCTGCCTCAAGTATGTCAGCCCATCTATCATCTGCCTCAAATATGTCAGCCCATATATCACCTACAAATCTAATTACATTTCGAGCATCAAAATATTAATTAACTTCAAGTATGCAGTTTATAATTCGTTAATTAATGTGATGGTATGAAAACTATACTAATGATCATGATCACGTACTGATCTACCAATGATCACAATATATATACAACACCAGTGACCATGCATGATATGCCATGTTCTATTTACATTACATAACCAAATTCGATCATTTTGAATCTTAGACTGCCTTATATAGTTAAAGAAAAAGTAAAAACTAGTACAATACACAACCTAATCTACTATATATCTTAAATTCCAGAAAGAAATAGTCAAGAACAAAAAAGTTGTTTTTCAATGATAAGTACTATATATAAAATTATATGTTGGGGAATGCATGTACTATGGTAAACGAACCATTATTGTTTCTGTTATTAATCAAATCAAATAATGTATAAAGGAATAAAGTCAGTCAATTCAAGAATTGAAAGTGTCAAAAAATTTGGTTGCCATGTATATGTAGAATTACTACGCAAACACTTGATCATTTTCAAACGGATTACTTAATCTATTTTGTTTTATAAATCACCATCATAGACTGTTTCTTGCTTCCGGTGTTATATATATTGCATGCCCGTTTGGAATAACTCATCAAGTAAACACAAATTAAAGCACTTTATATATTGTCAAGCTGAATAGTTGATCCAACTGAGCTATACAGTCTTGAGTTCTTGATTGATAATCGATAAATACAAAAATCACGGCATATCAATATACACTGTTTGAATGGCTTGTGTGTCTGGAAGACTTCTCGTATCACTTTTCTTATACATTCTTTTTACCCATGGGTTATGTCTCGCTGAAAAACGTATGGACTTGACTTAGTATATCTCTTTTTTACGGTTATGTACTTTTTTGGGAATTATTCTATCAGTTACCACGGCTAGTGAAGATATTACAACTGCAGAAGATTGTACTTGCAGTGGAAACTCATTACCACTGCAAGAACAAATATTACCACTGCTTGCATGATAACTGTTAGAGAAACGCGCATAGATAAACATAGAAAAGATTTTGTGTATATCTTATTCTATTAGTATTATACTTATCTTGTACAAGAGGACTCCTTGTTGTATAAAAGGAGATCCTAGATCATAGTTAGAATATATCTTTCTAATACGTTTTTCTTAGAGCTTCAAGGTGTAACCCTAGTGATATCATAGATCACTCGTATTATTATCATTAATAATATTGGAGCTATTTGTTTTGTTATATACATTGTTCATACATACTGTTTCATTTACAATCAATCTTCTAAGTATCATTAAGTAGATTCCGCATACTTAGTGGTATCACTCAAAGTATCATTATTAACACAAGTTCAAGGTGTTCACGATCCAACAAGTGGTATCAGAGAAAGGCTTTGATATTTTGATTTAGAAGATCCTATGGCAGACTCAAAAGAAACAATGGAGACAGAAACAAGCCAATCAAACATTGCTGCAAAGCTTCCTAAGCTTAAGATTAATGACTTTGAGATGTGGAGGCTTATGATAGAACAATTCTTTATGGTTCAAGACTACACATTATGGGAGATCATAATGTGTGGAAATTCATTCAAACCTGGTACAACTGTAGAGCAGGTTGGTGACAAGACAGTAACAAAAGTTAACACTGGTCCTGTTACTAATGAAGAAAGAAGCCAACTAAAGAATGATTTGAAGGCTAGAGGTTTGTTATTGATGGCTCTACCCAGAGAACAAGTTCTGGCTTTTAGCAAATACAAGTCTGCAAAGACCCTTTTTGATGAGATCTGTGAAGTGTTTGGTGGTAATGACTCTACCAAGAAGACTCAAAAGACTTTACTGAAGCAGACTTATGAAAACTTTGGTTCAACAAGTAATGAATCTCTTGATAGCATATTCACAAGGCTACAAAAGATTGTTACTCAGCTCACTGCTTTTGGAATTGAGGTGGAAAAGGAAGACCTCAATCTTAAATTTCTAAGAAGCTTACCTTCTGAGTTTGATACCAATGTTACTGTTTGGGAAGATAAGTCAGATCTTGAGACCATGAAGCTTAATGATGTGTACAATAACTTCAAAGTTATTGAACAAAGATTAAAGAAAGCTGGCAAGTTAAGAACAAGTGTAGCACTCATATCATCATCAGGTAATGATAGTTTAGATGATGAAAGTGATAGTGATGATGACAGTGGTAACATGATTGTTTCCACTGGTAATGGAAATGTTTCCACTAGGAGTTCAAGAAACAGGTTGCAGGACTAAGTGATGCTACTTTCTATGCCTTTATATCAAGCCATGTGGGTGGTTCAATTCTCAATCATGAGGATTTGGATCAAATTGATGAAGATGATATGGAGGAGATGGACATTAAATGGCAGGTGGCATTACTTAGCTTGAGATCAAAGAAGTTCTGGAAGAAGACAGGGAGAAAGATACATATAAGTGGTGATGAGACTGTAGGTTTTGATAAAAAGAAGGTGGAGTGCTATAACTGTCACAAGAAGGGGCACTTTGCTAGAGAATGCAGAAAACCAAGGAAATCTGACAACAAGTCAACTTGGTACAAGAAGGAAAAGAACAAAGAACCTACAACAGAAGAGCCAAAGGTGCTATTGGCTATTGATGGAGTGAGCTTTGATTGGAGCTTTATGACTCAGGATGGAGAAGATGATTCAGAATCTGCAATGCTAGCTACTGAGCATGCACTCATGGCTTTCTCTGACTCTGAGGTATATACTGATAATGCTTGTTCTAAAAACTGTAAGGCTGTAAAAGAGTTAGAGATCTCTAAAACAAAATATGATGAACTGATGCTAGATTTACATCATATTAATTATAATTTAACAAATCATAAAAGAGGTCTAGGTGTTTTAGAAAAACAGATAGAGCATTATATGGCTAATGAATCTAAGTTCAGTGATGATATTGCTGTTTTAAAAAGAGACTTAGATTTTTATGTTGAAGTAAATAAAGCTCTTAGGGAAGAGATTGAAAAAGTTAAAAAGGCTAGTGAGAATATTCAGATAACTAAGCAAACACTAGACCATCAATCCAAGAGCATTGACAAAATTTGGGAAGCCCAAGTTGTGAGCAAAGCTAAATCAGGTCTTGGATACAAATCTGTTCCACCACCTCTAAGAGGTGTTCCAGCACCTCCTGGCATTGACCTAGCTCACACAGGCTTAGAAGAGTTTCAGGATCCACCCATGACCTATGGACCAAAATTTGTTAAACCAATTGAAACTGAAAAGGTTCAGGTTGAGGTTGAGACTTTTGATAGTGCTAGTGACTCATCTCTTAAAGATGAATGTTTGAATGTTGAGTCTAAAACTAGTGTTACTGAAGATGTTAAAGTTGAGGAAAGAAAAAGTATTCCTGAAGAAGTCAAAGAGAAGCCTAGGACACAGTCAAATTACACTAGGCCTACTACTAGGTATGCAGAGATGTACAGGGATAGGTCTAAATCTCCTAGAGGGAACATGAGAAGTTGGAATCATGTTAAAACTAGGCAGTTTGGTAGTGATTTTGTGTTCAACAATAAGGCTTGTCATATATGTGGTAGCTTTGACCATTTAGCTAAAGACTGTACCTACCACATGGGAAGAAGGGAAGTATTTATGAATAAAAGGGTGAATGGACATAATTCTAATAAAATGACTCACCCAAACCCCCTAAACAAGATGGTTCCCAGGTCTGTTATGCTTACCACTGGCATCAAACCAATTTTCACTGCTAGACCAGCAGTTACCACTGCCAGTAGTAAAAACAGATTTTATTCTAAGTCCCCTGTCACTTCTTTTGTTAAATCTTATCAAACAGGGAAAAAGACTTATTTTGAAAAGAATGATCACAAGAATCACATGTGGAGACCAAAATTTTCTAATCCAGCAGTTTCCACTGCTAGGCATGCAGTTACCACTGCAAGACCAAATGTTTCCACTGATGTCTATGTGAATAAGAAAAGGGTAAACTTGGGAAAAGCTGTTAAGGCCTCAGCTCGTTGGGAATGGAAACCAAAAGGAACAACAACCTCAGACAATCCCAATGGTGTATCAATGACCTTTGATAGATACAATTATATTGATACACGAGGCAGATCCAAGTCATTTGTGGCTTGGGTCCCCAAAAGGTACTAATTCCTTTATGTTGTGTGCAGGGACATTCAAAGATAAAAGAGGATCAAGGTTATTCAGACAGTGGATGTTCCAGGCACATGACTGGCAACAAGGCCTATCTTTCAAATTTCAAATCATTTGATGGGCAAGCTGTTAGTTTTGGAGGAGGAATTGGTGGCAAAGTTTCTGGCAAAGGAACTATCAAGGCTGGAAACTTGGATTTTGAGAATGTATACTATGTACCAGAACTCAAGTACAACCTCTTCAGTGTGTCACAAATGTGTGACAAGAAATACAGAGTTCTATTCTCAGAAGATGAATGCTATATCTTGTCTAAGGATTATAAGCTACCTGAAGAAAAAGACATCTTGCTCAAAATCCCTAGAAAAGGAAATCTATATAGCATTGACATGAAGAAGATAGTGGCTAAAGATGATGTTACTTGTTTACTTGCAAAAGCCACTTTGGATGAATCTATGCTTTGGCACAGAAGACTTGGTCATGTTAACTTCAAGACCATCAATAAGATTGTAAAAGATGGTCTAGTCATTGGTTTACCTGAGAAGAGATTTGAAAATGATCAAACATGTGTTGCTTGTCTCAAAGGTAAACAACACAGAGCTTCTTGCAAGACCAAGGCAGTAAATACTATTGATCATCCACTCTACATGCTGCATATGGACTTGTTTGGTCCTACTTCTGTTAGCAGCATCAATTTGAAGAAGTATTGCCTAGTTGTGACTGATGATTTTAGCAGATTTACATGGGTTTTCTTCTTAAATACCAAGGATGAAACTACAGGCATACTCAAGACTTTCATCACTGAAGTTGAAAATCAAGCTGAAAAGAAGATAAAAATCATCAGATGTGACAATGGGACAGAGTTCAAGAATAGAGAAATGGATGATTTCTGCAAAGACAAAGGTATTAAAAGAGAATTTAGTGTTGCAAGAACACCTCAGCAAAATGGTGTTGCTAAAAGAAGAAATAGAACACTAATTGAGGCTGCTAGAACCATGTTAGCTGATTCAAAGCTTCCAGTGACATTTTGGGCTGAAGCAGTTAACACTGCTTGCTATATTCAAAACAGGGTATTAGTGGTCAAGTCAAAGAACAAGACACCATATGAGCTTTTCAGAGGAAGACCCCCACTTTTGGATTTCTTGAAGCCATTTGGATGTCATGTCACAATTCTCAATACCATTGATCATTTGGGAAAGTTTGCAGAAAAGGCAGATGAAGGTTTCTTTGTTGGTTATTCCATGGTTAGTAAGGCTTTTAGAGTCTACAACTTAAGAACAAGGAAGATAGAAGAGAATTTGCATGTTCAGTTTCTTGAAAATAAAGCTAACATAGCAGGTTCAGGACCTGAATGGCTATTTGATCTTGAGACTTTATCAAATACAATGAACTATGTTCCTATTACCTCAGATTCAAGTGATGCTGATCATGAGGACTCAGAGGAGTTTATTGATGAAGATGAATCTTGCCAAGATGATGAAGATGATAAAGATCAATTTGTTATGCCTATTTGGGAATTTAATGCAGACTCACAACCTTCAAAGAATACTAGTCAGGAAGATGAATTTGTTAATTTTGATGTTCTGCATGATGATATTCCTGAAGGCAGTGGTAATCCTGTTACCACTGCAACACATGATGTTTCCACTGATGGTCCAGATGTGGAAAATATAGCTCAGGAAACACCAATTAATGATGTTGAAATCACAAATATGCCATCATCATATGATATTCCCAACACATCACAATCTACAGTTCATAAAGCTCACCCAATTAAGAATGTTATTGGTGAAATTAATTCAGGTGTGAAGACAAGAAGGCAAACAAGGATGACAGATGTTCATGGGTTTATAAGTGAAGTCTATGAGTCCAAGAATCACATTACTAAGAATGAATGTTTATTCTTCTGCTTTCTATCACAAATGGAGCCTAAAAATGTTTCTATGGCTTTAGGAGAATCAAGCTGGGTTGAAGCTATGCAGGATGAGTTGTTACAGTTTAAGCTTCAAAAGGTTTGGGTTCTTTGTGACTTGCCTGATGGTATGAAAGTGATTGGTACTAAATGGGTGTTCAGAAATAAGAAAGATGAAAGAGGTATTGTCATCAGGAACAAAGCTAGATTAGTTGCTCAAGGATACACTCAAGAGGAGGGTATTAATTATGAAGAAGTTTTTGCTCCTGTTGCAAGGATTGAGGCTATTAGACTATTTCTAGCCTATGCAGCATTTATGGGCTTTACTGTCTATCAAATGGATGTTAAGAGTGCCTTTCTGTATGGTACTATTGATGAGGAGGTATATGTTGCTCAACCTCAAGGCTTTGAAGATCCACATCACCCCAATAAAGTTTACAAAGTAGTCAAGGCTCTTTATGGTCTACATCAGGCTCCAAGGAAGTGGTATGAAACCTTAGCTAATTATTTGATGAATAATGGGTTTCATAGAGGCAAGATTGATCAGACTTTGTTCATTAAGAAGGACAAGGGTGATATCCTACTTGTGCAAGTATATGTTGATGATATTAGCTTTGGTTCTACTAACAAGAGATGTGCAAATGGTTTGAGAAGCTTATGAAAGATGAATTTCAAATGAGTTCTATGGGAGAACTTACATTCTTTTTGGGGCTGCAAGTACAACAGAGTAAAGAAGGCATCTTTATCAGTCAAGACAAGTATGTGGCTGAGATAATTAAGAAGTTCAAATTCACTGATGCAAAATCTTCCAATACCCCTGCTGACAAGACCACTCACTTATTGTTAAAGAATGCTAGTGGTGTAAATGTTGATGTCCATACTTACAGGTCAATGATTGGCTCTTTGATGTATCTCACTTCATCAAGGCCAGACATTATGTTTGCTGTGTGTGCCTGTGCAAGATTTCAAGTGACTCCAAAGACATCACATATGACAGCAGTGGAAAAGATTTTTAGATATTTGAAGACTTATCCTAATCTAGGATTGTGGTATCCAAGGGAATCTCCTATCGAGTTGATTACTTACTCAAATAGTGACTATGCTGGTGCAAGTTTGGATAGAAGATCAACCACAGGAGGATGTCAATTCCTTGGATGTAGATTGGTGTCATGGCAGTGCAAGAAACAGACAATGGTTGCTACTTCAACTACTGAAGCAGAATATGTTGCAGCTGCTAGTTGTTGTGCTCAGATCCTTTGGCTTCAGAATCAACTCTTGGATTATGGGTACAATTTCATGAACACCATCATATATATAGATAATAGTAGTACAATTTGCATTATTAAGAATCCTGTGCAACACACTAAAACTAAACACATTGAAATTAGACATCACTTTATTAGAGATTGTTTTGAGAAAAAGCTCATTAATGTTGTCAAAATTCATACTGATGACAATTATGCTGATTTATTAACAAAAGGGCTTGATGTGGGTAGGTTTCAGTACTTGGTAACAGGTATTGGAATGCTTAATCCATAAACTTTTGATGTCTAATACTGTTTAGTGTTGCAGGATAGTTTTTAAAGTACTATTATTGTTTGTATATGTTTGTATGGTTTTCCACTAACACTTATGCAGAAGAAACAAGCTCGGTGGAAACTATGCATCACACAGTGGAAAGATTTGCTCTCACAGTGGTAATAAGGAATCAGAGAAGGTCAAAAGAAACAAAGACAACCTACAAAGGCACAGATCATTCATGAGATGAAAGTATATTGCTGTCATGTTGGAACTTGGAAGATGACTGATTTCAAAGGTATGTCTCATGAAAGAATTGAAGGTATCTACTACAGAATTAAAAGGCAAGATAGTACCTTCAGACCTATTGATTTTGAAGAAGTTGAAAGATTCAAACAAAGTAAAAGGAAAGCTTCAACAGTTGAAGATCATGTCACCAAAAGAATGAAAGTTCCTCAAGAGAAAGAATATCAATCTGAGAAATGTGCAGAAGATCTACAGAGTGCAATTATCATTGTTGAAGAAGAAGATTTCTATCCAGATCCTTTACAATCAAAACATCAAATTATTGATTGGGAAGTGTACACAGCAAAGAATTTTGCTCCCACTTGGAAAATTATAAGACTGGGAGGAGAATCTTCATCATTCATTCAGTTTGAAGATCTTCTTAAAGCATGTGATAGAGATGATCTTGATACCCTTTGGAAGCTTGTTAATGAAAGATTCAAGGCTGATACTCTCAAGGATATGAAAGAAATGCAGCTCTGGGTTGACTTAAGAAGACTATATGAACCAGATCCTAATGATAAGTATTGGAAGTTTAATTCATCAAACTTGAATACTACATGGACATATTTTGATAAATGTGAGGTTCATCAGGTTTCTACAACAAATAAAGTGGATGTGTTTATGTTTGCTGAGAAGGAATACCCACTTAGAGCTACAACTCTTTCTGCAATGTTGAAATCAAAGTTAAGAGTTTATGCAGATAGTGAAAAGGTTAGAGCTTTGATTCAGAAGATTCAAGATCAATATGCAAGAGCTGATAAAGTGTTGAGAAAAACAAGATAAGTGTTTGGAAGAATTCCCATATCCTCAGGTTTATTGTATACTTGAAGAAACTTGTTGATTTACAAATAAATCATAAGTTTAGGGGAGTGTTGATATAAATAAATGACTAAAAACGTTATTCATATCTTTCGATATCTCTATGTTTTGATAATCACAAAACGTAAACTCATCAAACCAAAGGTTATGACGTAAACAAGTATTTAGTAGTAAATACTCACTTTCACCATTTAATCACTTAAGGTATGAATAAACAAAGTGATTAGTGCATTATAAGATCAAAGGAAATCTTGTCTTAAGACATAACATTTTATAAAATGATTTTAACATTTTATATATATTTGTAAATCATTTTTGGTAAAGCTTTATTAAACCACAAAAATATGATTTCAAATTTCCAACCAAAAAGGGCAAATTTTATCCAGAGAATCTTTTCAAACGTTCAGGAGGGCGGCCCCCTTAATTTTACTAGGCGGCCCCCTTAATCATTAAGGGGACCGGCCTACAATTAAGGGGACCGGCACGCTCCCGAACAGTAAAATCTGGCCCTTTAAATACTGGATCATTTTGCACATTTTCCTCACCTTTTTGCACCAGAAACTTTCAGATCTAAACATCCATTTCCTTTCTCTAATAATCCTTTGATCTTATATACTTTGATCTTTGTTTCAAAGTGATTCAAGCCTCAACATTCAAAGTGCAAAGAGAAGAATACTTCTATTAGAAGTATTACAACTTAGTATCATCTTGCTATCTAAGTTGCTTGTTTATATTTTCTTGTAAATCTTTCATTCATTGGTGAATAAGGTGTATGTATTAGTTAGCTAGATTTAGTTGAAGAATCTAGAATTGGTGTAAGTGTAAAGTGGAACTTGAAGTGGAGAAGAAGGGTTAGATAGTATTGGTGATAGGAGATTGTAGCAATAGGAACTTGTTGTGAAGATATTGAGGGTTCCAAGTGAAGAAGGCGTGAAGACATTAGTGGCTTGAAGGTGTCAAGACATTAGTGGCTTAAAGGTGTGAAGACATTAGTGACTTGAAGGTGTCAAGACATTAGTGGCTTAAAGGTGTGAAGACATTAGTGACTTGAAGGTGTCAAGACATTAGTGGCTTAAAGGTGTGAAGACATTGGTGTCTTGAAGGTGTCAAGACATTAGTGCCTTGAAGGTGTGAAGATACTTGTGGTGTGAAGTAGTATTGAAGTAGTGCAAAGGTGTGAAGAAGAAGTGGTGTGATATTTGGTGTGAGATTGGTTCTAGCTACGATTAGAACTCGACATCTTGCTTTGTGTCGTTAATTGGTGTAAGCTTTTGGTGTGTACGGTTTTCTCCGCCATAATGGAGGTTATTGACTTAGTGAAGAAAACTCTCGAGTTTGGTGCTCGGGGAGTGGAGTAGGGCAAGGAAGGTGTCCTTGTAGCCGAACCACTATAAATCCTTTGTCTCTCGGTTTGATCTTTCCATCTCTCACTCTTTACTTACTTACTTACTAGCTTTTCATATATTGTTAATATTGTATGTTGTGCATATATTGATTTCACATAAAGATCAAACTAGGTTGCATTTAAGACATTAATTATACTTTAGTAAAATATAAGTATAAACAATTACTAAGATACATATATCTATATTAATACAAACTTATAATTAAGTGAGATATATGAAAATATAATTTCTATTCAACACTTTAAATAAGTAGTGTATATATATAATATATGTGAATTAGTTTGTATATATACTTTAGCTTCAAAGGTTTTTACAACTACCATCAATTCTTTGAAAAGCAAATTCTTATTAAACGAAAAAGACGTAAAACTATTCAACCCCCCCTTCTAGTTTTCCACAATTGGTATCAGGAGCCACGTCTAGCAAGATTTTAAAAATAGACTGTATTTTAAAACTTGTAATGATCTATGGAATTTGAAAAATATTTAGAAGGGGAATTTATGCAACAACCACCATTATTTGAAAATGATCATTTTCTTGAATGGAAAAACAAATTTGAAAATTATGTGAAATCAATAGATCTTGATCTTTGGCATATCATTTCAATTGGTGATCTTAAACCAACCAAAATGGATTTTCAAAATCAATATAATAACCTTCAAACCAAATTTGATAAAAACACTAAAGCCAAATTACTTATTTTCAAAACTCTACCAAGAGTTGAATATGAAAGATTACTTCCTTATAAAACGGCAAATGATATTTGGAAATGCCTTTTAAAATTTCACCAAGAGAAATGTAAAACCAAAGATGATAAACTTGATATTGCATATAAAATAGTTACTCTAGAAAATTTAATAGATAAATATTTAGTTGAAATAAATACATGTACTACTAGTTCAAATATGGTTATTGAAGGTACAAATAAAGAAGAACACATGTGTCTAACCCGAAGAAAGTATGTCAATAAACCATGGTGCAACAAGGAAAATGAAGATGACGAAAATATGGCTTACATGAATTCTCTAACTAATGAGAATACAAGTGGTGACGGCAAGGATTACATGCTTCAAGATCCAAGCAACACCACAAACAAAACATGGGGTGACATGAACAATAGAATTGATCACCGCTTAGCATGTGAAGATTGTACAACTACAAATAAGGTACAATCCAAAACCAAACATTTTTGCTATGATCAATTTATATTAGAATTTTCAAAATTAGAAAACAATTTCAAACACTTTTGCAACATTGAATCAAAAATTATTTTTAAGAATGAATCTTCAACATCCGTTGAAAATAACTTTGAAAAAGAAATAATTTTAGAAGACAAAATGTCTAGACTTGAAAGTAATATTGAAATTGATCTTGAATGTAAAAATTGTCAAGACTACAAACATGAAATTAAAATGGAAAAAGAAAAAGCAAAAATATTGGCTAAATTTGAAAATAGTTCTAAATCTTTAAAATATCTACTTAACATTCAAAAGTCATTTTATGATAAAACCGGCTTAGGATTTACTGAAGATGATTACTTAACGAATACTTCAAAACAAATAAAATTTGTTAAACCTAGTGGAAAAATTTAGAACTTTTATTACTTATATCCACTGATTATTTCTCTAGTCAAGAAAGCTATTGTTTGTTTGTTAAAACAAACAAATGATGAATTCTTGTACTTCTTGATGACATCCTCATCATGTGCATTTAAATGCATTGGATGCTCTCCACTAATCAACTCGGACCCATGAGAATCTGGGTACCAAGATCTTTGTCACTTGTAGTCTACACACGTGTTGATTACATATTGGTTGCGGTCATCTATGATCTTGGCGGTTTACATCTCACTCTTGGAGGACTCTTGTTTTACGATTCTTGATCCTTATTGCGTTGGGATTCGTCTTTGCTACTTCTACATACTTTGGGCAAAATGTTAAGACGTCTTCTATTGCTCTTTTGCCCACTCTTAAAGGAAAGCTGGACCTGAGGTAAGTTTTCTTTTCAAAACCTTGTTAATGTCACAATATATCATAGTATGCCATGATTAGTATACTAATATGATTTTAATCCATAAGTTGTTATGCCTTTAGATCATAAATACCAATATATGCATACATGATATTAGGACAATTAACTCTCTTGTTATTATGACTACTTTAATCTATATGTTCTTAACTAATTGGATTAATAGATAATTAAGACTTGCTAGTAACTCTATACTACAATGTACCTTCTATGCATACATATATATACATATGTCTATATTGTATTCATTGATGATTTTCTTTGTCCTTTCCTATCTCATTGCATTTAGATGTTTAATATCTACCATATCTCTTTCACATCTTTAGTTGCCATTAGAGATGATTATGTGTGACAATGGGCCTAATCGATTCTCTTGAAGTATATCTTTCTCTTGAAATTTCTTGATTGTCAAAATCAAATCATCATATTTAAAAACTTCTCTCTTTGAATTAAAATCTTTCAAATATCTATTTTATGCTTCTTCAAACAACATGCTTAATCATAAGCTATCATAACATTATTTTGATCTTTATCAAGATAGAAACATTTTTCTTTTTGAAACAAAACAAAATTTGTTTTATTGGGATACAAACTTGAATGTACTTCAAAACATTAAGCCAAGTATTAGTGAATCAAGAAAACTTCATATTTGGTAATCCTCGATAGGTAAATTTAGGAACTCAATTTCTTCTAAAAAGAGAATGACTACTGGAGAATCAATTGACTAGAAATTCAATTTAACCTAACGGTTGAATTGCTTCTATGTGAGAAGTTGGGTGTGTGTAACCCGTAAAAACGGTCGTGTTTAGCCTGAATTGAGCACCACTAGTAATAGTCTCATACTCATTCTCCAACTTGATTAAATTGCACTTCCTATATATACCTAACGCTAGTTCACTTTTATGAACTTTTCTTCTCATTAAATTCTTTCATTTCCAGATTTATGGCATTAAGTTAGATAAGCATGCGAAAACATAGGAACTATAGATGTTAGGTTATATCCCATTCAACACTCTCACATCTAAATGAAAACTTACTTTCAAACATTGTTGAATAAAACTAAAAACATTTTGCCTAAAACATTCTTTGATTATCTCATATATGTCTTGCATTTATGTAAAAATGACATTCACAATTTAATCAAATCATTTCTTGAGAATCATGATTTGCCCATATGGATCTTGTTTGTAACAAATCTTAAAGTCCATACAATCATTACTTCCAATTTGTTTCTTGTAGGCACTCACTATTTTGTTCAAACTAGCCAATTTATTATGGTTAGCATGTCTTATTGCTTCCTTAGTTGTGAAACTTAATTGACCAATAAGTAGATTGCATGAAAATTGGAAATTATTTGCCTACTTAACTCATCTTTATTACATTCTCTAGATACATGATTAGTTTATCCTATATTGCTTCTAAAGAATTGATGCAAATTGTTTGTACTAGACTACATAGCATTTGTATTCTTCTACTTGTTAATTGTTAACTTTCATCAATATGTTTGCTCTAGTCTACATATTATCATTTTCATATAGTTATACATTTAACTAATTTGCCTTATTGCCTCCTTAGTTGCACATCTTAATTGATAAATTAATAGATTGCATGATTATTAGAAATTTGGTGTTTATTTCTATTAACTCTATATCACTCTTTACATTCATGAATAGTATGCCCTATATTGCCTCAAAAAGTTAAACTTACTTGAATCCAAATCCAAAAACACAACTTTTTTGAAAATTTTCTGCCAAAAATCCATTTCTGGCATTCTGGGAATCACCAGATGGGCGGCCCCCTTAATTATATAAGGCGGCCCCCTTAATGTTTAAGGGGACCGGCCCCTAATTAAGGGGACCGGCCATCTGATGGTCGGGGATACTGTTTTCTTTATCACTTTTTGACCCATTTCAGCCTATACTTCCCAAAATTCACAAACATATTTTGTCCCATACTATCCCTCAAAATTTACCTTCCTAAACCACATTTCTCATACACTATAAATACCCTCTCCCCATCATTAATGCCATCACACCCAAAAATGTCATCTCCCAACAACCAAAAACCTAAGATTTCAAGAACCGCAAGGATCTCCGTCAAACCCGTTTGGAAGAGAAAACTTGATTCTTGTCATAACTCAAGTGATGTTGTTCCAAGTCAACCAACTACTAAACCTCAAACCCACAACATTAATTCATCTCACAACCTATCATCCACTCATGCTCTCATTAATGCTTCTTCATTTGATGAACATGCTCAATCCCAAAACAACAATCCCGACCTCTCAATCAACACCTCACTTGTTGCTCATTCAACAAAAATACCATCATCTCTTGAAGAACCTCTTCCACCCATATCATGCTTTCATGATTACCCAAGCTCAATCATGTCTCCACCACCAAGAGTACCTCCACCACATCCTACAACCTCACATGCTTCTCCCATATTGCATGTTCAAACTTTCACCCAAGACAACTATCAAGCTCCACCACCATCACCTTCCTCCGAACACTTGAAGTTCGTTGAGGAGCTAAAAGAGGCACATGAGCTTAGTGCTCTTTTAGCATTACATCTTGCTCAACGCAATTTGGATCCACCACAATCAAGCTCACCATCATCACCACATAACAAAAACCAAATTGAGAAGCATGTTAAAAATTGCCCTTGTTGCATCTTCCTTCAACAACAAACCATTGCATTGAATGAGCACTTTACTTGGATTGAGTATCTTCTTACTAGATCTCAACAAGCACCATCACTTGAACAACATCAAAACCCTCAATCATCAAACCCATCTTCAATTTCACCACTTACAAGCTCCACATCTCCAAACCCAACAACATCCATGCAACCAAATGATTACCTCCACTAAACCATTAAGCATTTTACATGCTTATGTTTTTCATTTTCAAATAAATCTCTTCAACCATTTTGGGATTCAAGAAAGTTTGGTGACACTTCTTGTTGGCACAATAGGATATTCTACTTTGTATTAGAATTCTATCATTATGGCTTTTGTAACAATGATTATGTGGTTGACATAATCATCTTGAATTAATGAATGCTTTTATATGTGTTTTAAATTCTTCATTGCCATGCTTACTATTAGTTGTTATTATGCTATATGTATTTGCTTGTGTCTCTAATATTTTTCTTGCAAGAATTCCATATCTCGAACCCTTGGTGCCCTCAAACGAGGGGGAGCATACATCAAGGGGGAGCCTTTACCTTATAGGCTTAAACCTTTTTGATTCTACAAAAAGGGGGAGAAGTGAATATAAACTCACTAAATACTTGTCTAAAAATTAATTTTTGGATTTAATGAGTTTAGGTTTTGTAATCATCAAAAAGGGGGAGATTGTTGATATAAATAAATGACTAAAAACGTTATTCATATCTTTCGATATCTCTATGTTTTGATAATCACAAAACGTAAACTCATCAAACCAAAGGTTATGATGTAAACAAGTATTTAGTAGTAAATACTCACTTTCACCATTTAATCACTTAAGGTATGAATAAACAAAGTGATTAGTGCATTATAAGATCAAAGGAAATCTTGTCTTAAGACATAACATTTTATAAAATGATTTTAACATTTTATATATATTTGTAAATCATTTTTGGTAAAGCTTTATTAAACAACAAAAATATGATTTCAAATTTCCAACCAAAAAGGGCAAATTGTATCCAGAGAATCTTTTCAAATGTTCAGGAGGGCGGCCCCCTTAATTTTACTAGGCGGCCCCCTTAATCATTAAGGGGACCGGCCTACAATTAAGGGGACCGGCACGCTCCCGAACAGTAAAATCTGGCCCTTTAAATACTGGATCATTTTGCACATTTTCCTCACCTTTTTGCACCAGAAACTTTCAGATCTAAACATCCATTTCCTTTCTCTAATAATCCTTTGATCTTATATACTTTGATCTTTGTTTCAAAGTGATTCAAGCCTCAACATTCAAAGTGCAAAGAGAAGAATACTTCTATTAGAAGTATTACAACTTAGTATCATCTTGCTATCTAAGTTGCTTGTTTATATTTTCTTGTAAATCTTTCATTCATTGGTGAATAAGGTGTATGTATTAGTTAGCTAGATTTAGTTGAAGAATCTAGAATTGGTGTAAGTGTAAAGTGGAACTTGAAGTGGAGAAGAAGGGTTAGATAGTATTGGTGATAGGAGATTGTAGCAATAGGAACTTGTTGTGAAGATATTGAGGGTTCCAAGTGAAGAAGGCGTGAAGACATTAGTGGCTTGAAGGTGTCAAGACATTAGTGGCTTAAAGGTGTGAAGACATTAGTGACTTGAAGGTGTCAAGACATTAGTGGCTTAAAGGTGTGAAGACATTAGTGACTTGAAGGTGTCAAGACATTAGTGGCTTAAAGGTGTGAAGACATTGGTGTCTTGAAGGTGTCAAGACATTAGTGCCTTGAAGGTGTGAAGATACTTGTGGTGTGAAGTAGTATTGAAGTAGTGCAAAGGTGTGAAGAAGAAGTGGTGTGATATTTGGTGTGAGATTGGTTCTAGCTACGATTAGAACTCGACATCTTGCTTTGTGTCGTTAATTGGTGTAAGCTTTTGGTGTGTACGGTTTTCTCCGCCATAAGGGAGGTTATTGACTTAGTGAAGAAAACTCTCGAGTTCGGTGCTCGGGGAGTGGAGTAGGGCAAGGAAGGTGTCCTTGTAGCCGAACCACTATAAATCCTTTGTCTCTCGGTTTGATCTTTCCATCTCTCACTCTTTACTTACTTACTTACTAGCTTTTCATATATTGTTAATATTGTATGTTGTGCATATATTGTTTTCACATAAAGATCAAACTAGGTTCCATTTAAGACATTAATTATACTTTAGTAAAATATAAGTATAAACAATTACTAAGATACATATATCTATATTAATACAAACTTATAATTAAGTGAGATATATGAAAATATAATTTCTATTCAACACTTTAAGTAAGTAGTGTATATATATAATATATGTGAATTAGTTTGTATATATACTTTAGCTTCAAAGGTTTTTACAACTACCATCAATTCTTTGAAAAGCAAATTCTTATTAAACGAAAAAGACGTAAAACTATTCAACCCCCCCCCCCCCTTCTAGTTTTCCACAGGGAGGATTGTTGGGAATTATTCTATCAGTTACCACGGCTAGTGAAGATATTACAACTGCAGAAGATTGTACTTGCAGTGGAAACTCATTACCACTGCAAGAACAAATATTACCACTGCTTGCATGATAACTGTTAGAGAAACGTGCATAGATAAACATAGAAAAGATTTTGTGTATATCTTATTCTATTAGTATTATACTTATCTTGTACAAGAGGACTCCTTGTTGTATAAAAGGAGATCCTAGATCATAGTTAGAATATATCTTTCTAATACGTTTTTCTTAGAGCTTCAAGGTGTAACCCTAGTGATATCATAGATCACTCGTATTATTATCATTAATAATATTGGAGCTATTTGTTTTGTTATATACATTGTTCATACATACTGTTTCATTTACAATCAATCTTCTAAGTATCATTAAGTAGATTCCGCATACTTAGTGGTATCACTCAAAGTATCATTATTAACACAAGTTCAAGGTGTTCACGATCCAACATACTTGATTAGTATTTTTTTATGCATGTAATGTAATTAGTATCAGTAAGCTAAACTCTACGATTTTGTGTGTCTTTAACTGCAGCTCCAAACTATACGTTAATGCATGAAGCAACGAAAGCTCCCAAGATATCATTCTTTGATTACATAGTTGTAAGGGGAGGCACTGCTGGAATCCCACTAGCCACAACTTTATCGGCTAAGTACTCAGTTCTACTAGTTGAACGTGGTGGATCACCTTATGGGAATGCTAACATCACCAATCTATCAAATTTCGGTAACAACTTTGCGGATACATCACCAGATTCACCCTCTCAAAAGTTTACTTCAACAGAAGGTGTTATAAACACACGTGCACGAGTCTTGGGTGGAGGTACCTGTATTAATGCAGGATTCTATTCTCGTGGTGAAGCTCAATTCAATAAGGAAGCTAGATTAATGGATGAGAATTTGGTTCAAGAATCTTACAAGTGGACAGAAAGAGTAATGGTTTTTGAACCGGTGGTGCAAGAGTGGCCGTCTGCTGTACGAGCTGCACTACTTGAAGCTGGTGTAACACCGGATAACGGCTTTACTTATGATCATATCATTGGGACTAAAGTATCCGGTACAATTTTTGATGAAAATAGGACACGACACACTGCCGCAGATTTGCTACAGTATGCCAACCCTAAAGGGTTATATGTTCTTTTACATGCAACTGTCCACAAAATTTTATTTAAGACCATAGGTAAGTAGCAACTTTCATTACATATCGTATATATACCGGAACATTTTTCTCTTTTAGATTGGTTAATTGTAATTTTTGCACATACAGGAAAATCAAGGCCATTGGCTTATGGAGTAGTGTTTGAAGATTCATTAGGGAATAAGCATCGAGCATATCTAAAAGTTGGGAAAAAGGATGAAATCATACTCTCTGCAGGTGCACTTGGAAGCCCACAACTTTTGGTGTTGAGTGGCATAGGTCCAAGAAAACAACTTGATGCTCTTAAGATCAAAGTTGTACTTGAGCAACCTTTCATAGGTCAAGGTATGGCTGATAACCCGATGAATGCAGTCTTTATTCCTTCTCCAGTTGCAGTCAATGCATCCGGAGTCCAAATTATTGGTATCAAACGGTTTGGTAGCTACATTGAGGAAGCCGGTGGATTTAGTTTTATCTTCACCCCGTCTCCAAACTATCAAGGATTTTCCCCTCAGGTAACTAGATCTATGTATTAAACTTTTTAGTTGACTACGGAACATGCTGGATTTATTTATTGGCATGACAATATTTACTATGTTTTGAATTTTGTAGATGGGAGGCTTTATATTCTAGAAAATTAATGGCCCTTTATCTATGGGTGAGCTTAAGATTGGAAACTGTAATCCAGATGACACCCCATCAGTAACTTTCAATTACTTCAAGGAACCCGAAGATTTGAGGAAATGCGTTAAAGGGGTTGCAACCATTCTAAAGGCTATTGAATCAAAAGCATTCTCGAATTACAAGTTTGCTAATATGACGGTTCAAGAGATACTTGATATAAATATGAGACTGCCAGGAAACGATTTTGTAAGTAGTAATACCTCTTCGTCCTTGGAACAATATTGCAAGGACACTGTAAGGACTATTTGGCATTATCATGGTGGATGTCATATTGGTAAAGTAGTTGATCATGAATACAAGGTTGTTGGTGTTGATCGTCTTCGAGTCATTGATGGCTCAACTATACTCAACTCTCCTGGAACCAATCCTCAAGCTAGCGTTTTCATGCTTGGAAGGTATTTTAGTTTAAAAAATTCGAAATAATTTCGATCACTTTTGTTATATTTTTTAAGTTTTCTAGCCAACATGTAAATAACTACGGAAATTTGATGCAGGTACATGGGAGTTACAATACTAGGCCAACGACTTGCAAGCAACAAATCACAATAAGAAGTGACTATGCCATAAAATTTATTGTTACAGAAGATTGTTCTTTTCACTTAAGTCGAAGCTAGTATCTTCACATCATATGACTTTGTGTGAAATATTAAGTTTCTCTATTTGTTATTCATGGTGTGTTTTGAGAATCAAATAAAGGTTTATTTAACGAATGACCAACAGCACAAACAACCACAACTATATGCAAGTATTGATAGACAAATCACTATAAGAAATATGCATGGCATGTATGACACATATATATGTTGGATCTATAGATTGACACATTGAATTAACAAGCCTAAGTAGTGTAACAGACTCCACTAGTTAGAATAAGATCTAGAGTGAAAATAACTAATTACGCTCTTTCTTAACTCAAAATCATAGTCTCTAATAGGCATAGAGCATATAAATTTTGTTTAGTGTGGACCATAACCTTATACTGTTAACTTTTTACATAGTTTTATGACTAAAAAGTCCACCGAAACCTGGGGGCGTTTGGTTCGCGAAATTTAAATGAGAGAATTTTAAATCTCCTAGAATTTAAAATGGAGAGATTGAAAATTCAAGAATTTAAAACCATGCTCGTGTTTGGTTAGGAAATTTCTTTAGAATAATATTACAAGTAAATGACCAAATGTGGGCCTTGAGATCTTTGTCATTTTGTGAGCAAATAAGAAAATAACTTCATTTGGAGGGTAGGTATGTCAAATGTGGGTCTTGAGATAATTTATAATTCCCCACCACGGAGGGAGGAGTTTTAAAATGGCCCCAAATAAGACAATTTGTTTTATATGAAATCTCTCTAATAGTTAACCAAACACAATAAAGAGGGCATTTTAATTTCAATTTACCCGAATTCTCTCCAAATTTCCCCAACACGCCCCTAGTGTTTTTTAGCCGCAAATGCAATAACGCACATACAACTACACCCATGTCCACAACAATATTTGAACCTTCAACCTATCCGTTTGATAACGTATATGGTGGAGTCCGCCCTACCAGCCACGGTCATACGTAGTCGCGGCTAAGTGAATGTACGCCAACAGTTTATTTGGCCGATCCGGTTTTAAACCTACTCGGATGAATACGAAGAAGCGGCCAATAAAGTATACACATTCTAAGATAGGAACGAGCGGAATGAATAACAGGCACTGGCATCCGGGATCTGCGTGCGGCCCTCAAAGATCAACACTTCATCCTCCGGACCTAAGCGGTTTGAGTAGATTCCAAGTCACCCAAACGGGTAGGGAATATCTTATGGGAAAAGAGTGTTGACCAAGCTTTTTCATAAAAGGATACAACATGGGGAATACGTGGTGGCACGGATCCCAAAGACGGCGGAAGTCAACTAATTGGACAAGACACCTTGGATATCGACGCCTAACGTCCCTGTCCCGACAAGAACATACTATTATCAACTGGGTAATAGAGAGGATCACCACCCGTGATCCGGAGGTAACGACTAACAACCTCGCTTATAAATACCATACACTCAGTCATTGAAGGCTAGGTTCCAACACACACATAAACTCATATATATTGCTCTCACTTTCATTTTATCCCTCCACAAATGAATACTTATTCTTGCGCCCGAGGTTGATTGTGGGAGCCTCCTCCCACAGTGAGACTAACGGTGCTCTATCTTAGCAGGTTCAAGCTCTTGAATCTCCACAAATCCAAGATTAATAGATGATCACTCGTCAACTTAGCAAACTAACAAAACCCTGCAAAATTTTGTATCATCAAGTGGCGCCATCCGTTGGATGGGAACATAACTACGTCCTATGAACAAAAGCCCTGCTCTGGATACTACCCCCATAATGCTGACGGCTCAGTCAGGAACATTCTTACGCAGGAAGGAATGTCCCGGTATGACTTTCCGCCTGGTTTTGCACTGCCGAAAGTGGTACGTGAGTTTTGCCAAAGGCATTATGAGCAAATATTCGAGTTCATGGTGAAAAAAGCTCAAAAAGAAAAGTTTAAATATGTCACCGGTTGAGCTACAGCGAAAGCACAGAGCAAGAAACCGAGGCGGCATCACAACATCAAGATCCGCAAGGATCGAGAAGGAAAAAAGAAAAAGAGGGCTGAAAAAAGAGGAAAGCCCCGTGACCGGTCACTTTCACCCTCTAGAAGTGTTTTTTTCTAGATTAGGTTCCAGGTCGCGTCACCTAAGCAAAGAACGCGCTAGGTCTCAAACATCGTTCACGATCCGGGAGTGTTTTCTACAACGGGACCCTAATATCGGGTATTATAAGATGAAATTTATCTATACTAGTATATAATGTATTTGGGACTATACTATAATTAGAAAGACTTAAAATTCATACTTTTTGCTTGTTTGTTATGGAAAGATTTCAAAATTAATTTGTTGAGAAGGAAGTTAGTTAGGAAGCGGTTGGTTGTTCAAACTAAAATTATTTGGAATAACCATCTCTAATATTTCTATTTATAAAGCATGAAGACAATTAAACATGTAACCAAATAACGCAAAATACAATCATACGGTTCTGCCGTTCTAGTATTTTTATAAAGCTGTTGGATGCTATTTTATAAGCCTTATTTAGAAAAGAGTAATTGATTTGCACACTTTGTAGATTGATTGGGACACTCCATCTATGTATTAAATACTTGTACATTGTGCTTTAATTGTGAGTGTATTATCTTTTAAAAAGTTTCTCCTACAGCTATCTCCCAAACACAGCTACCCAACTGAACTAATCCGTCCCTAACTATCAGTTGAATAACAAAAAGTCAAACACAACCCACCACCATCAAGTATCAGTTCCATAACAATGGCGGCGAAGATTTGTCATCATCAACCACCATCATTCCCTTCATCTTCATCCTTTACCAACACCAATCTTTCAAAGAAACCATCCTCCCATTTACTTAATAATAATCTCCAATACCAAACACCACCCTTATTCAAATGCAACCTTTCATCATCATCATCCGTTATTACAACAACATCAGAACCCTCACCTGTATTCACCTCCGTCAAGACCTTCGCACCCGCCACAGTCGCTAACTTGGGACCTGGGTTTGACTTCTTGGGCTGCGCTGTTGACGGCATAGGCGATTACGTCACTCTCCAAGTGGACCCCACTGTCCACCCTGGCCAAATCTCCATCTCTGACATCACTGGCACTAATAACCTCTCCAAAAACCCACTTTACAACTGTGCAGGTATTATATCTCACTTGGGTCGGGTCGGGTCGTTTTCCGGGTCTAAATGGGTCCCCAGTCAGGTTCACTAGTCGGGTGTTTGCAATTTTTTTAGGGGCTGTTTGTATAAGCTTATTCATGGGTTTACGTGGTTTCGGCTTATCTTTCATAAGCTTAAATTTTCCGGCTTTTTGGTTTTATATACACTTATTATATTACTAAACGAGTACCGTGCCCAGCAACCCGTGTACATTATATGATTGAATACTTTCCGAGATTATAATGATTGAATAGTTTCCGCTAATAGGTACATAATTAAGTTTCCGGCAGTGTAGTAGCTTGTTTCCTTAAATAGATTCAGTTTTCACTTTTCATTTTCAAGAAAAGTTTTTTCCATTGTAGATAGTATAGATTATATCATAATAATTTAAGTTTATCAAATATAAGCAGGAACAACATAAGCTCATAAGCACATATATAAGCTTATACTGACACCCCTTATTTGAGTGAAAAATGAAAATGTTCAAAAAGATTTTACCCGTTAGACCCGTTGTTATACAATTGGATGTTATATCAAATACCCATTTAGACCCATCTAAAATATGGAGTAATACTAACCAACTTGAACCAATGGGTCTAAAATTGCCACCTCTATATGCAGGTATAGCCACCATCGAAGTTATGAAGATGCTTAATATTAAGTCAGTGGGGTTGTCTTTGAGTTTGGAAAAAGGGTTGCCTTTGGGTAGTGGGTTAGGGTCTAGTGCTGCTAGTGCTGCTGCTGCTGCTGTGGCGGTTAATGAGATTTTTGGTGGGGGGTTGGGGGAGTTGGATTTGGTGCTTGCGGGTTTGGAGAGTGAGGCCAAGGTGTCGGGTTATCATGCTGATAATATTGCACCTGCTATTATGGGTGGGTTTGTGTTGGTGAGAAGTTATGACCCGCTAGAGTTGGTTAATTTGAGGTTTCCGGAAAGTAAGGAGTTGTGTTTTGTGCTGTGTAATCCGGAGTTTGAGGCGCCTACGAAGAAGATGAGGGCTGTGTTGCCGAAAGAAGTGACAATGTCTCACCATGTGTGGAATAGTAGTCAGGCGGGAGCTTTGGTGGCTGCGGTTTTGCAAGGGGATTGTGTTGGGTTAGGGAAGGCGTTGTCTTCGGATAAGATTGTGGAGCCGAGGAGGGCGCCGTTGATACCTGGGATGGAGGATGTGAAGAAGGCAGCGATTAAAGCAGGGGCATTTGGGTGTACGATTAGTGGAGCTGGCCCGACTGCTGTGGCGATTACGGATAATGAGGAGAAAGGGAGGGAGATTGGGGAGAAAATGGTGGAGGCGTTTATGGTTGGAGGGAATTTGAAAGCTACGGCTTCGGTTAAGAAGCTGGATAGAGTTGGTGCTAGGCTTATTAGTAGCAGTTCATGATGATTAGTGAAAGGCGATTGTATGATGAACGAGGTGAATTTTTCTTTTGTTTGAAATAAAATTTGACCAATTAAATCTGATTTTGGTCTTTGAATGTTGAAACTGATAGAGGGAATACTATGAATGTGTAGTATCAGTAGTAGACGGAATGTCATTGCTTAAAGATTTGTACCGTTTGTTTGATCTATTGGATGGTTTTAATCACTTCCATGAAATAAAAACATCATCGCTTTGCTTTCTTTCTTCCTTTGTGCTTAAATTAATGTGGGTTTGTTCTCTCTTCAAAAAATGTGGAAAAACGCTGATTGATTGGAAACAAGGGTTTTTATTGCCCCGGCAAGATTAAATCAAAATTACGAGGAAAATTTATACTCAAGGGCTAAAGTTAAAGTTAAATAAAAGTAAATTGGCTAAAAGTATAAATATGAAATGAATACTAGCTTTATTTTTTATAATTGATAATAAGGTTAAGGTAAGATAAGATGACCCAACTGTTAACATCCCCTGTACAAGGTACTACAGCAATTTGATTACAGAAAAATGTATAATTTGCAGTTACAACATTAAGATTATAATCTCATATTCCGTCTACAGAATTTTAATTAAACTGAAAGTTGAAAAACTTGGTAACTTCTAGGGCTAATGAACTTGTAACAAACTCTGAATTCAATCCAAGTATTTAACATACACATGCTTGATGCTAAAATGATTTAAGGGTTAAGATCTAAAGATAAGGGCAACCAAGTCTATTTTACTATTAACGTTGTACCAGATATGTTCAGCCACCCATTTGGATGATCAATACAGCCACTTTGCAGTATGAGGAGAGTCTCGCTTATCTTGTTTCACTGTGATACTGGTTTCAGTATATAAAAACATCTTGTTGGGTAAGTTTCTTCCTCACGTTGTCATTAAGAATCTTTTAAGATCAGCAGGACACCCAAGTACTCACTATCAGCCACATAATAGGGTTAGACAGGTAACGGATCACTGCCTGATGATTATTGTAAAAAGAACCTATGCATGAATTCCTGATACTGTATGTAGTGATGTACTCAATAAAAGCTGTATAGTTTTACTATTATTAGCTTTTTGCTGTATCTTTTTTTTATAATATGGATAAAAATAGAATAACGACCAAGTACAATGGTACCTCCTTGTACACATCTTCAGGGTAGCAAAAAGGGAGACCTGCAAGTTGGGTGACGGCGCGGGCCAAAACAATGATATTGTATGGTTTTAATTGGGCTCGGTTTTGGTTAACTTTGACCACTTTTTGTCCGCTAATTTTGATAATGGTCAATGTGTAAGATATAATCCAAAAATGTATATAAACATTATTTAGGGGGGTTTTATGCATCAAAATTACACTATTAATGAAATTCATCCCGTTTGGCCTGTTAGAGATGAATCACAAACCAAACCGTCCCATTCATATGTAAATAGGCCAATATCGCCACCTCTAACATTAAAGACATAACAGACTGCAGATCAAACACGGACAAAAAGTACAATGGTTGGTACAGTTTTTACAGAAATTTTAAAAAACCAATCCTATAAAAACTGTTTTGATGACTAGCCACAGAAGTTAGGGATAAAAACCAAAACAGGTAAGTTAGGGATAAAAACCAACACTAGTTAAACTCAAAACTGGACTCATTCGACGTCCTACTTAGGTCAGGCTTCTAATTATTATTAGTATTAAAATGAGGCATCTCCCCGGCACGATAATTTTCTATATGTGATCATTTGAAACGCTACAATCCAAATTGCTTGTGATTGTTATCTAAGTTTCAGTCCTGTTCAACTACTAAGAATATGGAGGTAGCACATAGCTTCCAAGGTTAGCCAAATACATGTTTATGAAGTTAGTTAGCCATAAACGTTATAGAGAGATTGTATTTTTTTTTTTTTTTTTTTTTTTTAATGCTACTTTATTCAAACAGCTGTCTTATGAAAATATGAGCTTCTTAATAGAAAGAATACCATAAAAGTAGCATCAAATGCCAAAAACGAAAAATGAGAGGGAATACATTAAAGCCTTACCTGACTCTGGAATAACTCCTATACTGTGTAAGATACTAAGATGACAAGTCCTTGACAAATGTGAAAATGCACAGTAATATAATGCATATTTGTAATCATATAAAATGGCTTCATTTTTCATGCAGGCAATATATACAATTAAAGTTTGAATAGTGAGAGAATCTGGGATGTACACCATACAAGGCAACTAGTCTATTCCCGCTATACAAAGCAAATTTAAATTATGAAAAGCAAATTGAGAAAAGAACAACAGTATTAAAGAGAACATGGCTTCTTTCTTTGTGCTAATATATAGTTGTTTGTTTGATTCTTAACATGTTTGAGAGGGTTTATACTACCTTTCTCTTATTAAATATGAACATAGCCCTTTTCATATTCATTCACATTCTGTGAGGTATTTCCATTTTGAGACAGTTTAGAGATGAGTTTGTTGTTATTTGTTCCTCTGATTTTTGGAGCCTTGTCAGTTGTATATCCCGAAAGTGATATCGTGAACATTGGTTCCATTGTTGCAATGCGAACCATACATGGAAAAGTCTCGACAATTGCCATGAAGGCTGCTGTAGATGATGTCAATTCTGATCCCGCAATTCTACCAGGAAGACAACTCAAACTTTCCATTCGCAATACAAACTTTAGTGGTTTTGTCAGCATTGTTGGCGGTAAGATTAAATTACCATTTGCCTTAATTGTTATATTGCAAATTCATATATGCATGTTTGATTATCGTAAGTAAATCAAGTTCCTTGTTGCATATTTGATTCTTATTGTAGCATTAAAGTACATGGAGACTAATACTGTAGCTGTTATCGGCCCACAAAGTTCTGTGATGGCTAATGTGCTTTCACATATTGCCAATGATCTTCATGTCCCATTATTATCATTCACTGCTTCAGACCCCACGCTTTCGCCTCTCCAGTTTCCGTACTTCCTCCAGACAGCCCCAAATGATCTCTATCAGATGAAAGCAGTTGCTGCTATAATAAGCTATTTTCACTACAGAGAGGTAACTGCAATCTATACTGATGATGACCAGTTTCGTAATAGTATAAGCTTGTTGGGCTATGAACTTGCAAAGAAAAATTGCAGGCTCTCTGGTAAAGTACCACTTCCAGGTTACTTAAAAGCTACTCGAGAGATTATCAGAGATGAATTGCTTAAGGTTATGTCAATGGAATCTCGTGTCATTCTTGTACACTCGTACTTCGACACTGGCCTTATCATCCTTGAGATTGCCAATAGTCTTAACATGATGGGAAAAGGATATGTATGGATTGCAACTACTTGGCTATCAACTGTCGTTGATTCTATTGGTATTCCTCATAACAATAAGTTACATGGCGTTCTAACACTTCGCCCTCATACACCGTATTCATACAAGAAAAGAGCTTTCTCAAGACGGTGGAAGAATCTAAGTAAGGGCTCCATTGGACTCAACCCTTATGCTTTATATGCTTATGATACCGTTTGGATAATTGCTAATGCAATCGACAAGCTTCTAAAAGAAGGTGGTAATATTTCTTTCTCCAATGCGTCGATTATAAATAACCTGATGGGAACTACTAGATTGAATCTTAAATCACTTAGCATATTTGATGGGGGAAAGAGGTTGCTTGCCAACATGCTACAGACAAATATGACGGGTCTCACGGGGCCCATTTTGTTCAATAAAGACAGAGCCTTAAGAAATCCTTCTTTTGATGTCATCAACATTATACAAACACAAGGTCGATTAATTGGATACTGGTCTAACTACTCTGGGCTATCGGTTCAAATCCCAAAGAGTTCTTTTCATGTGACACCATCAAATATTTCTTCTTCTAACCAACAATTGGGAAGTGTGGTTTGGCCTGGGAACGCAAAAGAGAAACCTCGTGGATGGGAATTTACCAACAATGGGAGACCTTTGAGGATTGGAGTTCCATTAAGAGCTGGTTTTAAGGAAATGGTTATGCTAGTCAATGGTACCAAACAAGTTGCTGGTTTTAGCATCGATGTATTCCTTGCTGCTATAAAGTTGCTTCCATATCCACTTCCATACAAGTTCATCAAGTTTGGGAATGGTCACAACAACCCAAGCTACTTGGACCTTGTAAATAAGGTTGCATCTAATGTACGTGTTTAAAGATTATAATATAAATTGTTATTGGCTACAAGGTGGTCACCCATATGTTTTCTTACAGGTGTTTGATGCAGCTGTTGGTGATATCACAATTGTCAGTAATCGTGCAAAAGCTGTGGACTTCACACAGCCATATATACAGTCCGGTCTGGTTGTAGTCGTCAACATACATAAAGCACACTCAAGTTCTTGGGTTTACTTGCAACCATATAGTCCACCATTGTGGGGTGTCACTGCTCTTTTCTTCATCTTTGTTGGAGCTCTAGTGTGGTTATTGGAACACCGGCACAATGACGAATTTAGGGGCCCACCAAGGAAACAAATTGGCACTATAATGTGGTGAGTACTTGAGGCAACTTATTGCTTTCTTGATAGTTCTTACTTTGAATCATCACACTTTGAGAAAAGCTGTTAACTTTTTGCAGGTTTACCTTCTCAACTATGTTTTTCGCGCACAGTAAGCTTCAAACCTCCGAACCTTTTAATCTTCTAAAACTTGTGTACTATCAAATGAGTCAATTTAGGTGACTTGTTTATCATTGAGTTGATTGTTTCAGGAGAAAATACCGTGAGCACCCTTGGTCGTGTGGTTGTCTTCATCTGGTTATTTGTAGTTCTAATTGTAAATTCAAGCTACACTGCAAGCCTGACATCAATTCTAACTGTGCAACAACTACAAACTCCTATCAACGGCATCGAATCATTGACCATAGGCAATGAGCTTATTGGATTTCCGGTGGGATCATATATCGAGGATTATTTGGTGAAGGAACTCAACATCCCAAGATCAAGACTTGTGTCTCTTGGAACCTCAGAAGAATATGCTGAGAAACTCTTGTCAAGAGCAGTTGCTGCGATTGTTGATGAAAGGCCGTATATTGATCTTTTCCTCTCAAAGCACTGCAGCTTCCAGGTTGTTGGCCAAGAGCTCACAAACAGTGGGCTGGGATTTGTAAGTATCTTACTTAAATGTTTGACTTTTATTCACCAACAAACCACTACATTATACTTCACTACTAGTGCACAAATGTTAATGTAAGCTGTGTGAAAAAGTAAAAAATGTGATGAAATTACAGATGGATAGACTGGTGTTTCTTAGTGGTAAATTATGAGTTGTTGATTTGATTCTTAATTTTCTCAGGCATTTCCAAGGGACTCTCCATTGGCGGTTGATCTCTCTAATGCAATACTAAATTTAACCGAAACCGGGGAGCTTCAGAAGATTCAAGATCATTGGCTTAACAGAAAAGCTTGTGGCCCACAAAGCTTGTCCTTTGTATCCAACCAACTTCATTTTGAAAGCTTCTGGGGGTTGTTTCTAATATTCGGCATAGTTTGTGCTCTTGCGCTGTTTATACACCTGTGTATGACACTTCATAGATTCAGAAGACGTCATCCCAAACTCATGAAGCCAAGGAATAGAGGGTACCGTTCAAAACGTCTGCAAAGGTTTTTGTCATTTGCGGACGAGAAACAAGAGGTATCGGGGAACAAATTGAAGAGGAAGAGGATGACGTCTGATATCAATGGTAGAGATAACACCACCACATAATGATTGTTTATTTGTATAAACACACTGTAGTAAGTAACTGATTACTGATGTGCTAGTAAAATTGGGGACTTGGTATATATTGCTTTCTTGTTTTACTACTATAAAACTTGCTGATGGAAATTGTATTTCGCCTAAAAACACTTGACAAAGAAAGTAAAGCTTCAATAGATTTAGGTTTGACAATCCAAGGATTTTGGTTATTACTGTAACTTATTATCAAGATCATAAAGTCAACGGAAGTCTCTAGTTTCCTAAATTTCTTCTTAATTTTCTTTTAGCGTGTTCTACCTGTCTGGTGCAAACACCGTAGCATAGAATGAAAGTAAACAAACAGTTGCAATCTATCACAAGTAGGAACATTATCAAACACAATCTATAAATATTATGAGATACGATTGAAGGAAATTTTGTAGGAATTAATGGGTCAGCCCGACCCGTTTGTCACAGTTTTTCTTGTTCACTTTGATAATAAGGCGTTTTTCTGTGAACTCATTCTAACCCGTTACCCGAAGTGCCTTTTTTTTTGTCACCTCTAGCTATGAGAGTTTTGGTCTCTCATTTGTGAGATTGCGAACATGTGCAGCCAGGGGAACAAAATAATCACTGTGTTGTCTTTATTTGAGTGTGCCAAAAGCTCTTAAGTGTGACAGATATGTAAGGAAGATTATGCTTATTTCCACATTATGAAATGCTTGTTTTGACCCGCCGACCTGACAATAACATTTCAAATTTCATATAACATATTGATGTTTATGAAATTCAAAAGAATACAAGAAAAAAGCAGTGGCTCAACCTGGCCAGCCCAACCCATTCTCACCAAACCCGTTTGACTTATTTTTAGAACAAGCCATTTCGACCCGAACTAGTTTTGACCCGTTCAACTCGGCCTTTTGGTTACCTCTAGGCATAATCTTAAGCTCGTGTTAAAATGACAATTTATGATAGTGATTTGGTGAGTTTGTATGACCTTCAGGTTCTCAACTTTGAGACGGACTATATAGGTGTAACATAACTGAAAGTTTATTTATTTATTTTTTTATTATTATTTATTATTTTTTTTTTTTTATTTGTTTGTCTTAAATACGGATCTTCTGTTGAAGGAAACAGAACAATGGTAGTCATTAGACTTGGTATTTGGTAACTGCTGGGTTACTATATTTTAATGAAGCAGTCAACCGCCAAGGTCATGATCAAGGTGTGACTTACTTATAGTGGCTAATTTATAGTTTGTACTTTCGTCTTAGCTTGGTGTTGGTGTTTGGTTGTTTCATCTTAGTGTTGGTGCTGGTTGTTTTTTTAATTCTTTTTGGCCCTTGCTTTTTTTTTGAAAGGTGAATTTCAACTTAGAAACGACCACCTTCGCGGACAGCGAAGGCCCCATCGCCACCCCGCCAGACTATGTTGTCTTAACCGGGTCCACGCTGATCTCAGGTGGTAACGGGTTTCCCCCGGAAACCGTACTGCCTCCACACAAGTTTACCTCCCGCCAGACTATGTTGTCTTAACCGGGTCCACGCTGATCTCAGGTGGTAATGGGTTTCCCCCGGAAACCGTACTGCCTCCACACAAGTTTACCTTGCTGGAGAAACAGCCGGATGAAAACCGGGCCATGCTCAAGATTCGAACCCCCGCAACGAGTGGCTTGAGGGTTCAAATCCATCATTGCAATATATCTCCGGAACAATATGGTCTACAAGTGGACCACAAGTGAGGACTTCCCGGGTGGTCACCCATCCGGTACTACTCCCACTTGTGGCTCGCTTAACAAGTTAAGCCCCACCCACTAGACCACAAAGAGCTTTCTTTTGTATGTAGCTTTTGGTGTTTGCCATTTTATAATATCTTTGCTTATTTCAGTCCAACATAATTTATTAAACCAATAGAGCAGTGCTACTGTGCTTAAAGTTAAGAAACTTAAAGTAAGCATTCTTTTTTCTATAAACTTATAAGGTTTACTGGGGTCATAGTACCTGTAAAGTTATAAAATTGGAGGAAACTTATTTTTAAAGCGACTAATGCATGTTCTAATCAAACGCCCCACACATAAAAATAAAAATAATAATAATAAATAAATAAAATAAAAACAAGAAGAGGAAGAAGAAGAAGAAGAAAAACTTCTATGTCTGCAAGTCAAAAAGGCCAATGCACTTGCTACCAATATTTTGTCTTTGACATGACGTCTAGAAATTTATAGACCCATATATGGTACATCTAACAAGTTGAAATACATGACCATTATTGGTAACAAAAGAAAGTTGACAAAATATGCATGACCATTATTGGCAACGAAAGAAAGATGACAAAACACGCGAAGTGATAACATTGTTTAACTTTCTAATAGAACCTTTTTAATGCATGTGCAGATGAATAGTTGAACTCAATCATATGTTATACAATATAACTGAAAACAAGAATGAAACAGAAATCTAGTTTGAAGAGTGTTTACGTTTGATGCATGTTAAAAGGATCTGTTATTCTGTTATATGGCTAGAACAAATATGGCATGTCATATTCGATTAGTGGGAAGTTTTCTTTGTGGCTAATTCGACATGCTTGTGTGTTGTGTAGCGTTTGCTTAAATTTATAAAGTTTGCCAGAGTATAATCCCTTTGCCCGGAAAAAACTGAAATATAGAGCTAGTGAGAGGGAAAAAGGAATGAATCAGCTTTGCCGAATGATATTTTGAGTAAAAAATTTGAACTGAACTTTCAGAAATATATATGAGTCTGCTGCTGAGTGCTGACCAACTCCACTTTGCGGTAATGAGCTTTCAACAAGTAATTTTACTATACTTTGGTAGTGCTTACAACTATAGTATATGAAGTAGGAAATGAAACAAATATCAGTTAAAATAAGAAGCATAAGACAAACAAAAGTATCACTGATGCATCCTGCATTTCATATTCATGCATATGACCAAGTTGTTCTAGGGGTTGGATTTTAATATTACATGATGTATATTGATGATTGAAAGATGCCCGCTGCATTAAAAACAAACGGATTATTAGATTGATGTCAATGGCTTTGCTAGTGTACAAAAACCAAATAAAGTTTACTTCCGTGACATATAATGGCAAATTAAAAATGAAGAGGCATGCTCATGAGCCAAACTGAAAATTGACTAATGACCACCAGTGGAGTGATTTGAATAACCGTAAAGTTCTCATCTTCTTCATACACAACAGCAGTTTGTGCGCAACAGTGTCTTAAATTATGCTTTCAATAGAAATTACAGTGAACTAATAGAGTAATAAAGTACCCCACAAAGGGCTTCAAGTCATAAAACCCTAGTAAATCAGTATAAACTTTTAGTTATGGCGCCATAAAGCAATGAAAATCTTTGTGTATGGAAACACATGCATTTGACTATAATCAAAATTCCGCAGGCTAACCTTAAGTACATCAACCATTCCAATACGGACTTCATATGATCAAGAAGTGATTTGCGTGTATAATATGCATTCTAACACCGCTTAGCACACCAATGGTTCCAACCAACTATGCTATTTGTTTCCATTTCTAGCTTTACTGTGAAGAAAAAAGAGCATAAATCTTGAGATCATGCGTCAAGTCTCTTCCTTAAAGGTTTTTGTATCAAAGTTTCCAATTAGTCTTTGAAGGATTCAGATCTGGTATTTGACATGATATTTGGTTTGGTACGATCAAGTTTAGAAGGAAGGTTGCTTATACATTATCTTAAATGATATTTGCATTTTTGGACCTAAACTCTGTGCTGTGTCTTTCACTTGACAACAAAAGGTATAGCGTACAAATGTTAAGCAATTGATACAAACAATTACTAGATTAACCGCTAAATATATTGAAATTTCCCTGTTCCAATCCACAACAAAATTTAAACAAAACCAAAAACATCTTAACATCATAAGAAAAAAAACAGAACACACTGCAAAACCGTCGATGGTACAAGTCAATTATTCTTTGCTGCAGCAGCTTGTTTTGCACCGACAGCAAAGAACTCTGTAATAACTTCAAGCGGCATTCCTTTAGTTTCTGGCACCTTCAAGAAGACAAATATCCATGATATGACGCACACAACGGCATAAACTCCAAATACACCGGAGAGACCAACGGAAGTTAGCAAGACCGGTAGAGAGTATGTGACGATGATGTCGCATATCCAAAATGTGAGGGCACAAATGGCAATGCACAATCCACGCACTCTTGTTGGGAAAATCTCTGCACATAGGATGTTTGGGATTGGACCAAATCCCATAACAAAACAACAAAAATAGACCACAACACTAGCTGTTGAGATGGCTGCATTTACAACGCTCCCAAAGTTTATTAAACTTCCAACCACCAAGATTACCAATGTCAAAATCAAGACCGGAATTGTAGTCAGCAACAGAGTCCTGCAATATCCACAAAATGGTGATCATCGAGGGATAATTTAGGAGATATATGGAAATTATAGAAAAATGGTAAATGTTTACCTTCTTCCAGAGATATCCATGAGCCTCATGGCGACAGCAATGCAAGGAAGCATCAACAAAGTTGTGATGCAACTGATAAGAAGAGACGATGATGTGGAACTGATGCCAAGATTTGATAAGAGAACACCAACACCAGCCTCCTCAAGAATCTGAGGTGTGTAGTAAAGTACTCCATTGATGCCAGAGAACTGCCAATATATAATTAAGAAAAAGGTCAAATATCGAGAGAGGAATACTTCATTCAAAAAAAAAATTAAAAATTGGTACCTGTTGAAGTATCTGAAGACCAACACCAACAAACAAGGCATGTTTGACTCCGGGTTCAAAAAGATCCCTCCAGCTTGGGCCTTTCATTGCGGCTTCAGATGGGTGAACCATAGCTGGTCCAACTGGGTGCTGGTCCACAAGATCCTTAGAGTAAAGTGCAGGTTGACTAACTAAAGCTGCAGCCTGGAAGACATCACCATCTGTAATCATATCCCCACCACCTCCACCAACAACAGAAATCAAAGACCCGCGTTGAGATCCCATGCCACCAGCTTCTTGATGCAAATAGATTCTTTTAAACCCTCCTTCCTTTTTGCCATCTTCACCTTCTCTTTCAGTCCACTGCCATGCAAGCTGCCAACCACCTCCAATCCCTGTGCTACTCACTTGTTCACCTGCATTTTGCACAACGCTACTGTTTCTAACGCTTAGAATGCTTCCATGTGCAGCAGGCTGAATCATGTCTTTTTCCATACTCGTTGTTTGGCGGGATATCAATGGAGAATGCAAATTATCATCAGAATCGTTACCACCACCAGCATCAGATCCATAATCATCACCTTCTCTACCACCATCACTCTCTTCATCCCAGTCATCTTGTCTAGCTTGATTTCCGGTAACACTGAACATGCTTCCAAAGTGAGGGAAAAGCATGCTTCCTTTGCTACCAGCAGCATCTGGAAGCCTCTCGTGGACACTTCCAAAGAGGGTGACAAGTGGGTCCATAAGGGGCACACTCGGGTTGATAGTACTTCCTTGTCGAGATGCAATACCAAGCATACTTTGTCCAGTAACGGGTCGCGCGATCCATGAGACCCCTGCTTCCTGGCCGTACAGCTTAATTTTAGCCGCTTCATCTTGATCCTGTTCAAGATCATTTGCAGGAGCGATTATGTATTCTTCAATCGATGTATCCCCTCCAACTCCAAGCCCTTCAACTAGTAAGGCCATCTCACCTGTCTAGTTGAACAAGATAACCACATGAGCAAATGCAAGTATCCAATGACAAATTGAACAGTTCTGGATGGCAACTCCATAATTTTATCAAACAATAGATAAGATCATAGATCCCTAAAGGTGGCATGGTGAGCAGGGCGGGTAATGGGTCTACTTAAACACATTTTTCTCCAGTTTTATAATTACTTGAATTGTTAGTTAGTATGATTACAATGATCTAGGACGTTATATGCACAAAAATATAAATTGGGTGAGTTTCAACCATTTGACCCATGCAACCACATTTGACCACATGGCTTGTAGCTAAAAATGTATACGTGTGGTACACGGGTCCTTAGCTAGTTTAAGATATAACAAAATTCAAATTGATCAATTGATAAGTAAACGGATCAAAATTGCCACCTCAACTGACCACAAATAGGTACAAGAAGGAAATGGTTAAGAAGAAAACATGCCTGAGACATCTTCTTTGCCACGTAGCCTCTGCAATACTTGCTTGGCTTCCTGCATTCTTCCTTTGCTAACAAGCCACCTTGGAGACTCGGGCAAGAAGAATATGGTAAGAAAGAAAAAAGCGAGCGAAGGGATAGAGAGAACACCAAGCATCAATCTCCAATTGGGCGACTCCATTAACGACATCCCAAATACCATACAGTATGAAAAAAACATCCCACCAGAACCCATAAACTGAGGCAAAGTATTAAGCGACCCTCTAATTTCAGGAGGCGCTGTTTCGGATATATAAACAGGAACAAGAGTGACTGCCAACCCGATCCCAAGACCATCTAACAACCTAGCCAATAGAAGGATATAAACATTGGGCGACCACAACATAACTAGACCACTAACAAAGTACAAAACCGAAGAGATTATAAGCATGGGTCGTCGACCAAGCCAATCCGCTATCCCACCAGAACAAGTTGTAACCAAAGTCGCACCAATCAACGACATAGCCACAATTAGACCCTCAATAGTTGGTTCACTCTCCAACTCGAACTCTTTCTTTATGTATAACACAGCCCCTAAATACCAAAACAAACAACAACATATATAACAGTCGAATTATACTAATAAGTAAAAAAGTTTGGATCTTTTTAACAAATGGATCTATAAAAAAGAGATCTTGAAGTAAGATACAAACCAGCAATAGTAGCATTATCCCATCCTTGAAGTAAGTTACCAACAGCAGCAGCAACAGCTACTAGCACAGCTCCACTCATTTTTTTATTCTTCTTCTTCTTCTATAAACTACACAAATCAAATCAATCACAATTTTATATATACACATACAAAAAAAAATAGATCAAGGTATAAAATTGTAACAAGCCCATCTAAAGATAACCCTTATCATCATGATATATACCATCTAACAACATTTATATAGGAAAAATATATATATACAAACTTTAAAAAAACAACAAATAAAAATTCTTGATCCAAGATTCATTACTGGTACTAAAAAAAATAAAAACAAGTGACTGGATTTAAGGAAGTGTTTGTTTGTTTATTTACCAATGAAAGAAATTATTGTTGCTTCATGCGAATAAATGTCTGAGGTTTGTATGTGGTTAACCCTGCCTTACGAGGAAGGGAAGGGAAGATAAACAACAGCGACAGACTGACTGAAACAAGACTTGTGTTCTTGTTATACTACTTGTTTGTGTTGGGCTCTCACTTTAAAGTCTCAATCCTCGGACTTTTTTAAGAATCTAACTCTAGGGACTGAATATGTTAAGTAGTTGTAAGTTTAGGGACTGAAAGTGTGAGTAAGTGTAAGTTGAGGGACTGAAAGATGAAAAATGAAGGACCGTTCCTTTCGCCTTTAGCAACAACCGCTGAGTGAACGACACTTCAGAGTTCAGAGATGACGTCATCAATCTTGGATCCAGTTACACAAATAATGCATATTAAAGAAATTACTTATTATTAAAAATATCATATCAGGTTTTATATATAAAAATCAGATATTTTCTTTCTTTCATTAAATATGTTTACTTTTTAGATTTACACCATAGTCCCTAGGTTTTAGAATCAATGTTATATTTTATAGCATATCAGATCTCATACTAAAATACCATATTTTTTTGGGTTTTTCTAACATGTGCTTTTAGACACATAATAAGAGTGGACCCGTATGTCCTTTTTACTCCGGAATCACAAAAATTCACACAAAATATTTTTTTTATTTGAAAAATAACAAGAATCTAAAAAAAAAAAAAAAAAAAAAAAAAAAAAAAAAAAAAAAACCACTTTTTAACATGTGCCTAAGAGCACATGTTAAAAATCACCCTATTTTCTTTCACTAAAAATGGTTTCCTGAACCAATTATGTTATTAAACTTGATAAGTTATTTTTCTGTATACAACTTGATTGACTCTTATGAAAATTTAAAGAAATGATTGGATGATTAAAACAATGTCAAGTAACACGTCTAAAACTGTACGCCAATAGTTTATTGATTTGTCAAAAAAAGAGGCAATTTGTATCTAACATAATGCTAACCCACAAGTTTGGTCTTAAAATTTGTCGTGTTTTAGTTCTCAGTCACTTCTCATAAATGCATGCATGTTTGAAATTATTAACAAACTCTCAACTGTCTCTAAAAATCTATTGAATATCTTAGATAAATTCTCTCTTTATGCGTACAAAATCGCAAATAATTGGATTTTACATATAGTCAACGAGTCATTTATGGTGTTTAAGGGTGGGAACGGGCCCGGTTTTACGGGAAATTGTTGTCCCCTTCTATGTCTCATCTCCGCCGGCAGGTATGATCACATTCTGCATCCTGTTACGCGCCAAAAGTATGGTTCAAAATAAGTCACATGCGGGACACATGACAATTCAAATTCAGTTACAAACATGGCGGGAAAGGCTGTTACTACTATCCTCTTCATTTCTTTGTGTATAAATAGATAGTTTCTACTTCATTTATATTTATTCACTCAAAACTTGTAATTCAATCTCTTTCTCTAATTCCAATTACAACTGTGAATCATTGATAACATAATTCGGTTACATTTCTTCTTCATATGTTACCCAGTTTGTTATTCTATCAATTTGACTACATTTCTTCATTGATTTCTGGTCAAATTACTATATGTTTGTATCAAGTAGTATCAAAGATGCCATCCTTGCAACTCATATCATCTTCTCCGGCTAAAATTCCAGCAAAACTGTAAATTCTGGCAAGAATCAGTTATCTTTCCGGCAAACTCACTTTCACAATTCTATTCTTTTCCTCTAATTAGTGTCAAACAACCGTAGCGATCACGAGAATAGCCCATATGTGGTTAAATCCTCTATTTTCGAATATATGATCAGTGGTGGTTGGTTTGAGTAATCAAGAACAGAGATTGATAGTTATTGCTCCATTGTTATTGAGTAGTGACAATATCAATCCTATAGTGAATACAAGAACTAATGCTATGACTTCAGTTCCTTCAATGGAGACTCTTCAACAAGCTATTAGGGATTTGCAAAGGTCTATGGCAGAAATGGCTAACAAAACAAGATCTTGCAAGAAAAGTTGTCTAGTATAAGGAATAGTGAAGGAACCAATAATGGCAACAATGGCAGGAATGGTAGACAAATGCCAACACAGTATGGAAGGATGTCCAAGATTGAATTTCCAAGATTCAATGGTGATGATGTAAAAGGTTGGCTATTCAGATGTAGACAATTCTTCAAGATTGACAACATTCAAGAAGAGATGAAAGTTGAATTGACAGCCATGCATGTATTTGAGAAAGCTTTGAATTGGCATCAGCAGTTTATAAGGAAGTATGGAGATGGTTGTCCATGGGAGATGTATGTGAAAGAAGCCTTGAAAAGGTTTGGTGTTGTGTATGAAGATCTAATGGTGGAATTAGAGAATTTGAAGCAGACTAGTACAGTACAAGTCTATCAATATCAGTTTGAAGAATTGTTAAATAGGTTGGAGTTGACTGAATCTCTGGAAATTAGTCTGTTCATTGGGGGTTTGAAAGATGAAATCAGCATGCCAATCAGGATGTTCAAGTTGCTTACTTTTGCTGATGTGTTCTGTATGACCAAGATGCAGGAAGCTACAAATGCTGCAACTAAGCCAAGGTATAACTATTTCCAATCAACTGTGAGAAATGCTAATACTGGTGATGAATATGACTTATGAAAGCTTGAAATGGCTTTTAGCCAATATCAATATGCATGTCAATGGATAGAGATTTAATCACCAGGATTAATGGACAAGTTATATTGTTTAAACCCATTAAGCAATCTATAGAGTAATGTTAATTATCATAAAATAAGCATGAGTCAGACAACATATTTATGGAGAAGTATGATCAAATACAGTGGATATGATTACCAAGTTGGGACAATGATACTTGGACTCACAGAGACAATATCCATATGTGAAATTTACAAAGAGTATTTAGGGGCATAATAGTAAAAACAAATCAACCTCCGTGTGTGAAACAATTCATTCCAGGTAAATATCAACCCCCATATTAAGCCGGTTAGATGCAATCATTTGTAAGAGATCGGCTGTTATTTTTGTTGGTACAATCATGTCTTTACAGGGTATGTTTGGCAAAACTAGTTGTAAGCTGTATGATGTAAGCTGTTAACATGAGCTACAAGCTGTATATTTTTTTCAATAAAAGTGTTTGGGAAGTTAGCTGTTAAATATAATTATAAGATGTAAAATGACATAAAAGGACATATTTATAATTGTAAACAAATGTTTGGAGGGTATATCAATAATTTATAGTTTTAACAGCTACAAGATGTTTAAAAAGCTTCATGAATCAACTTTTCATTTAGGAGCTATTTGTTTGAAATAAAAGCTTGAAGTTAATGTATCCAAACGGAGCTACCTATTTTAAAGCAGATTTTTTTTATAACAAAAAGCTAACAACTCTTCAAAAAGCTTCTGCCAAACATGCCCATAAGCTAAACATAACATTTGGAGTTATTTTAAGCATTTTCTTAATATAAATAGCTATTTTACTATACAAAGGCTATGTTTGGCAAAACTAGTTATAAGTTGTATGCTGTAAGCTGTAAACTGTAAGTTGCAAAGCTATTAATATGAGCTACAAGCTGTATCTTTTTTTCCAATAAAAGTGTTTGATAAATTAGCTGTTAAATGTAATTATTAGCTGTTAACAACAATTTTATGTTTTAACAGCTCCAAAATATTTTAAAAGCTTCATGAATCAGCTTTTCACTTTAGAGCTACTTGTTTAAATTAAAAGCTTGAAGTTGATGTATCGAAACAGAGCTACTTTTTTTGGAGAAGATTATTTTTGTAACAAAAATCTTACAGCTCCAAAAAAAGCTGCGTACCAAACAGGCCCAAAATATTTGTTGTCTTTATTTATCTTTGATTAAATTTTATTATCTCTTTGTTTTTTAAACGAGTTAATTCAATATATACCCAATATAAACTATCAAATGTTATATTTACTCAATTAAAAATTATATTGTCATATATACCCAAATTAATTGTTAAAAGTGTCCTATTTACCATTTTATTATAAAAGTATTAAAAAATAATTTTACTTTATTAGATTCCAAGTATGCCCTTAGTTATACTGATACTCCATCTTGATCAAATTCCTACTCGAAAGACAGAGCCCAAAATGATCATACTGGAATTTATGATCATTGAATATAATCCCTATTTATATAATAAACAATTAGACGAAACAAAACATGTATCACCAAACACAATAATACAATATATATTGTCAATGATGTTTATACAAGAAGGGCTTTGAAGAGAACTTTGGGATAAAAAATTAAATAAACAATAAAAAAGGGAAATGATGTCTACTTTATAAAGTAGAAGGAAGGTTGCCTACTTTCCTTTGTAAAAGAAAGGGGAAAACATGTATTTGTGATATAATGAAAGGGCTTAACTGTAAATATTTTTAATTTTTTACAAAGGAAAGTATGCAACTTTCCTACTTTATAAAGTAGCATCATTTCCCCAAAAAAGAAATACTATTGTTGAACAATTCGAAAATAGGAATCACGCTTAACAACATTTCTTATAGCTTAACAAAACACATGTATATTAATACATGTAACATGATCACAAAAGAAACAAAATTTCAAAGCCATATAATCATATATATTAACACATGTAACATGATAACAAATAATAGATACATCCGAAACAATAAACATAATAAACCCATATCGAGGTCATAATTGAACGACTTTGGTAACACGCTACACATATTAAACCAGGACACGAACAACACACAATTTTAAATTTTTAGATTGAAATGTAAAGCAAATGAAATAGGATATTAGATGGTTTTATGATGCTTTTAAGGGTATGATAGGAATTTAAGAATCTAGAATTCACTTTTAATTAATCTTTTAATAAATTGGGTAAATATGACAAATTTGGTAATTATTGTAGAAAACTAGAAGGGGGTTGAATAGTTTTACGTTCTTTTTGTGTTTATTTTTCGAAAGACTTTTGTAACTTATTAAAACTTTGATTCGATCGTATGTGAATTCAATTGTTAACAAATATGCGCAAGTCTAAACAAGTATAATCTAATAATGCAAGTATTGTAATGAAATGAAATGAAAGATAGAGATCGAAAGATCAAACCACAACACGTGAATTTATAGTGGTTCGGCTACAAGGACACCTTCCTTGCCCTACTCCACTCCCCGAGTACAACACTCGAGAGTTTTCTTCACTATGTCGACAAACTCCTTATGGCGGAGAAACCTTTCACACCTTGGCTTACACCGATTAACAACACTAAGCTAAATGTCGAGTTCTAATCCTAGCTAGAACTAATCTCACAACTTCTTCACAACTTCACAACTTCACAACTTCTTCTTCACGTCTACTTCACATCTTCTTCTATGAACAACTAATTTACAACTTTTATCCTACTTTTCAACACAATTAATATCTACAATCTACTAAAGCACACAACACTTTACAAATAATCTAGCACTACTACAAGATGATGTTAACTAATCACAACACTTGTTGAAGGAGTGTTCTTCTTTTTGCACTTGTGTGGATAAAGCTTTGGATCACTTGGAAACAAAGACTTATGAATTATATGATCAAGGGTTTTTAGAAAGAAATAGAGATGAGATCAGAAAGTTTTTAGTGCAAAAAGGTGAGAAAAATCTGTGAAATGAGCCAGTATTTATAAGCCTAAAAATATTGTTCTGGAGCGTGACCGGTCCCCTTAATTATGGGTCGATCCCCTTAATTATTAAGGGGGGCGCCTAAGGAATTAAGGGGGTCGCCCCCTCCAGAACGTTGCACTTAATTGTCCTTTTGTGGGGAAGGTTTTTCTGGAGAAAATTTGCCCCTTTTGGTTGGAAATTTGAAATCCTATATTTGTGGTTTAATTAAACAATACCAAAAATGATTTTCTAAAAGATATAAAATGTTTATGTCATTTTATAAAGTGTTTTGTGTTTAAGAAAATGCTCATTTGATCATGTAATGCATTAGATGTTTTGTTTATACATGCCTTAAGTGATTTTAGTTGTGGAAGTAAATATTTATCACTAAATGCTTGTTTACGTTATAATCTTTGATTTAATTTAGTTTACATTTTATGATTATCAAAACATAGAGTTATTGTGAAAGAAAGGCGTACTTGACGGTCTTCAATAAAGATCTTCTAAATCTTCAAGAGGAATAATGGACTTTGTAGAAGTCTATGGTGAGGAAGCATCAAAGTAGTCTTACGGAGTGTTGAACTAGCTATTCGGTCCCCATTGCTTCTTTGGTCCAAAGTTGTTTAGTCTAAACATGTTTAACATTTGGCTATGATGCATGTATGGTGGTAATATTCCCTAAGGATTGTAACTTGGTTGATAATTCCACATTTGATTACTAGTGTTATTGTAATTTTTCCTATTTTGGTTTCTTCTAGGTTGAGGTGTTTTAGATATAGGATGATGATTATTTGGTTTTCTTGGTGGTGGAGTTTTAGATCTTAATTTAGGTTTAAGGGATTCTACCTCGGTTTTTAAAAATGGTTTATAAAAAGTTTTTACTTCTTCATTGTTGGCAAGAGGGATTTTTCTATCATTAATAAGTATATATTTAGGATTTGATTTTAAAGGTTTTAGTTTATTATGTTCACTTTCAAATTTAACATTTTTAGTTTCACTTGTTAAAGCTTCGGTTGAGTTAAATACTAAACCGGTTTTATATCCGGATACTCTTTGAATACTTATTATTTTACTAAGTGAGTGACTACTATTTTTAAATTTGTCAAGTTTGCAAATTTCTTCCCTGAGTATTTCATTTTCACTTTTAAGCTCTTGACATGATTTACATTCTTTAAAAATTTCTTTACTTTTTTCTAGTTGATGTATTTTAATTTTTAGTTCTAGTATTTCATTTTCTAATTGGTTGTTTATGCGTTTTAGTGATTTGTTTTTAGTCATTACTTGTTTTCATAGTTTGCATAGTCTATTATATTCATTATCTAAATCTTTTTCGTCTAATGATAAATTCTCATCACTAAAATATTCGGTTTCGGAACGTACCTCACTTGATGTCTTAGCCATAAGACACTTCTCCTCCTTTGTTGTTTCTTTCTCATCTTCTTCGCTATCACTCCAAGCTCCTCCAACAAATGCTCTTTGATTTTGATCTCTTGACATCATTAGACATTTTCCAATGAGATGATTTGGATCACTATACTTGAAGCACTTCCTTTCATTCTTGCTATTCTTGTCATCTTTATTCTTTTGAGATGTTTTCCTTTTATCATGTGGTTGTCTCACGAATCTTCCTCGCCTTTTGCAGAATTTCTTGAAATCTCTTACTGCCATGGCATATTCTTCGTGATTACTTTCAGAAGATGAGCTATCTTCGTTACTGGATTCCTTTCTAGCTTTCAAGGCGATTGACTTGCTTTGCCCTCGTTTTCCTTTGACCATTTCGGAGTCCTTCTTTATTATTACTTCGTAGACTTTCAAGTTCCCAATTAATTCATCAAGTTGTAAAGTTGACAAATTCTTTGATTCTTCAATAGCCGTCACTTTAGCTCGCCATTTTGAGTGAAGAGCCCTAAGAAACTTTCTAACAAAATTCTTACTAGAAAAATTCTCATCAAGTGCTTTTAAACTTGTGATGATAGTGTTAAACCTTGCAAAAACATTATCAATTGATTCCTCTTCCGGAATCGTAAATTGCTCATATTGTTGAACAAGTAGATCTATTTTGTTATATTTGACTTGACTATTACCTTGGTGAGTTATTATTAAAGAATTCCAAATTTCTTTTGCGGTTTCACACATAAAGATTCTTTCGTATTCTTTACGTGGTAACGCATTGTAAATAACCATTTTTGCTTCATCATTTTTAGCAAGTTTTCTTTTTAAATCATCATTTTGTTTTTCAAATGGTATGATTTCATCTTTCTTAAAAAGTCACCATTAGTAATAATATGCCAAAGATCTAGATCTTTTGATTTCACATAAGTTTCGAATCGATTTTTCCAATATAAAAATCCATCACTTTCAAATAGTGGTGGTCTTTGCCTAGATTGCCCTTCTAAATATTTTTTAGATTCCATAGATCGTTACAAGTTTTAAAATACAATATATTCTAAAAATCTTGCTAGACGTGACTCTGATACCAATTGTGGAAAACTAGAAGGGGGCACCTTAATTAGGGGCCGGTCCCCTTAATTATTAAGGGGGCCGCCTAAGGAATTAAGGGGGCCGCCCCCTCCAGAACGTTGGACTTAATTGTTCTTTTGTGAGGAAGGTTTTTCTGGAGAAAATTTGCCCCTTTTGGTTGGAAATTTGAAATTATATATTTGTGGTTTAATTAAACAATACCAAAAATGATTTTCTAAAAGATATAAATTATTTATGTCATTTTATAAAGTGTTTTGTGTTTAAGAAAATGCTCCTTTGATCATGTAATGCATTAGATGTTTTGTTTATACATACCTTAAGTGATTTTAGTTGTGAAAGTAAATATTTATCACTAAATGCTTGTTTACGTTATAATCTTTAATTTAATTTAGTTTACATTTTGTGATTATCAAAACTTAGAATTATTGAAAAATATTAATAACGTTTTTAAGCATTGTTTATATCAACAATCCTCATGACGAATCCCAAGCAAGTTCACTCAGGTGGATCCCCCCACTTCTAATATTGTGAAACTTAATTGTGATGCGTCTTTTAAATGTAATCAAGTTGTTGTAGGTATTATTGCTCGAGATCATCTTGGTTCCGTAATGTTTTGTTCAGGAGAGTCATTTCCTGCCACGTCTCCTCTTATGGCTGAGCTATGTGCAATCCGAAATGCTTATCGCTTGGTTGTTGATTACGGTTGGCAGAATGCTATAATTGAATTTGACTCAAAGTTAGCAATCTCTCTTGCTTCAATGGAGCAAGTACCTCCCTGGAACCTTGCTGTTATCGTGGATGATATTAGAACATGGGCATCCCAACTAGACATTTGTTTTTGTAACACCCCAACCTAACAAGGGTAAAGATGTCACAATAATATGGTGTTATAACAGAACATACAGAACAGATCAAAAGCGGAAGAACTTACAAAACTAACTTACTCCGAATGACTAAGGTCAAAATCTTCAATTCAACACTACTCTCAATTCCAGAAAGCTATCCCAAAGCTAACTTGAATACCTGCCGCGGCGAAAGAAATGCGGCTGAGCTTAAAAAGCCCAGTGAACGTCTATAACAATAATAAACTGAAAATAAATGTTGAAGTACAAATGACGTATTTTGGGAAAACATATTTAGGTATATCGGATAATACGGAAATAAAATGTATAGGTTAGGTAAGGAATTCATACAGTCACATGTATGAACAGTGTCAGAACCATAATAATACTATGAGCTCAGAAACAGATAACTTATTATCATAATTCACACATATTCATAAACATATATATAGAGAGGGGAGACCTCTCAGATAATTAGATAATAATTAGGGGTGTCCTCATATGGGTGGAGTAGCTAGCTCCCAGAAATGTGAAGGACTTGTATTGCATACACAACCACATTCACCAGATAAATCATATCATATCAGAAACAGAAACAGATCTAGGATGCATCCATACGCTCTACCCATTCACATGCAGACCAATCAAAGGGACGTGGCAGAACATCACTCTACTGCCCTAGAGTCATATCAGAGGTGCATCCCTGACACGGACATGGAACCCCCATGCCTAGTGAAGCTCATGAAATCAAAAGGTTCATACAAAGGTTCAAATCATACTTGTCATATCAGAAAGTTCAGAAAAACAAAGGTTTATATCAAGGGTTCACAGTAAAGGTTTATCATAGTAAAGGTTCAAACAGAAGTTTCAAAACAGAAAGTTCATAACAGAAGTTGTAATCATGAATGAAACCTTAAAAGTAAGGTCAGAATATCCGTACCTTGGACAAATGCGAAGCTGACAGAATAAAAAGGATCAAAGAACGAATAACACCCTTTTTCATAAATCTACATATGTGACTTAGTTATTAATAGATTGCTCATTTATTTACTTATTATTATTCCATATTAAGTCTTCTATCCACTTTTAGTAACCTTAAACACATGATTAGGTTAAGTGTTTAATTACTTAGTAATATAATTTTAGGGTTACTTATCACATATTATAGGTTTACAAATAATTCTTAAGTATTTTATATCACAAATACAATTATTCATACTGAATTTGATTGTTATTCCCAAAAGTAGTAAATTAGAGTTTTAAGCATACGTAAACATGTAGTAGTCAAATTAAATACCATATTAGGTTATATAAAGTTCTTAGGTAATTCATTTACTCTATTAGACACTTAATTAAAGATTCATTTTGATTATGTTACCCATGTTAATGATATAATAAACTTTAAGTGTGTAAATCACCTTTTAATAAAATTCAGCTTTTATCCATAACCAGATCACAACTTTACAAAATTTTAAACCATATTAGAACCTCAAAAGTAAAATTTACAAAAATTCACAAAGATACCTCAAAGTAAATCTCGGACACGGTTTCGTGGTTTTTGCTGAACTGGAAAACATAAAATTTCAAAACTTTTGGAATTGTCGTAAAATAAGAGAAAATCATATTTCTATTGTTTATAGTGTTTTATGAACATATCGGGATGCTGGAATGACGTTTAAACCTAAAAGTAAATCTCGGACACGGTTTCGTGATTTTTGCAGAAATGATCCGACGAGTGTCAAACTCTCGGATTATCATTAAAGTAGTTTAACTTACGAGAATATGAAATAAAAATTTCTGGAGTGAATAGTGAAAGTGAATAGTAATAGTGAATAGTAGAAATGAATAGTAAAATTTTCGGGAATAGAAGTTAACCTGAAAATGCGAATTGTTACAGTCTCTACCCCTTAAGGGAACTTCGTCCCGAAGTTCAGTTTATGTCAGGGGTTGAAGCGACGTCGGTGAAAAGATAGGGTTTCTTGTGGCGAATGGTTTCTAAGGTGGCTAGTGTTGTACTTTGATTCGTTGTTTCAGAGTATGGCGTAGGATGAGGCTTACTTTTATGTAGGAAAGGTAGAGTAAGAGTGATTAATTGTTGTACTCGATCGTATGAATACTTATGAATTTCCTATACTCACACGAAATTTGTTTTAAGATTATAGGTGAAAAGTTTGTTTCTAATAGGTGACTATTCCCAACATAACATGATCCCTCTTAAATTAGACATAGGTGATCAAGTTATGTATAATTTAGGACCGATAATGTGATTTTCGGTTTAGTCACATAGTATTGTGTTTCTTAAAAGTTTTAGATGGTATTCAATCTTGTAAAGCTGATGAGGGTGCTTGTGGTGTAACTAAGGATGATTTGAGCTTTAAAAGTGCATCAAGATCTGTTAATGAGCTTGTGGTTGCAACGGTTGTGAAGATAATGATGGTGAACAGATGAATGAGGCTTGTGTTCTTCATTTTGGTTTGATGAGTTTTAGTGGTTTGAGATGAAGCTGGGTAAAGAAGACATGAGAGATATGATAAGAGGGTTTTTGATAATGGTGTTGTGTTTTCTTCGTTGGCGCCATGATTCTATTATATAAAAGATACGTCATGAGTAGAGAGTTGTGAAATAAGCATTATTTGATGGGAAATGATAGAATAATTACGTTGGAGGTTTGAATCATAACACATGATAGCATAAAGCAAGAGTTTTATTCATAAAACGTTGATTGATTACAAGATTGAAACTTATCACAAGTTTCTTCAAAATCTACTAACTGATACTTTCAGTTTAGTAATTACAATGTTTTACAACTACTGCTAGCTATTACATGGATTCTACAAAGTTTACTAACCGAGTCTATTTAGTTTAGTAGTACAAAAGATAACTAGTATCATCGCACTAGTCTATTGTGGGTTAGAAGGTCCTAGCAGCTCTGATTGATTGGCAACTTCTTGGTTTAGTGCGTCATGGAGGTACGAGTCGATGAAGTTTGAGAGGCTATAGTGTCCATGTTGACTTTCTTGTTGGATCAATGGTAGCCGTGATACGATCCATAATGAGTGATCTAATTCATCACATGTAGGGATATAAAATGGAAGTGATAGTGGTGGTGATAATGGCGCTAGTACATATTCATACTCATCATCCTCCTCGGAGTCTGCCTCAAGCCAATTTTGTTCAAAATAGCTAGAAGTATTCGACGCAAAATTAGTTGGCATTGGTTCCTCCTCTTCTTCGTCGGTTAAATCTTCGAAAGGTTCTTCTTCGTCATCAGAAGCGAAGGCATTTACGAAGTCAAATCCGAATTCGGGTGAGGGTGGTAAGACTTGGAAGTCACATAATCGAGAGAAGTGGGTACGCACATGATTTCTATGAGAAGAATTACTATGTTAAAACAATTCTAACGTTTATGGGAAGTGCTCAAAATATGACAAGTGTATATATATATATATATCAATATACTAATATGTTCATGTAGTATAAAATGCTTACGGGGAAATGCTCAATTATGCTAAGGGTACATATATCCATATGCTAACATGTTTGTGTAGTATAAAATGCTTAATAAGTCCATAATCGTCTGGAGGATGGAAGACACGGAGATTGGAAGGCTATAAAATGTTTTTGCTTGTAAGTGTGGTTATAGTTTAGGTCTCAATTAGACCCGTTTCTCTATAACCATGGCTCTGGTACCAATCTGTAACACCCCCAATTTTGTGATAGGCAGCGGAATTCAAACTGGGTGTTACTCGACGGCACAACAGTCATAATAATAGAAAATGATCTCTAATTGAGTCGTTTTAAAAGATTTATCATTCAAATTATATAAATATCAGAGATTACAAAATGAGGTCGCAGATGGTTCCATGTTTACAATTTACATTAAATGAGTTTTTGAATGATAATAAAATTTATAGCCCTCTTGAATATCTGTGCTCCTCCGTGCCAGCCTCGTTCATTATGGACCTGAAATACATGCTTAAAACAATCAACACAAAGGTTGAGTGGAATTCGTAGAGTTTGTAGTTAAATCATTGAACACAATAATCGTAGTGTGAGCTATAGACTCACACTCATAGTTAGAAAAAAACCCGTTATTATTTAACTAAGCTCATGCAACCAAAGCATTAACATCGAACCAAAAATTGGCATTATAGAAGCCCTACCAAGGTAATATTGCCATTATACCTCTAAATCTCAAATATAGTGCATTTGTTTGAACTCGTAGTTGTTCAACACAACTGGGATTCGTCAATCCCAATAGATCTATTCACAATATTCGCGCTCACTATAGCTAGTGACTAATGGTTCATGATATAGGGACTTCGAACATGGCAATCGTTACTTAGTGACAATAAAACATAGTCGGGTAAGCATACAGTAGAAAGCATTGTGTTTGAGTAGAAAAATAATAGCATGTATCCCCCCCATGGGTTTGTAAAATTGTTAAACAATAGAAAGTGGGGCTACAAACTCACCTTAAGTTATGTAGTAAGTAGTGAAAATGATGGTCGAATCGTGAAGGTTTCTACGAGCAACCTATAATAGAATGTTGCGACTTAGGATTGGAGTAAAGAATATGAAGAATTGCCTATATATGTCTTGCATTTAGTCCATGATGTAGTACTTAGTATATAGTGTAAGTCTTTGAATAAAAATGGTTTATGAAACATGTATAGTTTGTATATCGCTTACTACCGTTCGGGCCGACATAATTCAGAGGCTATGTAGTAAACGTTCGAGGAGCCAGGACACTTTAATTCGTAAATCCACAACTCATCTCGACGGTTTACTTTAATGAACCCCTCACATGAGGCTCCCTACTATTGTAGTATTTGATAAAATATATATAAGTTTTTGATCCGAAAAGTTACATGTCCAAATAATTGAATAAACTTAGGAAAATTTACTTTTGGATGAAGATTGTTATTACAATGAGTTTCTTGAGTCTAGTATGAATATTACTTGTAAAGTTTCATGGTTGTTTTGATGGAGTAGATCCAAATTGGATGTTTATGTTGCCATTAACCCTCTTTAGTTCATGTTTTCGTCTTAGAAAGCCATAAGGTCTTTAGCCGTGGCTTTGCCGCGGCTTTGGTCATGGCTACCATGGTCTTGAGACTCATCCTTGGCCTTAGCCATGGTTGTGGTCTCGGATTTGAGGTCATTAGACCCCTTGGTTTTACTTAGCCATAACTATTATATAGTCATTTGGGTATTTAAAAGGGCTGTTAAGAATTTGAAGAAAAATATCACTCGTTATGCGTTTTCAGGTTTCGAGCTTCTTTACCTCTAAACGAAAACGTTGTTCCGGACAACTTTCGTGTTTTAACTTTTTGATGAAACGGACCAGAAGGGCCTTAAAAAAATATGGATTTCAAACAGAATGCTATTTAGGCAGTTTCGGGTCTTTAGGTTTGCTAACTTCTTTTGGCCATAACTTTTGACTCGTATACTCATTTTAGGTGGTTCAAATTGCTATATTTTCCTTTTTAAGTCCTCTATAATAGTAGGTAAGTGTTTCATATCATGTTTGTAACAATTCACATTTTCAGGTTAACTTCTATTCCCGAAAATTTTACTATTTATTTTTACTATTCATTTTTACTATTGACTTTTTCCAAAATTTGATTTTTATTTCATATTCTCGTATGATAAATCATTTCCATGGCAAAATAAAAGTTTGACACTCATCAGATCATTTTCGCGAAAGTTATTAAGGAACTACACGTTTTAGGGTAAAACGTCATTCAAAAATCCTACGAACAACGAAACTCGACCGCGTTAATTTTCCCCGCATCAGAAAAACGTTTGATACACTCATGATTTATTTGAAAATTAATCATGACTGAGAAAAATGTGACCAAATAAACCTCGGCCGTGAAAAACAGGAATTTTTGTTTTTAAGCACTTTTACTTAGCCGTAACCTTAGCCTATACCTGCACCGCGTTTCTAAGACGATTTGAGTTTTCACATTTTTGGAATAAGTCAACATATTTTTCCCTCCTCCTTTGACCAAAAATCATTCCTTGATTTTATAAATCATTCCTTGATTTTTAGGCTTACGGTTTTATGTTTAAAAGACATTAAATACCAACCGACACTAGATTGAACCCAGTCTAGACATTATAAGTCATTTTAAATCATTATCATCATATTAGAAAAGTAACATTTAACTTTTCTCAATTTTACACAATATTCGTACGTTTTACGTATTACGCGTTTTAGACCCGTGTTTCCAGTTTTAGCAGGGTTTTAGCACCCCAATGGAACCTACCACTCATTTTATATTTTATTATGGAGTATAATGACAAGTTTAGTCATTCTTTCAAGTTTCACATTTTTACGATACCCGGTTTTACGTTTTGTGACGTAACAACTTACGGTTAGCATTTTACGGAGCCAAAACTAACACAATAACTTGGATAATATCATCCAAGGCACACCTCATCCTTCCTATGCCTTGCAAACCGCCAATAGGGGGGGAGTCACCCTTAGTGTGGCTTAATCTCATGCAAAGTAACCTTGGATGATTACAAGTGTTAAACTTGGTCTCCAGGTGTTGACTAGTCCTAAGTTGTAACCTCCTCAAGCTCCCATAAAGTCTCTTCTTCCTCTCCTTTTCCGTCCACCATCACACACACAAACACCATAACCTTAGCTCATTTACTTCCAATTTCATGCAAGTATCAAGTGCTACAACAACATAGAAACTCTAGTTTAGTTTTGATTCATCAAACTACTTCCAAACCCTATAAACTTTGGTGATTTCTCTTGAGTTTGAATCTACTCAAGTCACCTCAACTTTCATCATCTCTCTTTCAAGAATACAAGGGTAGAAAGATTGCATGAAGTGAAGTAGGGTGAAGCTTAAGTCTATCAAAGTTCTTACCTTACATGTTAACTTCCTTTCTTAATTGAAAGCCAAAAGTTGTAAGCAAAACCCTAACATACTTCTTGTTAAATATCATATTCATGTTATTTACCTATCATTCATGCTATATTTTGTCTTGTGATCATGTCCATGATGTATATAAATGGGTAAAACAAGTTATTGTAAATGATTGTTAATTTAAGTTATTTAAACAAGTAAACTAGTGACTTTCTTGGTGAAATCTGATCAAAATGGTATAGTTATGATATTGAACAATTACATATTGTAGTAGAGGACTTAACAAGGAAACCATAGCAACTTGAACCACTTAAAATGAGTACATGAGTAAAAAGTTATGACCATTTGAAGTTACAAAAACTTAGAGGCAAAACTGCCTAAATACTTTCTGTAACAGAATTAAACACGCAAAAAGAGGCCCTTCTGGTCCGTTTCACAAAAAAGTTAAAGCACGAAAGTTGTCCAGAATCATGTTTTCTTCAAAAACTCAGGGGCACGTACCCAGAAAACCAATAACGAATGAGATTTTATTCAGTTTCTTAACAGCTATTTTGTATATCAAAGTCACTATATAATAGTTATGGTTTAAATAAGACCAAGAGGTCTAATGACCTAAAATTCAAGACCACAACCATGGCTAAAGCCAAGGTTGAGTCTCAAGACCATGAAACAATAACCAAAGGTCATGGCAAGGCCATGACTAAATGACCGTATAAACTTACCTAGGCGAAAACATGAACTAAAGAGTTGGCGATAACTTAAACATACAATTTGGATCTATTTCATCTAAAGAACCATGAGATCTTACAAGTAATTGTCATACAAGATTTAAGAAACTCATCCTAATAACAATCTTCATGTAAAAATAAACTTTCCTAAGTTTATTCAAATATTGGACATGTAACTTTTTGGATCAAAACTTATATATATATATATATATATATATATATATATATATATATATATATATATATATATATATATATATATATATATATATCAAATACTACAATAGTAGGGAGCCTCATGTGAGGAGTTCATTAAGTAAGCCATCGAGATGAGTTGTGGATTTACGAATTAAAGTGTCCTAGCTCCTCGAACGTTTACTACATGACTTCTGAATTATGTCGGCCCGAACGGTAGTAAACGATATATAAACTATACATGTTTCATGAAACATTTCTTTTCAAAGACTTACATTATACTTTGTACCACATCATGGACTAAATACAAGACATATATAGGCAATTCTTCGTATTCTTAGACATTATTCCAAACCTAAGTTGCAACAATTATTCTAGGTTGCTCGTAGAAGTTCTCACGGCATATCCATCATTCTCATTAAACATCATCCAACTCAAGGTGAGTTCATAGCCCCACTTTCCATTACTTAATTGTTTTACAAACCCTTGGGGGGAATACATGCTATTTTAAACCGAACACAAAGCTTTTCAATTGTATGCTTGCCTGATTGTTTTATTATCACTAAGTACTATCCTTGCTAAAACCAATATCCCTTATTATAAACCATTTAATCACTAGTAATAGTGAGTGCGAATATTGTGAATAGGCCTATTGGGATTGACGAATCCCATTTGTATTGACTAAGTTCAAACAAATGCACTAATATTTGAGATTTAGGTATGTTAGCAAAGTACCTACCGGGATAACTCCGCCAATTGATATTGGTACCTGTTAACGTTTTGGTGTCATAAGCTTAGTGTCATAATACGTTTTATGGGCGTATAACAACGTAGCTCATCATTTTGAGTCTAATTAGCTCACACTACCAACATATTGTGTTCAACCATTAAACAAACTCTATGAATATCACTCAACCTTTGTGTTGACCTCTTAAGCATGTATTTCAGGTCCATGATGATCAAGGATGGCACTGAAGGGCACGGATATTCAAAAGGGCTATAAATTTTATAATCATTCAAAAACTCATTTAATGTAATTTGTAAACATGGAACCATCTAGGACCTCATTTTGTAATCTCTGATATTTATATAATTTGAATGATAAATCTTTTAAAACGACTCAATTAGAGTTCGTTTTCTATCATTGTGACTATTGTGCCGTCGAGTAACACCCAGTTTGAATTTCGCTGCATCATTGAATTGGGTGTGTTACAATGTTTACTCTATTTTGGTCGTGGTTCTCAATATAAGTCACTAGTTTTCTTGTTTAATTAACATAAGTTAATATATAGTTTCCATAACTTGTTTTACCAATTTTTATACATCAAGAACATAATAACAAGACCATATATAGCATGAATGAAATATAAATAGCATGAAAATTATATTGAGCAAGAAAGTATATTAGGGTTTCTTACAACTTTTGGCTTTCTAAAGAAAGGAAGTCAAGTATGAAACTAGGACACTAAACTTATGCTTGCAAACCCTTCACCACAACTCTTGCAAACCCTTGATAACCTTTACATAACCCTTGTGAAAACCATTTAACCTCAGCCCCTAACACCTTGTGTAGCTCCTAATTCAACCATGGAATCACCAAACAAACTCTTGATTCATGTAGAGACTAACTATGCCTTCAACTTTGGTATGTAACTTATAACTTGGAAATCAAAGGATCATGGTTTAAGGATTTATGTGTGTGTCATTTGGAATGAAGAGAAAGGAAGGAATGAGCCTTGTATTTATAGCATGAAGAGGAGGTTAGGAAGGTGCCTAGGAAGGTTCATTGAGGAAGTTAGCTTTTAGGATATTTTCCAAGACTTTGTGGCTAAGTTTACTTGCAAATGTGTTTAGCTTCCTATGTAAGCTTCTACCCTTTACTTAGTGTCCAAGTAATTGCCCCATGTGGCTTATTAGATGAGATTGGGTGACTAGCTAAGTAAACTTGGTATTATCTTGTGTTACAGAGTGAGTTTTGGTCCCGGTAATCGCTAACGGTAAGTTGTTAAGTCATAAAACTTAAAATCGGGTATTCTAAAAATATGAAAATTATAAAAATGTTAGAACTTATTAATATAACCTATCTTAGCATATTTAATGAGTGACAAGTTCTATCGGGTTGCTTAAACGCTGTTAAAACTGGAAACGCGGGTCTAAAACGCGTAATTCGCGTAAAACGCTGAACTGAAAAACGTAAAATTTCAAAACTTTTGGAATTGTCGTAAAATGAGAGAAAATCATATTTCTATTGTTTATAGGGTTTTATGGACATATCGGGATGCTGGAATGACGTTTAAACCTAAAAGTAAATCTCGGACACGGTTTCGTTATTTTTGCAGAAATGATCCGACGAGTGTCAAACTCTCGGATTATCATTAAAATAGTTTAACTTACGAGAATATGAAATAAAAATTTCGGGAGTGAATAGTGAATAGTGAATAGTAAAAAGTGAATAGTAAATTAGTAATAGTGAATAGTAGAAATGAATAGTAAAATTTTCGGGAATAGAAGTTAACCTGAAAATGCAAATTGTTACAATATATATATTTATGTACAATATTTAAATTACATTTGGACCCTTAAATATTCTGTAACGTGTCAAATGTATTCTAGTAACAAGAAAAAAATATAAATTTTATAATTTCTGAAGTTATATAGATTATATAGTGTGAACTTAAAAGTTATTTGGGTTTATTTGGTATCTTATATGAATTTATTAAAATTTTTGGACGTAAGGATATTTTGGTCTTTGTACACATTTTAAAATTTTGGGTATTACAGTTTTTCTTGGGTTAGGCGTAATTGTAATATTGCAGCCCACGTGGTCGCAAAAATGTCTTTTGACTCCCATGAATGTTTCTTTTGGGATATAATGTTTCCGGAACAAATTACCTCTGTTGTGAGGAGTGATATGATCTAGTTCTTTTGGGCTTCGGCCTGCTTTTGTTGAAAAAAAAAAAAAAAAAAAAAAAAAAAAAAAAGGTATATATGTCATTTTGATATTTAGATGGGTAAATATGACATTTAAAGGTTTGAATCTTTTATATAATAAAAGAATTACATTATTCTGGAGTATTTTTGCAAATCCCTTCTCATTGAAAAAAAAAATTGGACCAATAGCAGAGCTCGATTTTACCACGTAGGCGAAATCGAGCAACGTGATTGGTCAATAGAAAGTCAAAATTAAATTGATTTTGGTCAAACTTAATAAATTTGGTGGAGAAAAAAATGCATAAAAATATAGGTGTCAAATTGATTGACGCTAAACCACCTAACTTATATTGACCAAGGAATGGTCCACAAAGTCAAATAGCCTAGATCAATGCTCCGCGGAAGTATAAGGTTTCCCCGGGTCGTTATGTCCCGACGAGGTGTGAATGGCAAACAAACGGTTCTGTGATCGGGTGAATTTGGACAGGAAAAGGGTTTGTGTGTGATTAAGCTAGGGAATCTACAATGAAATAGCTTAAAGAAGCTATATGAATAAGACGGGAAGCTAAGAAAAACCAGAAATGATTAAAACATAAAAACGCGTACGTTACGTTTAAATAAAACGTAAACGTACGAAATAAAACGTAAAAACTGAAATCTGAAAACACCCAGGGGGTGAAAATGACTTTTTTACAAACTAAAAGATAAAAGAAAATTTTTAGAAAAAGAAAATAAATTTTAACACTAATTAATTATTTAATATTAATTACATACTAATTAATACTAATTATTAATATTTAAAACAATTAAATATAATTTAATACTAATTAAATACTAGAAAAATGAAAATAAGATTTCTAAAATTATAAAATAACTAAAAACAAGTTTTAAAATTAAAAATAAGTGTTTTTGTCTTTTTGTGCTTTTTGTATTAATTAATTACTAATTATCTAATTAACTATTTTAAATTAAGAAAAATACTAAATGAACAGTAAAAATTCTAATAAAATTTCTAAAATTATTTTACAACTTATAAAAGCTATAAAAAATATAAAAATTAGGTTTTGATTAATAAAAACTAATTATGCTATTTTAAACTTAATATTAATTAATAATTAATAAAATTAAGATTAATTCTAATAAATACTTAATGATAAAATAAAAATCTGAGAAAATTATTATAAATACTTTAATATAAGAAGTAATTAATAAAAATATAAAAATGACAAGTACTTAATTAAAATCTAAAAATGAAAAATAAAATTTAAATAAAATTAAATAGAAACTATCACTTAAAATTACTTTGATTTTTCTGGATTTTTATTTTAGAAACTTATTTTATAACTAAAAACAAAAACTTTTTATAAAAACAACTTTCTAGGAAATCAGAAATAAGCACTTGAAGTGCTTATTGGGTCAACAGTTGACTTCTGTTGACCAAGCAAGGAAATGAGCTTGAACCAGTTTGTGTGGGACCCACTATGAGTTTTTCTGACCCAAATAACTTAGTTAAACTTGTTTAAGCTGGAAAAAAGCACTATTGGTCCTCAGAATAAGCTATTAAGCAGCAATAAGCATTTTGAAACCTAGTTTAGGACTGAAAATGGGAACAGAAAAGATGAGCTAACTTAGGTGGGACCCAGGGGTTTTCAAGTCAACCCAAGGGTCAAAACCCAAAGTATGGTAGGAGGGGGGTTGGAAGAAACCAAGGTTGGGCACTGGGACCCACTGAGGTGGCTGGAAACCACCACCAAAGGGTGGTGTTTGGGAGCAGACCTGCTGGTGCAGGGGAGGGCTTTGCCCTGCAGCCCTCTTTGGAGGGATATGGGGCCAAGGCAAAAAATCACAAAAATTAAAGGGTGATGGGAAAATGGAGTTGAGGTGGTAGGCAACAAGACCTGAAAATTTTAAGTCCTAGATCTAAGTAGAAAAATCACAAAAATTCTTGGAATTTTTAGAAAAAACTGAACAATAGGAATTTGACTTTTGAACTAAGCTTGAAATGTTGACTAAATTGAGTTTCTAATGCACCTAGATGATTAAGTATGCTATATTATGCCTAAATAAAGTGAATTTATGGAAAACCTAACCATATATTAGCCATATTTAAGGATTTGATACCCCAAATCACAACAGCTTAGCTGTTGTGATCACTAAATTGCAAAGTTGACTTTTGATGAGAAAATGGCCAAAGTAATGTTCAGATTAACCTTATGTGAGTCTAATGACAATTCACCATAACACCCTAACTCTCAATTTCAACAAATACTCACCACAGCAACTTGTTCCAAACACTCCTAATGAAACTGAAAATTGGATTTGTTTAAGCAGACTAGCAACTACAACCTAAAACATGAAACTAAATCTAATCTTAACACTAAATAAACACATTTGAACTGAACTTAACACTAAATACCCTATGCTACAGTGGATTACAAAAAATTAAAAAGACTTACAGTGGGGACCAAACTGAGACAGATGATCACAATACCAAAGAACAATCCTAAAGCCTACCACTAGGCACTAAACCATTTAAAATCCAACATTCATCCTTCTTCTTGCTTTCTTCCTTTCTTCTTTTCTGATTTTTTTTTTTATTTTTATTTTTACTAAATTATTTTCTATTTTTGAGGATTTTTGGATTTCCTTATACTAAACTGTTTAAAGTTCTTTAAGAACTTTGAAAAGCTTATTATTTCCTGTAATAAGCTTAAACCAACAACAAACAATAACTTATAACAATATTAAGTAATTTTGGAAATTTCAAGTAGAAAAATGGCAAAATACAAATTGAAATGCAAATGATTGAACTTTAGATTGAAAACTAATTAGAGTATACTGGAAACACAAACTACAAACTTTTTGAGTGAAATTACAACTTGAAAAGCTAAAATTAAGCTAAGTCGACATAAGAACCTACATTACAACTATGCTACTCCTAACTACTGCTCCAACTTCTCTTTTTCTTTCTTTTTATACACCCTGGAGGGTCTTTGAGCAATTCCCACAGCTGTTGGATGAGAGAGGGCAATCCTAGCCCTCCATTTATTTTTTGGCGGGAAATTGGCACTTGGCAGGATGTGGTAACTTGGAGGAATTGAAGGAAATTTAATGGTTCTTGGAGGTTAGTGGTGAGGTGGAGGGGGCAAAGGATGGGATAAGTGAGCTGGAGTGATGGGGGGAGGAGTGTTGGCAGGGTAGTAGCAGACCAAGTGAGGAGGTGGAAGAAGGGAGAGATTATTTAAAACGGTTTGTAAGTTTTTTTTTTATTATTAGGTGTGGTGGACTGGGCTTAAGTGGTGAGATGGGCTTGGGTAGGCTAGGTGGGCTGGGAGATATAAGGGGTGTTGGGTTATTTTGTTTTTGGGTTGTAGAAATTATTAAGGTCCGGTTGGTTTTGTAACTAAATCACAAGGACCATTTTTGTAATTTTAGAAAGTTGCAAGGGCTGAAAATGATACTTTCCAAAACAATCATAAGGACCAATTTGCCAATCATCAATATTTCAAAAACCATTTTTTTTCTATTTTCATTTTTCAAATATTTCCCGAGGACTAAAAATGACATTTTTCAAAGTTAAGGGACCATTCTTGCCATTTTGTGAAAAACTTTTATCCAAGGATCCTTATTGAATATTTTTAAACTTCCAAGGATTAAAAATGATTTTTCATCCAAAAATATCCCACCGGGGACCAAATCTGCCAAAATCAGAAACTCCAGGGACCAAACTGTAAATTTCCAAAACTTTCCAATTTTTCACCAAAGGACTAAATATGACATTTTATGATTTTAAAATGACCTTTGGTGATAATTTTCCATATTTTGAATTACTAGGGACTAGTTTTGTCATTTTGTGAAAGTTGAGGGACTGAAACTGCCAATTTTGCAAACTTTGTACGTTTTTCATCTGTTTTTGCTCATTTTGCATCTAAAACATATAAAACACAATTTTGAAATATTTTTAGTATTTTGATGCATTACTGAGTGTGTTTGTATGTTTTGCAGTTCAGATTTAACCAAAAATGATGAGTGTTTGAGCACTCATCAATCCCCCACACTAAACTATTGCTAGTCCCTAGCAATACTGTTTGGAAAACCTGATGGATTTGAAAAACTCTTTACCAAAAGCCATCACTTCTGGAGTAGCCAGGTGTAAGAACTGTGGCACACCTGATAACCGTGTGATTTTGATCAAACCACCAGCTGTCAACGGATTTGAGTAGTCTTTACCAGAAGCCGTTTGCTTCTGGACTAGCCAGCTCTTGATGGAATAGTCAACATCTTGGTGAGCTGATTACCAATTATGGATTTTCCACTGCCTTTACCACAAGCCATAATCTTGCGGGCTAGCCAACTCATTTGTTTTTGGGGAGTTGATGAACCATACAATTTTGGGCAAATTGCAAGACATAAACGGATTTGATATGTCTTTACCAAGAGCCGTTTGCTCCTGGACTAGCCAATCCCTTTTGTCGCTTAGACAAGGCGGACTGATTACCATAAAAATTTTGAAGCACCAGTGAAAAATTTTTAAAATTTTTGAAATTTTGGCAAAAATGGGGGTATTATATGGTAAAATGTGATAAAATTCGCTAGAATAGCGAATACCCCCCCCCCCCCCACACACACACACACTTAGCATGAATATTGTCCTCAATATTCAAAATCCCGGCTATTATGCTGACATTTTGAACGTGAAAGGGCAACATTACAAGCTAAGCTTGGAAAACACCATTTTGTATTTTCACTTCTTTTGTAATCATAGCATGGGGGACTCCCCCACACTTAGGGTGAAAACCCTATAAGCGTGCTACTGTTTTTGTTTACCGAGTCGCTAGCTTGACTCGACACCTAATTCATTTGTCCTTGGGGAAGCATGATGTGGGAGAAACAATCTCAATCGGACTTTCATTCAAAATGTTTGGACAAACATATGAAGCACGTGAAAGTTCCACACCGATGAGATAAGTATCCGGCTCAAGATAATGATACATGAAAATGCCGGGATCAAATATAGTATCCTCACTCCCGAAGGAGTGAAGAAGAGGAGAAATCACCTGGTAGGTGAAGGAAAGAAGAGAGATCTGAATAGCAATTAAGATAAGAACTTCCTCCTCAAGAAATGTATATTCAAGTGGAGGAGGCAAGTCCTTGAGCTTGATCTCAGGAAATTTATCAGTTTCCTCAACTGATTGGATTTCCTCATTATGAAGTTGTTTGGGTGGGAGAGGGGGGAATGGATCTTCGTTTAACAAACTCTCTAGAAAAAGAATGTCCCCCTCAGGATCAAGATAATTATCATCAACTTCATATGAAATTGAACTATCTTCAGTAAGAAAGCCTCGAATTCGTCCAGATCATTTTCACTTTCCGGAGGAAATGGATTGATCTGAGTAAGTTCAATCGAAGGATCATGAGTAAGTAAGAATTCTAACTCTCTCAAATCCGCATCAAAGTCAAAGACTTCATTTTCATCCCTTGGTGGGATGGGATCCATATGAGAGAGTTCATCAGCGAACTCTTCAAGAAGAAAGTCAACATCAGAGTGGAGAAGTGATGCATCAGTAAATTCAATGTCTCCATAAGATAAATAATCATCACTGGAATCAGAGACAGTCTCAATTTGATCATTTGGATTATTATGGTGAGAAGGAATATCACACACTTGATCAAAAGTCCCCTGTGACTCTCCCGGGATTGGGACAAGGATCTCAACACTATACTTTATTAATTCGTCCGATTCCTTATTAGGAACAGTGCTAAGATGCTCATCCCCCATGTTTAGAGAGTGAGTGTGAACTTCGGGTGCGATATCAATAGACTGAGGGAGATGAGAGGAGCTAGCATTCATGGAATTTTCAAGTTCCATTTGTTCAACGGCTAGTAATTTCCCCGTCTCATTATTTTCTCCCTGATTTTCCGTGGGAGGAATCACAAATGATGAATCAGACGAACCCTTATAAAATTGAAGGATATCAAGGGTGTCTTCAATATCACTATCATCATCACAGTCTAGAAGAGCAGCTTGACGAAATTTGGCACGTGTTATAGCTGCTTGTTCTAAGACAAGTAATTCTTCCACGCTCAATTCGTTTTTAGCCTCTCGTTCTTCAGCAAGTAATTCTACCATAGATTTCTCACGAGAGTCTTGAAACGATGTAGTAACCAACTCCTCCTTAAGTTCTTTTAAAATATCAAGAGCCTTTAGTAAAAGGTCTTGCTCGGTTTCTTGAGGAGTTGTGTGAATCATATCGTATTGTGGAGGTGGGTCTAAAAACGAAGAGTCGTAATTGTTACAAGGAAATGGATTCCTTGTTTGACAATCCGAGCTAGAGTGTGGACCTCCACAGTAATCACAACAGTAAAACTGATGTGGCTGTGGGTGATAAGTGCTAGAGTTATAATCGTTACCAGGAAACTGCTCATAGACAAGCGTGTTTCCTGATTGACAATCATAACTGTAGTGTGAACCACCACAGTACTCACAACAGTAAAACTGCTGAGACTGATGGTGTGGTAACTGATGGAATGAATCAGTTGTGTCATGGTAGGAATAGGGATTCTGGTTATAGACAGACCCGTTTCCCGATTCTACCATGCCACAGCTGGGGCAATTGCCACCATTATGAGGATTACCACACCACTGGCAAACCAGAAAGTGTGGATGAGACATAGAAAGAATCAAAAGTCTAGGGAGGGGTAGGGATGAAGAATCAAAGATGTGAAAGGGTAAAGGAGAATATTTTTGGGTTTTTGGAAATACATTTTGTACAAATGATAAAGAAAATGTTTTTGTGTTTTTGTGTTCGTTGAAAACTGAGTTTAAAATGTTTTCGGGAACGGTTTTTATGAAAATATACACAAGGGTGGTAAATATACAATGGATGTATACCCAGATTCACTAATCTGAAAACCGTTTTAGAAAAACGCGCACAACCTCCCCGACAGCGGCGCCAAAAATTGATTGACGCTAAACCACCTAACTTATATTGACCAAGGAATGGTCCACAAAGTCAAATAGCCTAGATCAATGCTCCGCGGAAGTATAAGGTTTCCCCGGGTCGTTATGTCCCGACGAGGTGTGAATGGCAAACAAACGGTTCTGTGATCGGGTGAATTTGGACAGGAAAAGGGTTTTTGTGTGATTAAGCTAGGGAATCTAAAATGAAATAGCTTAAAGAAGCTATATGAATAAGACGGGAAGCTAAGAAAAACCAGAAATGATTAAAACCTAAAAACGTGTACGTTACGTTTAAATAAAACGTAAACGTACGAAATAAAACTTAAAAACTGAAATCTGAAAACACCCAGGGGGTGAAAATGACTTTTTTACAAACTAAAAGATAAAAGAAAATTTTTAGAAAAAGAAAATAAATTTTAACACTAATTAATTATTTAATATTAATTACATACTAATTAATACTAATTATTAATATTTAAAACAATTAAATATAATTTAATACTAATTAAATACTAGAAAAATGAAAATAAGATTTCTAAAATTATAAAATAACTAAAAACAAGTTTTAAAATTAAAAATAAGTGTTTTTGTCTTTTTGTGCTTTTTGTATTAATTAATTACTAATTATCTAATTAACTATTTTAAATTAAGAAAAATACTAAATGAACAGTAAAAATTCTAATAAAATTTCTAAAATTATTTTACAACTTATAAAAGCTATAAAAAATATAAAAACTAGGTTTTGATTAATAAAAACTAATTATGCTATTTTAAACTTAATATTAATTAATAATTAATAAAATTAAGATTAATTCTAATAAATACTTAATGATAAAATAAAAATCTGAGAAAATTATTATAAATACTTTAATATAAGAAGTAATTAATAAAAATATAAAAATGACAAGTACTTAATTAAAATCTAAAAATGAAAAATAAAATTTAAATAAAATTAAATAGAAACTATCACTTAAAATTACTTTGATTTTTTTGGATTTTTATTTTAGAAACTTATTTTATAACTAAAAACAAAAACTTTTTACAAAAACAACTTTCTAGGAAATCAGAAATAAGCACTTGAAGTGCTTATTGGGTCAACAGTTGACTTCTGTTGACCAAGCAAGGAAATGAGCTTGAACCAGTTTGTGTGGGACCCACTATGAGTTTTTCTGACCCAAATAACTTAGTTAAACTTGTTTAAGCTGGAAAAAAGTACTATTGGTCCTCAGAATAAGCTATTAAGCAGCAATAAGCATTTTGAAACCTAGTTTAGGACTGAAAATGGGGACAGAAAAGATGAGCTAACTTAGGTGGGACCCAGGGGTTTTCAAGTCAACCCAAGGGTCAAAACCCAAAGTATGGTAGGAGGGGGGTTGGAAGAAACCAAGGTTGGGCACTGGGACCCACTGAGGTGGCTGAAAACCACCACCAAAGGGTGGTGTTTGGGAGCAGACCTGCTGGTGCAGGGGAGGGCTTTGCCCTGCAGCCCTCTTTGGAGGGATGTGGGGCCAAGGCAAAAAATCACAAAAATTAAAGGGTGATGGGAAAATGGAGTTGAGGTGGTAGGCAACAAGACCTGAAAATTTTAAGTCCTAGATCTAAGTAGAAAAATCACAAAAATTCTTGGAATTTTTAGAAAAAACTGAACAATAGGAATTTGACTTTTGAACTAAGCTTGAAATGTTGACTAAATTGAGTTTCTAATGCACCTAGATGATTAAGTATGCTATATTATGCCTAAATAAAGTGAATTTATGGAAAACCTAACCATATATTAGCCATATTTAAGGATTTGATACCCCAAATCACAACAGCTTAGCTGTTGTGATCACTAAATTGCAAAGTTGACTTTTGATGAGAAAATGGCCAAAGTAATGTTCAGATTAACCTTATGTGAGTCTAATGACAATTCACCATAACACCCTAACTCTCAATTTCAACAAATACTCACCACAGCAACTTGTTCAAAACACTCCTAATGAAACTGAAAATTGGATTTGTTTAAGCAGACTAGCAACTACAACCTAAAACATGAAACTAAATCTAATCTTAACACTAAATAAACACATTTGAACTGAACTTAACACTAAATACCCTATGCTACAGTGGATTACAAAAAATTAAAAAGACTTACAGTGGGGACCAAACTGAGACAGATGATCACAATACCAAAGAACAATCCTAAAGCCTACCACTAGGCACTAAACCATTTAAAATCCAGCATTCATCCTTCTTCTTGCTTTCTTCCTTTCTTCTTTTCTGATTTTTTTTTTTATTTTTATTTTTACTAAATTATTTTCTATTTTTGAGGATTTTTGGATTTCCTTATACTAAACTGTTTAAAGTTCTTTAAGAACTTTGAAAAGCTTATTATTTACTGTAATAAGCTTAAACCAACAACAAACAATAACTTATAACAATATTAAGTAATTTTGGAAATTTCAAGTAGAAAAATGGCAAAATACAAATTGAAATGCAAATGATTGAACTTTAGATTGAAAACTAATTAGAGTATACTGGAAACACAAACTACAAACTTTTTGAGTGAAATTACAACTTGAAAAGCTAAAATTAAGCTAAGTCGACATAAGAACCTACATTACAACTATGCTACTCCTAACTACTGCTCCAACTTCTCTTTTTCTTTCTTTTTATACACCCTGGAGGGTCTTTGAGCAATTCCCACAGCTGTTGGATGAGAGAGGGCAATCCTAGCCCTCCATTTGTTTTTTGGCGGGAAATTGGCACTTGGCAGGATGTGGTAACTTGGAGGAATTGAAGGAAATTTAATGGTTCTTGGAGGTTAGTGGTGAGGTGGAGGGGGCAAAGGATGGGATAAGTGAGCTGGAGTGATGGGGGGAGGAGTGTTGGCAGGGTAGTAGCAGACCAAGTGAGGAGGTGGAAGAAGGGAGAGATTATTTAAAACGGTTTGTAAGTTTTTTTTTATTATTAGGTGTGGTGGACTGGGCTTAAGTGGTGAGATGGGCTTGGGTAGGCTAGGTGGGCTGGGAGATATAAGGGGTGTTGGGTTATTTTGTTTTTGGGTTGTAGAAATTATTAAGGTCCGGTTGGTTTTGTAACTAAATCACAAGGACCATTTTTGTAATTTTAGAAAGTTGCAAGGGCTGAAAATGATACTTTCCAAAACAATCATAAGGACCAATTTGTCAATCATCAATATTTCAAAAACCATTTTTTTTCTATTTTCATTTTTCAAATATTTCCCGAGGACTAAAAATGACATTTTTCAAGTTAAGGGACCATTCTTGCCATTTTGTGAAAAACTTTTATCCAAGGATCCATATTGAATATTTTTAAACTTCCAAGGATTAAAAATGATTTTTCATCCAAAAATATCCCACCGGGGACCAAATCTGCCAAAATCAGAAACTCGAGGGACTAAACTGTAAATTTCCAAAACTTTCCAATTTTTCACCAAAGGACTAAATATGACATTTTATGATTTTAAAATGACCTTTGGTGATAATTTTCCATATTTTGAATTACCAGGGACTAGTTTTGTTATTTTGTGAAAGTTGAGGGACTGAAACTGCCAATTTTGCAAACTTTGTACGTTTTTCATCTGTTTTTGCTCATTTTGCATCTAAAACATATAAAACACAATTTTGAAATATTTTTAGTATTTTGATGCATTACTGAGTGTGTTTGTATGTTTTGCAGTTCAGATTTAACCAAAAATGATGAGTGTTTGAGCACTCATCAATCCCCCACACTAAACTATTGCTAGTCCCTAGCAATACTGTTTTGAAAACCTGATGGATTTGAAAAACTCTTTACCAAAAGCCATCACTTCTGGAGTAGCCAGGTGTAAGAACTGTGGCACACCTGATAACCGTGTGATTTTGTGCAAACCACCAGCTGTCAACGGATTTGAGCAGTCTTTACCAGAAGCCGTTTGCTTCTGGACTAGCCAGCTCTTGATGGAATAGTCAACATCTTGGTGAGCTGATTACCAATTATGGATTTTCCACTGCCTTTACCACAAGCCATAATCTTGCGGGCTAGCCAACTCATTTGTTTTTGGGGAGTTGATGAACCATACAATTTTGGGCAAATTGCAAGACATAAACGGATTTGATATGTCTTTACCAAGAGCCGTTTGCTCCTGGACTAGCCAATCCCTTTTGTCGCTTAGACAAGGCGGACTGATTACCATAAAAATTTTGAAGCACCAGTGAAAAATTTTTAAAATTTTTGAAATTTTGGCAAAAACGGGGGTATTATATGGTAAAATGTGATAAAATTCGCTAGAATAGCGAATACCCCCCCCCCCCCACACACACACACTTAGCATGAATATTGTCCTCAATATTCAAAATCCCGGCTATTATGCCGACATTTTGAACGTGAAAGGGCAACATTACAAGCTAAGCTTGGAAAACACCATTTTGTATTTTCACTTCTTTTGTAATCATAGCATGGGGGACTCCCCCACACTTAAGGTGAAAACCCTATAAGCGTGCTACTGTTTTTGTTTACCGAGTCGCTAGCTTGACTCGACCCCTAATTCATTTGTCCTTGGGGAAGCATGATGTGGGAGAAACAATCTCAATCGGACTTTCATTCAAAATGTTTGGACAAACATATGAAGCACGTGAAAGTTCCACACCGATGAGATAAGTATCCGGCTCAAGATAATGATACATGAAAATGCCGGGATCAAATATAGTATCCTCACTCCCGAAGGAGTGAAGAAGAGGAGAAATCACCTGGTAGGTGAAGGAAAGAAGAGAGATCAGAATAGCAATTAAGATAAGAACTTCCTCCTCAAGAAATGTATATTCAAGTGGAGGAGGCAAGTCCTTGAGCTTGATCTCAGGAAATTTATCAGTTTCCTCAACTGATTGGATTTCCTCATTATGAAGTTGTTTGGGTGGGAGAGGGGGGAATGGATCTTCGTTTAACAAACTCTCTAGAAAAAGAATGTCCCCCTCAGGATCAAGATAATTATCATCAACTTCATATGAAATTGAACTATCTTCAGTAAGAAAGCCTCGAATTCGTCCAGATCATTTTCACTTTCCGGAGGAAATGGATTGATCTGAGTAAGTTCAATCGAAGGATCACGAGTAAGTAAGAATTCTAACTCTCTCAAATCCGAATCAAAGTCAAAGACTTCATTTTCATCCCTTGGTGGGATGGGATCCATATGAGAGAGTTCATCAGAGAACTCTTCAAGAAGAAAGTCAACATCAGAGTGGAGAAGTGATGCATCAGTAAATTCAATGTCTCCATAAGATAAATAATCATCACTGGAATCAGAGACAGTCTCAATTTGATCATTTGGATTATTATGGTGAGAAGGAATATCACACACTTGATCAAAAGTCCCCTGTGACTCTCCCGGGATTGGGACAAGGATCTCAACACTATACTTTATTAATTCGTCCGATTCCATATTAGGAACAGTGCTAAGATGCTCATCCCCCATGTTTAGAGAGTGAGTGTGAACTTCGGGTGCGATATCAATAGACTGAGGGAGATGAGAGGAGCTAGCATTCATGGAATTTTCAAGTTCCATTTGTTCAACGGCTAGTAATTTCCCCGTCTCATTATTTTCTCCCTGATTTTCCGTGGGAGGAATCACAAATGATGAATCAGACGAACCCTTATAAAATTGAAGGATATCAAGGGTGTCTTCAATATCACTATCATCATCACAGTCTAGAAGAGCAGCTTGACGAAATTTGGCACGTGTTATAGCTGCTTGTTCTAAGACAAGTAATTCTTCCACGCTCAATTCGTTTTTAGCCTCTCGTTCTTCAGCAAGTAATTCTACCATAGATTTCTCACGAGAGTCTTGAAACGATGTAGTAACCAACTCCTCCTTAAGTTCTTTTAAAATATCAAGAGCCTTTAGTAAAAGGTCTTGCTCGGTTTCTTGAGGAGTTGTGTGAATCATATCGTATTGTGGAGGTGGGTCTAAAAACGAAGAGTCGTAATTGTTACAAGGAAATGGATTCCTTGTTTGACAATCCGAGCTAGAGTGTGGACCTCCACAGTAATCACAACAGTAAAACTGATGTGGCTGTGGGTGATAAGTGCTAGAGTTATAATCGTTACCAGGAAACTGCTCATAGACAAGCGTGTTTCCTGATTGACAATCATAACTGTAGTGTGAACCACCACAGTACTCACAACAGTAAAACTGCTGAGACTGATGGTGTGGTAACTGATGGAATGAATCAGTTGTGTCATGGTAGGAATAGGGATTCTGGTTATAGACAGACCCGTTTCCCGATTCTACCATGCCACAGCTGGGGCAATTGCCACCATTATGAGGATTACCACACCACTGGCAAACCAGAAAGTGTGGATGAGACATAGAAATAATCAAAAGTCTAGGGAGGGGTAGGGATGAAGAATCAAAGATGTGAAAGGGTAAAGGAGAATATTTTTGGGTTTTTGGAAATACATTTTGTACAAATGATAAAGAAAATGTTTTTGTGTTTTTGTGTTCGTTGAAAACTGAGTTTAAAATGTTTTCGGGAACGGTTTTTATGAAAATATACACAAGGGTGGTAAATATACAATGGATGTATACCCAGATTCACTAATCTGAAAACCGTTTTAGAAAAACGCGCACAACCTCCCCGACAGCGGCGCCAAAAATTGATTGACGCTAAACCACCTAACTTATATTGACCAAGGAATGGTCCACAAAGTCAAATAGCCTAGATCAATGCTCCGCGGAAGTATAAGGTTTCCCCGGGTCGTTATGTCCCGACGAGGTGTGAATGGCAAACAAACGGTTCTGTGATCGGGTGAATTTGGACAGGAAAAGGGTTTGTGTGTGATTAAGCTAGGGAATCTACAATGAAATAGCTTAAAGAAGCTATATGACTAAGACGGGAAGCTAAGAAAAACCAGAAATGATTAAAACCTAAAAACGCGTACGTTACGTTTAAATAAAACGTAAACGTACGAAATAAAACGTAAAAACTGAAATCTGAAAACACCCAGGGGGTGAAAATGACTTTTTTACAAACTAAAAGATAAAAGAAAATTTTTAGAAAAAGAAAATAAATTTTAACACTAATTAATTATTTAATATTAATTACATACTAATTAATACTAATTATTAATATTTAAAAAAATTAAATATAATTTAATACTAATTAAATACTAGAAAAATGAAAATAAGATTTCTAAAATTATAAAATAACTAAAAACAAGTTTTAAAATTAAAAATAAGTGTTTTTGTCATTTTGTGCTTTTTGTATTAATTAATTACTAATTATCTAATTAACTATTTTAAATTAAGAAAAATACTAAATGAACAGTAAAAATTCTAATAAAATTTCTAAAATTATTTTACAACTTATAAAAGCTATAAAAAATATAAAAACTAGGTTTTGATTAATAAAAACTAATTATGCTATTTTAAACTTAATATTAATTAATAATTAATAAAATTAAGATTAATTCTAATAAATACTTAATGATAAAATAAAAATCTGAGAAAATTATTATAAATACTTTAATATAAGAAGTAATTAATAAAAATATAAAAATGACAAGTACTTAATTAAAATCTAAAAATGAAAAATAAAATTTAAATAAAATTAAATAGAAACTATCACTTAAAATTACTTTGATTTTTTTGGATTTTTATTTTAGAAACTTATTTTATAACTAAAAACAAAAACTTTTTACAAAAACAACTTTCTAGGAAATCAGAAATAAGCACTTGAAGTGCTTATTGGGTCAACAGTTGACTTTTGTTGACCAAGCAAGGAAATGAGCTTGAACCAGTTTGTGTGGGACCCACTATGAGTTTTTCTGACCCAAATAACTTAGTTAAACTTGTTTAAGCTGGAAAAAAGCACTAGTGGACCTTAGAATAAGCTATTAAGCAGCAATAAGCATTTTGAAACCTAGTTTAGGACTGAAAATGGGGACAGAAAAGATGAGCTAACTTAGGTGGGACCCAGGGGTTTTCAAGTCAACCCAAGGGTCAAAACCCAAAGTATGGTAGGAGGGGGGTTGGAAGAAACCAAGGTTGGGCACTGGGACCCACTGAGGTGGCTGGAAACCACCACCAAAGGGTGGTGTTTGGGAGCAGACCTGCTGGTGCAGGGGAGGGCTTTGCCCTGCAGCCCTCTTTGGAGGGATGTGGGACGAAGGAAAAAAATCACAAAAATTAAAGGGTGATGGGAAAATGGAGTTGAGGTGGTAGGCAACAAGACCTGAAAATTTTAAGTCCTAGATCTAAGTAGAAAAATCACAAAAATTCTTGGAATTTTTAGAAAAAACTGAACAATAGGAATTTGACTTTTGAACTAAGCTTGAAATGTTGACTAAATTGAGTTTCTAATGCACCTAGATGATTAAGTATGCTATATTATGCCTAAATAAAGTGAATTTATGGAAAACCTAACCATATATTAGCCATATTTAAGGATTTGATACCCCAAATCACAACAGCTTAGCTGTTGTGATCACTAAATTGCAAAGTTGACTTTTGATGAGAAAATGGCCAAAGTAATGTTCAGATTAACCTTATGTGAGTCTAATGAAAATTCACCATAACACCCTAACTCTCAATTTCAACAAATACTCACCACAACAACTTGTTCCAAACACTCCTAATGAAACTGAAAATTGGATTTGTTTAAGCAGACTAGCAACTACAACCTAAAACATGAAACTAAATCTAATCTTAACACTAAATAAACACATTTGAACTGAACTTAACACTAAATACCCTATGCTACAGTGGATTACAAAAAATTAAAAAGACTTACAGTGGGGACCAAACTGAGACAGATGATCACAATACCAAAGAACAATCCTAAAGCCTACCACTAGGCACTAAACCATTTAAAATCCAACATTCATCCTTCTTCTTGCTTTCTTCCTTTCTTCTTTTCTGATTTTTATTTTTTTATTTTTATTTTTACTAAATTATTTTCTATTTTTGAGGATTTTTGGATTTCCTTATACTAAACTGTTTAAAGTTCTTTAAGAACTTTGAAAAGCTTATTATTTCCTGTAATAAGCTTAAACCAACAACAAACAATAACTTATAACAATATTAAGTAATTTTGGAAATTTCAAGTAGAAAAATGGCAAAATACAAATTGAAATGCAAATGATTGAACTTTAGATTGAAAACTAATTAGAGTATACTGGAAACACAAACTACAAACTTTTTGAGTGAAATTACAACTTGAAAAGCTAAAATTAAGCTAAGTCGACATAAGAACCTACATTACAACTATGCTACTCCTAACTACTGCTCCAACTTCTCTTTTTCTTTCTTTTTATACACCCTGGAGGGTCTTTGAGCAATTCCCACAGCTGTTGGATGAGAGAGGGCAATCCTAGCCCTCCATTTGTTTTTTGGCGGGAAATTGGCACTTGGCAGGATGTGGTAACTTGGAGGAATTGAAGGAAATTTAATGGTTCTTGGAGGTTAGTGGTGAGGTGGAGGGGGCAAAGGATGGGATAAGTGAGCTGGAGTGATGGGGGGAGGAGTGTTGGCAGGGTAGTAGCAGACCAAGTGGGGAGGTGGAAGAAGGGAGAGATTATTTAAAACGGTTTGTAAGTTTTTTTTTTTTATTTTTTTTTATTATTAGGTGTGGTGGACTGGGCTTAAGTGGTGAGATGGGCTTGGGTAGGCTAGGTGGGCTGGGAGATATAAGGGGTGTTGGGTTATTTTGTTTTTGGGTTGTAGAAATTATTAAGGTCCGGTTGGTTTTGTAACTAAATCACAAGGACCATTTTTGTAATTTTAGAAAGTTGCAAGGGCTGAAAATGATACTTCCCAAAACAATCATAAGGACCAATTTGCCAATCATCAATATTTCAAAAACCATTTTTTTCTATTTTCATTTTTCAAATATTTCCCGGGGACTAAAAATGACAATTTTCAAAGTTAAGGGACCATTCTTGCCATTTTGTGAAAAACTTTTATCCAAGGATCCATATTGAATATTTTTAAACTTCCAAGGATTAAAAATGATTTTTCATCCAAAAGTATCCCACCGGGGACCAAATCTGCCAAAATCAGAAACTCCAGGGACCAAACTGTAAATTTCCAAAACTTTCCAATTTTTCACCAAAGGACTAAATATGACATTTTATGATTTTAAAATGACCTTTGGTGATAATTTTCCATATTTTGAATTACCAGGGACTAGTTTTGTCATTTTGTGAAAGTTGAGGGACTGAAACTGCCAATTTTGCAAACTTTGTACGTTTTTCATCTGTTTTTGCTCATTTTGCATCTAAAACATATAAAACACAATTTTGAAATATTTTTAGTATTTTGATGCATTACTGAGTGTTTTTGTATGTTTTGCAGTTCAGATTTGACCAAAAATGATGAGTGTAAAATTACAAATTTCCATATTTTTTAATAACTTTATAAAAAACACAAATAACCCCTTAAACTTTATACCCCTATACTTTATAATATTAACTTTGTTTAAAATTACATGAGTATTAGTATTAGTTTTTAAAATTTCATCCATTAAAATTACAAAATTTGATAAATATGCAAATTAGTTTTAATATACGTTAAATATATTTTTAAACTAATGTTAGTTTTAAACTTTCATCTATTAGAATATTTTTTTAAATAAGGACTCATGTTACTATTTAAAAGTTTAATTTATGTATACACGGGTTTGAAATACGGGTAAATTATAAATAACGGGAATATAAATATCAAATAGTAAGCACAATATTGTGATATGAAAATAAATATACATGATTCTACTTATAACAACGACTCATGAAATTGTTATTTAAAATTTGTATATGGATATCCATAAAAACATTTTAAAAACTTTACGGATCATATTTTAACTTCATCAACACTCATTATGTGCTACTAAATTCACACATTTAGTAGAACATGATATCAATGGTTAAAGTTAAACAACAAAATCAATCCTAACATCAACCTTAACATGTCTGTCAGTTAAAAACGTTATACAAAGCTAATTATTAAAAAAAAAAACAAATAATCAAACAAACAAACACATGAGTTAGATAATCATTGTTTAATATAGAATGTGTTTTCCTTTAATTATATAAAAAAATGCACGCATTACAATCTTTATTTAATAACAATCATCTCCTAAACCATAAATTTAAAAAAAAAAAAAAAAAAAAAAAAAAAAAAAAAAAAAAAACCCTTAATAGTTGGCCGTTGTAAATGAATTAAAAGTATGTACATGAGAATTATTCATCAAGAATATATAAGTAAAAGAAATACCACAATTACAAAACACATCATAAATTGATAGCACGGGTTTGCAAAATTAAAAACATATATTACTAACATCTCATGCAAGTCAAGTATCATCATGTGATTTTCCATGAATAATAAAATATAATTTTTAATTAAAAAACAGTCTCCTAAAATAATAGGTAGGTTATAACATATACATATGATTTTTTATTTTTAGTCCACCAAGTAAAACTATTTGAAACATGTTAAGTGGTTCATTTTCTTAATCAATAATAATATATAATTAAAACGGAATTTTAAAAATCTTGTGCATGCACAGGTATTATAACTAGTTGAATATATATGAAATTAACCTTTTTTAAATTATCATGATTTTTGAACTTTATCATGTAGTATTACAAACTACATTTTACGCTTAGTATGATATTGGCCTTGGATTTAATATTGTTCAACTTACACCACTTGACGAGATATTTATGTTAGTAAAGAACTTGAGAAATATAATGGAGACATAAGACATAGGTGTCAAACGATTTGATACTGGTATTTTGCATCAGGATTGAACGTTAACGACAGCCCTTATACTACTTAATTTTTAATTAATGATGCAATATAAACTGCATATAAAGAGAACATAAAAAAGTTCAATATAAAATACAAATTCTCAAAACATACAATGAACAAATCGTGATCATTTTTTTTTCATCAAACTAAAAACCTCATTTTCATAATTTTTTTATAAAATTAAATATCTCACAAACATTAATCGTTACGCGAAACGAATCATATCATCATTACGATGATTAAATCTTCATTCTATAAATGAGTACTTCTATATATTTTTGACAAACTTTTTTTGTTGATTTTTTTGTGAGTATTGAAAATCACACCTTGAAAAATACATGTGATTTGTTATTTTAACATCAAATATGATTTATGAAATCACACATGATTTTAAAAATAACAAATTACATGTGATTTTTCAGGCGAAAATTTTAGCACTAAAAAAAACTCGAATAAAAAGTTTGTCAAAAGTATAGTGAGGTGACCGTCAATTGAAAGATAAAAGAAATCTAGTCAGGATGATGTATTTTATTGTTTGTATGATATTTTATTAAAAAAAAAAAAAGAAAAAAAAAAGTGGAAAGTAGTTTTTTAGTTTTGATGAGAAAATTGAGTGGACAAAATTTGTTTATTAGATCTTTAAAGAATATGTGTTCTATTTTGATCTCAACTCTAAAAAGAAATTGGATTTGCCTATTAAAAAGTTAAAAAATAAATAATGTTGTTAACTGAAATACTCTCTTACAAAAAAAGTAAATGCAATATATTAAATATTTAAATACTTTATTACAATTTAAATCATTAACTTTTTTCATTCTTACTTCACACTCATATATACATAAACTAAAATTACACGTATGCACTAATTAATGTTAATATACACCGTTGCTGTTATGCACAAGTAATCTTCTGATATGGGAGATGATTTGCACACTCAGATTTTTGATTGAGACACTTTAATGTACAACTAGTTAAAGCAGTATATATAAACTGCACAACTGTTTATTGCATGTATTGGAATGTCTCAATCAAAAAATTGAATGTGCAAATCATTTCCCTTATAAGAACTTTTTTGTCGATATCATGGGGCTTGTGGTCTAATGGTAAAGGCTTAAGTAGTTAAGCTAGCCCAAGTGAGAGTAGTACCGGTTTTGGTGACCAACCGGAAAGTCCTCACTTGAGAACCACAAGCTCTAATGATATCAGGCGAATCGGGAATAGGAGTGGGGTTATCCCCTAAGGAGAGGCTCGCGGTTGGTATCTCTGCCCGAGGATGCGACACTAACTCGAGGCAACAACTAACAACTAATAACTAACCCGCCGTTAAAAAAAAAAAAAAAAAAAAAAAAAAAAAACCTTGTTTGTCGATAGAAAGTTACAAATGATGGCCATTTGTGCAAATATGTTAGAAAGTTTCAACCTTTCAGGTCCTATTAAAAAATAATTATATATCATAATCATCATGATGTTTAATAATACTAGTTACTTTTGCTCCCACTCTCCCGTATAAATTGAAAAGCAAATTAAAGTAGACTAGACGACTACTCGTGCGTAGCAACGGGATTTTATAGAGACAGATAGTTTATTGATAAAAAAGTTTATATGTTATAAATGAAAAATAATAAAAATTTGAAGATTTGGGAATTAAACATAATGTTTTGAAACCCGGTTCGACCCGGGTGGTTCAATCGGTTGAACCATTCCGATCGAAAAATTGGTCAATTTAAACCGGGTCAACTTGCTAGTTTGGGTCGAAAATGGGTTAAATTAAACCGGTTTAACCCGTCGGGTTTGAAGCGTCCCGGGTCAACCCGGTTTGTGATTTGTATTAATTGGTTGTATTTAATTTTGTAGATATGTTTTTAATTGGTTGTACAATGTGAATAAATCATTGTACTTTTAACTAATAGGGTGTTTTAATAAGAGTATTAATTACATTTCATAATTTCCTAATTAACACAAGGGCAATTTCGGAATTGACCGAAAGTTCAGTTTTTCACATTCCTCTTTGACCATTTTTGCTTTATAGGTAGTAAAGATTAGTGATGATTAGTACTGTCGTATACAGTTAAGTTGATCATAATTTATGTCATGTTCATTAATTAGTATTGAAATGCAAGAAAAAGAAATACGGAGTAATCAGCTTTTACGGTTGTTTTTTTATTTATTATTATTATTATTATTATTTTTTCTCTTTCTTTTCTAAATAGAATTAGCATGAATAACATGATGGCTAGTGATAATTTCGATGGTAAGATGGTTGTTGTCGAAATATTCTGAGTACCTTTATTATATGGGAAATGATTTTTACACTTTAAAAATTGATTGAGGTACTCAAAAATATGTATTAAACAGTTGTATTTTATATATATTATGCTTTAATTGATTGCACGTTAGAGTGTGCAAATCAAAACACAATGTGTACAAATCAGCTCCCTTCTTATATATCATGAGAACTAGAACTTTTTTTAGTGGTGGTGGTAACCATTTTCACATCACCGTTATATAATTAGCCTTTCATCAATTAATGGTCATTGTTTATTTTATTATTATTTTTATATTTACTCATACTACACTCACAACACGAAAAATGTTGCACATCACACATACACGCAACAAAACACCTTGACAACCTTTGGCTTCAACCACTAGTCACCATCGCTAATTCGATAAAAAATTTGCTCTATCATGCACGAGCATTTCAACATGCGTCAAATATCACGCTTGAAAATATAGCTTGTATGTGCGATTATTTTCACTACTACGATTAGTCTTATACCGATTGTGATGGTGTCAATCAACTGAGTGGTCTCCCCGCCAATACGCGTTATGGCCACTATGGCCTCTCACCTTAGCGAGTTGTCGAGCAAGTTCTAGAGATGATTTGGTGATTGCAAACCATCAAACGTGGTGGTGATGTTTGTGTGTGTGGAGTGAGGCTCGGGGGTGGCAATCGAGTCGTACTCGTGTTGACCTATTCGGGTTCGCGAGTTGGCGGGTTGAAATAATCTCTACCCAAATACGACCCATTTATTAATCTTGTCAAGAAGCTCAACTCTAACCCAGACCTGCATAACACGCGTAACCCGTTTGTGACCCGTTTAAGTATATAGGTAAAGAAGTGAATAAGGTTGGTGGTTTGTTGATTTAACTAGTTTAAATGAAAAAATGATATAAGGATCTAAAATATGATAAAAATACCATACAAATAACTATACGACAATTTCAATGATATCTGGTTATAAACGTCAATTTCAATAAGATCTGAGTTATAATCGTAATTCACTCATATTAAGTACATAACAAAATACATTTAATCCATATCAAACATTAAAACCAAGTTATATATTTTATTTTTAGAGGTTTATATAGTTAAACGGGTTTACGTGTTAACCTGTTTAACACTTGCCCAACCCAAACATGAACCGTTTATTAAACGGGTTAGACTGGTTAACCTATCTTGACCCAATTTTTTTTTTTATTTTTTTTAAGGCAATTGATTCCGACTAAACAAAAGGTATCCACTATATCTGTTTAATTTTATGTCGGGTTCGTGTTGTGTCAAGAATTGCCACCGCTAAATGAGGGTGTATAGTTGGATATGTTCGTATGTAAGTGAGTTATTTTTAAATGAATAGATATGGTTATGTTTCTATGTAAAGGGAGTTACGGAGGAGTATTTTTAAATGAATGTATACGTCGAGTGAGAACCAAAGCTCTGAAATATATACAGATTCAATCGATGATGTTTAGGGCCCGTTTGGTTGGGGTTAATGGGAATGAGTCTATGACTTTGAAAGTCATTAAGGGTGCGTTCAATTGGGGTGATTTTGGTGGGGTTTGGATTCGTGTCATGAAAATCAATTGTTTGGTTGGTGGTTTGGATTTGGAATAGTGACGACGGGCCCACAAAACCCATAGAAGGCAAAAGAGGTGGGTTTGAGTGGATTACACTCTCTTACACACATTGACATATTTAATGTCTTTATCTCTCTCACACATATGCACACTTTTAATTTTAAATAATAATTTTAATTTTAATTTTAATTAAATAATTTTTTTTCTCTTACCTCAAAACCAAATTCAAATTCATATCCTAAACCAAATCCAAATCCAAATATAATCCTGTCTACGAACCAAACGCACCTTAAATGTGTTTGTTTTCTGGGCCCGGTAATGAAATGAGTATATCATAGCCATAGATTCATTATCCATCAATTTGATGTATAAACATAAACAATCGTAATAATATATTTTTTCATACATATTATCATTCTACCTCATACCAAATCTAATACCAATTATCATTTCTAGCAACAAACCAAACGGGCCCTTATTCTCTAATGATTATACCAGGAAACGGAAAGAGAATAAATTGAAGTCTTGGGCCAATAATTTAAAGTTGATGGGACGTTGTGAAATCAGGTGTCATTAAACAACTTTAAATATTTGAAAAACCAATTAGCGTTTTACACAACTCTATGTTTTATTCCATACTAGAAACGAAAAGTCAAGATATGTGTAAATGCAATTTTTTAATCCTAATTTGTTGTTTATATTTTTCTTTTTTACATCGTCTCAAATTAAGTATTCAAACGTACTAGTAGGGTCCTCGCTCGATTCAGCTGCGGACACTCTGTAATTTAATTTTTTCGGCTAATAATTTATTTTATTTGTACATTTTTTGGCAATAGCATTACTGATTAGTTTTTTATGTCAAAAGTTTGATGAAATTTTGCTTAGTTTGTATTATTATTATTATTTTAGTAGTTTGCTTGGTTTGTACAATATGTGAACATATTGTAGTTTACTATATTCTTTTTGACAATAAATTTACGGATATAAAAAATTTCGTTTAGCTAGTGTCTGTTCGGGCTCGAGCCGTTTGACACGTGCTCGTTCGGGCTTGAGCCCATTGCCTGTTTGGGCTTGAATATTTGTATAATATGCTTTATTATTTGTATTAGTGACATTTAATGCAGGAATTGTGTTTAAGTTGATTGTACAATATACTTGATAATTTGTATTTCTTATGTAAGGGGTATTTTAATAAGTGCATTAATTGTATTTATTGACCAGTTAATTAATTGTATTTAATGTACATAATGATTTATTTATTGTATTTAATGTTAGTATTAATTGTATGCTAGAATTAAATATGAGGGGAATTTTTTTAAGTAGCATTGGTTGTTGTACTTATAGCTTTAAAAGTTGTAAAGCTTAATTTTAAGTATTCTAATAATAGTAGGTATTCATGCTTTATAATATAGTATGATAATTTTGATTGAGTTTATTGTATTACTCTCATTTGAGTTTATTGTTGCAAAGTTTAAAAGACAATCAATATGTAAAAAGTAGAGATGGCAAAAAACACATATTCGGTGGGAACATGATCCGCAAACCCAATTTGCCTGAGAAATCTATGGTTTGACCGGGGATGGGAATGGGAAATCCTTGAATTACGTAACCTATGAGGCGGGGATAGGGATGAAATCAATCTCCGAACCTGAACCCGGCCCCAATCTTTTTAATATACACATATATGAAGTTTATATATATAGCCAAACAAGATTAACTTTTGTATGTATATTTCTATGAGCATTGACATGTAATCTATATGCATGTGTAATATTTAAATAATCAAATAGCTTACAAAGTATAAAAAATTAAACACTAATAATTATAGTATTTAACAAATATTTTGTCCAAATACTCACATATAATGCACGTTATTATTATAATATATGTGTTTTCTCAATATCTACAATGTTTTAAAATCAGATTAACATTATAACTAATTTAAGTATGAGTGATATACATTTTTTTAGACACATTATGTATCAAATTCTTTATATGTTCAACGAGTTTGTGTATATTTTTATGTTTTCTTGATAAGGATGAAAAATCCTCGAACCCTAGCGGAGATGGGATGTAAACCTATTAATCGACAAGGATGGGGGCGGGGATGGGAATGGAGAGTGGGGAATGGGGATGGGAGATACGATACCCATAATTCCTCGACCCATTGTCACCCCTAGTAAAAAGTATAGAAGAGAAAGGCATACTTATTATATTTTTCTTAAATTGTGTATGGACAATTATTTTGTGACTAATGGTGCAAACGAGTCGAACTAAGTCAAACAATGGGAGAGTTCGACTCGACTTGAAGATATTATGTTCGGCTCGAGCTCGGTGAGCATTCGTGAGGGAAGCTCGAGCTCAGCTCGAGAAAGTTTGAATTCGGCTCGAAAAGCTCAATTTGTTTGTAATGTTTGTTTTTTAAACCAACAAGAAATGAAATGTAAGATCAGATATGAATTTGGCTCGAGTTCGGTTCGAAAAGCTTAATACATCCATAAATAAATACCTTGAATTAGTTTATTTACATATATAAAAATATAGATAATATTTATTAAAAAAACATGTGTATCAATTCAAAGCTCGATAATAAGTCAAGTCAAGACTATATAAGCTAGAGCTCGACTCGCTAAACATTTTGAGCTCATTTTCTCGGCTCGATAAAGCTTGGGTTAAACGAGCTCGAGTTACTCGACCAAAGCTCGACTTGTTTGCACCTTTATTTGAGACGGAGTTCTTTTATTGATAACATAAAATTATGAAACACCCTACCGGTAGGTAACAATCAATGGCAATCACAATCGATATCGACATATAAAGTAAGTAACATTTGATTGATCGGATGACTAATGGAAAATATTTTACTCTTAATTAATTAAGATAGAGCTTTAAATACTAACTAGTAACTAAAATGTACAACAAACACCGTACCGGTAGGAAACAATTGAATGGCAATCGCAACCGATATCGACATATAAAGTAAGTGATATTTGATTGATCGTATGACCAATGAAAATACTCTACTCTTAGGAATGTTTGTTTAAGCTTATATGTGGCTTGTTAGCTTATTGTTTTTCGGCTTATATATCATAAGCTTTTATTCGGAGACTTGTGGGTTTATAGAAATTTAATAAACTTATATAGCTCACAAGTATCTAAATAAGCTGAAAAATAAAACTTATAAAGTATAAGCTGAAATCAAATAAGCTCATAAACCATTTATGATTAACTTAAAGGACCCATTTGCATCTCTTACTTCACATTTACCTATTCACACAACTTGATTTTTCAACCGATCGATCTATAACTAGCAGTGGGTACGTGGTCTTTATAGATATTTGTTGGTACCTATATTTTGAACCCACCTCACCCTTATACTAGTTACAAACTTTGTATTAATTATGTTGCGGTTTCGGACACAGTATTATATTATTTAGTTATTGCTGATTCTAGAATTAAGTGGCTTGCATCCTGGCTCCCGAGACTCTTTCATAGAATTCCAACAATACCCTCCGGGTCCACATCAAGCGAAACGTGTCCAAATGCGTTCAAGCAGAATGGACTAATAGCCGAAAGGTTGAGGACATCCGCATGACCCCAGCCCTCCGGAGGACATAACCATTCGGATAAACCAGTAAGTACATGAACCAAAGTACAAGTAAGTACACCAAATATATGATAATGGAGCATAAACTAGCAAACATTAAGAGACTAAGTACAAACCAGCCTGACACTCCATATAGAAAGTCTATAAATAGAGAAGAAATCTTCACTTAAAGGTTAACTAATTCTCTCACTCTCTAACTTCATTCATACTTTCTTTCTCTAAGAATATATACTTACTTTCACGCCGGAGGTTGGTCCTGGGATACATTCCCGGGGCGAGACTAACGGACGTACCTGTTTTGCAGATATCCGAAGCAGTACGCTATAAGCAAGGATCACCCTGAATCCGAAGGACCAATCATAGTCCGAAGGATTCATTCCGCTTGTCTGAAGTAAAAGCAAAGTTTTACTTCAACAAATTGGCGCCATCCGTGGGACTATCCTTTCATCCAAAAGATCCGTCAAACTATCAACCGCAAATATGATGAGCTGGTGACGTTGGTTCCTGATCCTGCTCCTACTCCGGAGGTCGAAGGGGTTAATACCTCAGGTACGACTTCTGGGCCAGTGATTGAGCCCCAAACTGAGAATCCCTCCGGTGACAACTCCTTGGATCAGAATTGTAACACCCCCTAATTTGTAACATGGCAGCGGAATAGTAATTAGGGTGTTACGGTGAGGATCGAAGTCATAATGATAGAAAACGACTCGAAAGAAACTTTTTAAAATATAAGTTCATTAATAAAAATTCAAATAAAGAGGTCACTATCAGAGTATTATAATAAAAGTCTTGATGTTTTAAACTGAATCAAACATTTTTTATTTTACACCATTATTTAAATAAAGTAGATAAGTTTTGAAGTTTTTCCGCCCGTTTCATGTTTGCTTCCTCTGCTAAATACCTGAGATAACATGTTTAAAAGTCAACAAAAATGTTGAATGATATCATAGAGTTTGAATTTAGTAATCATTTTGATACACAAGTAAGATTGTATTGAAAATACAATCAGTTAAAAATTGATATTGCAGTATATATTGCTCTAAGTCTCATGACACGCAAAACGTTAACAAATACCGTAAATAAGGAGGTGTTATCAAATTAATGATAATATTGCCCTCGTGTAATAGGTGATTTGCCAATTCCTATTTTTACTCAAATATAATATATCACAACTAATACGACTAACCACATGCATAATGGCATTCTGTCAAGTATTAATGGGATAGGCTGTCAAACCTTAAATAGATCTATTCATTATATTCGCGTTCACATAACAGTGATTAATGGCTCATGATCAAGGGTCTTTTGGCAATAGGTAACTTAGGCATATATCAAGTCAGGAAGCATACAGAAAATTACTTGTGATCTGCTTATAACATGTATCCCCCTCACGGAGTTTGAAAATAAGTAAATGTGAGACTATGACTCACCTTGATTGATACTGAAATGAAGAAAATAAAGTCGGACGAAATTTATGATAACGGCTTCGAAACACAACTTGATAAATAGATTTATCTGAGAATTTGACCAAATACTATTTGGTAAATATGAACGAATAACGAATAATAATTATTCGTTATGACGAATAGATGATGTGCAGTGTAATTCTTATGTTATGCATGATATGACAAAATACGTTATTTAAATTATCCATCGAAGTTTTACCTTTTTAATCGTAAGTAAAAATATTAACTTTTGAAATATCGTTATATATATTATTAACGTTACGTTAAATAATATATATATATATAACTAAAATGAAAGTTTAAATGCATACGAAATAAATTTACGAAAATAGAAAATAAATAAGAATGCTAAATAGAATATGTTTAGTCCTTGTCCTTTTCCAATTTTACCATTTTTATCCTAACGACGTTTGCGTTACACCGTTAGTCCTTTTTATAAATAAATTACAACTATAGTCCTCTAATTATCCAATAATCAAAACTAGGCTTAGAATATTAACTTTTATCAATTTTTACCCTTATGGTTCTGATTTTACAGTTTTAGTCCTTACTTTTCAATATTTACAATTTAGTCCTTCTAGGTGTCGTCGCGTTACATTTTTAGTCCAAAGTTACAAAAATGATTAGAAAAATTATATAAAATTTTCCGTGGCTTATTAAGTTAGTAAAAGCTTATTTTAACTGCTTATTGGATTAAAAGCTTAATTTTCAACTTATGGGCCTTTAACGAGTCAAATTCAATGCCCGTTAACGTTTTAAAATCCGTACTTCGTGAGACGAGTTGGGCTCATCAAAAATATCATTTTTCTTGTTCTATTTTCATATCAAAACGTTTAGATAAGCTAGCTTATAATAAGAGCTTATTTTTAGCTTATTGGACTTTAAGGCCCAATCGGTAAAAATATAAGTTTTTAAATGTGATCGGTAACGATTTACTTTGATGAAAAATATGTGTCGAGATCAAGTTATTTTCACAAGTTATGTATACGAAAATGTTTGCTAGCTAGGTGGTCTATTAAGTCATGTAAAAATATGATATGCTTGTTACGTGATATTTAAAGATATACGAGCGTTTCTTAGCATGTATGGAACGTTTATATATATGTGAAAAACTTAGAAATTTACTAAGTGTTTATATGATTTTTCATGCGATTGAGCATGGTTCAAAAATGGGTTTGTTTGATGCATGTCGAGTGAAACTAACGTGAACTATGAGTGTGTTGTGACTCCTAGGCCTTCCAAGATAGCGGCTAGTCACAAGAAATGTTTACAAGGTTCTACAGTACCCACTTGTCATTCTGAATTTCGTCCCGAAATTCGATTTTAAGAAATCTAACAAGTGTGTTCTATGAAAATAAATGTGGATATTTCTCACGGAATCTATCTTCTCTTTCCCATGTGTAAGTTGGTCCTCGCTTTGAGTCCCATCTAACCTTTACAATGGGGATATGATTTTGTTTGAGTTGTTTTATTTCTCTATCCATTATTTCCACATGCTCTTCTGTAAACACTAGTTTGTCATCCAATCTAATCTCCTTTAGTGGAATGACGAGAGTTTCGTCAGACAAACATTTCTTGAGTTGTGATACGTGAAACGTAGGATGTACTCTACTGAGTTCTTCCGGAAGTTCTAACTTATAAGCAACTGGACCAATTCTCTCTAGAATTTTGAAAGGTCCAATGTACCTTGGATTTAACTTTCCACGTCTTCCAAAATGGATCATTCCCTTCCAGGGAGAAACTTTCAACATGACTCTGTCTCCTACTTGAAATTCCATAGGCTTTCTCCTGACATCAGCATAACTCTTCTGTCTGTCACGAGCAGCTTGCAAGCGTTGCTTGATTTGGAATATCTTCTCGGTCGTATCATGTATTAGCTCTGGTCCGGTGAGTTGCATATCGCCAACTTCTGTCCAACAGACTGGTGATCTGCACTTCCTTCCGTAAAGTGCCTCGAACGGTGCAGCCTTTATGCTGGCATGATAGCTGTTATTGTAAGAGAATTCAACTAATGGCAAGTGTTTATCCCAACCTTTTCCGAAATCAATCACACATGCTCGGAGCATATCTTCCAAGGTTTGGATTGTTCTTTCACTTTGTCCACCGGTTTGCGGATGATAAGCGGTGCTCATATCTAACCGAGTACCAAGAGATTTCTGTAGAGATTCCCAAAATCTTGAGGTGAATCGGCTATCTCTATCAGAAATAATAGATATTGGAACTCCATGTCTAATCACAATTTCCTTAAAATACAACTGAGCGAGTGTTTCCATCTCGCCAGTCTCCTTGATAGGTAGAAAATGTGCAGACTTGATTAATCGATCGATGATAACCCAGATTGTGTCTAATCCGGTCGAAGTCCTTGGTAATTTGGTAATAAAATCCATGGTGATTCGTTCCCATTTCCAGACCGGAATTTCTGGTTGCACGAGTAATCCTGATGGTTTCTGAGTCTCTGCCTTTACTCTAGAACATGTTAAACATTTACCAACATACTCCGCGATATCAGCTTTCATATTTGGCCACCAATAATTCTACTTAAGATCTTGATACATCTTATTGGAACCGGGATGAATAGAATATTTGGATTTATGAGATTCATGCATGATAAGGTCTCGAATACCTCCAAAGAGAGGAATCCAATATCTTTCCTTAACACATAACATTCCATCATTCCTTCTCACAAATTCTTTTTCATTATTTGGCATTCTGTCAACCTGATCTTCATAGTTTGACCTTCTGTCAATTTTCACATATTGTTGATTTTCTTCTTGGAGAGCTTCTGTTTGAGATTTGATGATTTGAGCTGGAAGTGGCGAATGAATTGTCATTCCTAGAGATCGAACTCTAAGAGGTTTAATTCTGTCTTTTCTGCTCAATGTGTCGGCTACAACATTCGCTTTACCATCTTCGTTGTCTCATGTTCAGCTCCTTCTGATCCAGTATATGTTGAAGACTCTTGTGATCTGTGAAAACCGTACACTTTGTACCGTATAGGTAATGTCTCCATATCTTAAGAGCAAAAACTACTGCTCCTAATTCTAGATCATGGGTGGTATAATTTTCTTCATTCTTCTTTAACTGTCGTGAAGCATAAGCTATGACTTTGTCTCTTTGCATTAGTACCGCACCTAAACCATGATGAGATGCGTCACAATACACGACAAAGTCCTCATTTCTTTCCGGTAATGCTAATATTGGTGCCTCACAAAGCTTCTGTTTCAACAGTTGAAATGCTGACTCTTGCTTCTCTTCCCAGATATACTTCTTGTTCTTCCGGGTGAGTTCCGTCAAAGGTTTTGCAATCTTTGAGAAACCTTTTATAAATCTTCGATAGTAACCGGCGAGACCTAAAAATTGACGAATTTCTGTTGGAGCGGTGGGTGATGTCCAACCTTTAACTGCTTCTATCTTCACGGGATCTACATGGATACCTTGGTTGTTGATGATATGGCCTAAAAATTGAACGGTAGAAATCCAAAAATCACATTTGGAAAACTTGGCGTACAACTTTTCTTTCTTAAGTAACTCCAAAATAATCCTTAAGTATTCGGCATGCTCTTCTTTGTTGCGTGAGTAGATTAAGATATCATCAATGAACACAATAACGAATTTATCCAAGTATGGCTTGCATACTCGGTTCATTAAATCCATGAACACTGCTGGTGCATTGGTAAGACCAAATGGCATTACTTGAAATTCATAATGTCCGTACCGTGTTCGAAAAGCTGTCTTGGGAATGTCTTCTTCCCTGACTCTTAATTGACGATATCCTGATCTTAGATCGATTTTTGAGTAAACACTAGATCCTTGTAATTGGTCAAATAGATTGTCGATCCTTGGTAATGGATATCGATTCTTTACCGTGAGTTTGTTCAACTCTCTGTAAGCGATACACATTCGGAACGTTCCATCTTTCTTTTTGACGAATAGGATTGGTGCTCCCCAAGGGGATGAGCTTGGTTGGATGAATCCTTTATCTGATAGTTCTTTCAACTGTTCAGATAATTCTTTCATTTCGGAGGGTGCTAATCGATATGGTGCTTTTGCAACTGGTGCTGCTCTAGGCACTAAATCGATGCGAAATTCTACTTGACGGGTTGGTGGAATTCCAAGCAAGTCTTCAGGAAATACATCAGAAAATTCTTTTACAACTGGCACTTCATCAAGTTGTTTCTTCTTTTCTTTTGTTTCTCCTCCCGTTACTTGAATTTGGAATACATGGCATCCTTTGCTTATGTATTTCATCGTCTTGGCGTACGAGATAATATTGAACGAAGTTTTAGGTTTATCACCTTGGATGATTAAGGTTTCACCGTTGAGTGGAATTTGAATGACTTTCTCATCACAAATTATTCTGGCACGGTGTTTAGATAACCAATCCATACCAATGATGACGTCAAAACTTCCCAATTGGATGGGCATGAGATCAATGGGGAAAGATTTACTTAGAAAAGTTAAGGTGCAATTTTCGATTAAGGTATTGGTACTTAGGATATTTCCATCTGCTAATTCTATGTCATAGATAGTATTTAGTTCTATGGGAGTAATATTTAGAATTGCGGCAAACGAAGTAGACACAAAACTTTTATTTGCTCCAGAATCAAATAATATCTTAGCATCTTGTTGATTTAATAGGAACGTACCCGTAACAACATCAGAATTTTGAGTTGTGTTTCCATCACCAAGTACATATGCTCTTCCTCGGGCAACATTATTGGCATTCTTTGGACAGTGAGTTCTGTAATGTCCAACTTCACCACAACCATGGCACTTTACTGCTATCGGTTGTGTGTTAGCTCCAGTTGCTCGACAGTCCTTTGTCATGTGACCAATTCTTCTGCAGTTGCCACAAGTAGCCTTACATGATCCGGTATGATGCATGTTGCACTTGTTACACGGGGGTAGAGTTCCGGCATAACCTTTACTTTCTGCAGGCACTGCTGCATAAGCTCTGGTAGCTTCTTGTCGATGATTCTGCTGCTGATGATGATTACTACGGTTCTGTTGTTGATCTCTGTTGCGGTTGCTGCTTTGATTGTTGTTGTTGTAGCTTCTGTTACCACTGTAGTTGTTGTTGTAGCTGTGGTTGTTGCCATTGTTGTTTCCATGGTTGTCAGCACTCCTCTTATGCTCATTGATCGTGGAGGTAGAACCTCTTTTGATCACCCGGGTCAGCAATCTCTGGGCAAGTCCCATAGCTTCTTCTACCGTTTATGGGTTCGATGCGGTAACATCCCCTTCAAAAGATGGTGGCAGTCCTTCCACATATTTCTCCAATGCCTTTTCAACATCGGGTACTATTGTTGGGCATAACACCGACAACTCCAGAAACTTCCTGTCGTATATCCTCAGATCATTGTACTTTACTACCAGCTGATGAAATTCATCCTCCAGTTTTCTGATCTCTGTTCTGGGACAATACTTCTTAAGCATCTTATTTTTCAACTCATTCCAGGAGAGTTTGAAAGCTTCATCCTGACCCATAGCATTCGCGGTAGTATTCCACCACGATAGTGCTTCTCCTTGAAGAGCTCCTGTAGCAAATGTAACTTTGCTATCTTCAGAACAGCCGCTCCTTTTGAAGACTGTCTCAGTATGCTCAAACCAATGGGCCATTTCAGTAACTCTTTCTATTCCTTTGAAATTAGTTGGCTTGCAAGTCACGAAGTCTTTGTATATACATTTACGATGAGTAGATGTATTAGCTTCACTGTTTGTTCCATTGATGTTATTCAAGCGATCAGCTTCACGAGTTGCAGATATACCCTTAGCAATCATCCTTTGAACCTCAGTAGGTGTCATGATCACTTCAGGGTTGGAATTTTCGCTACTTGCATGCTCCATTTTTCTATTGATAATACAAAAATATAGCTTTAGAATTTAAACAAAAATTTTGTTTAAATGATCTTGAGAAGTAGGGAAATGAATATTTATGAGTTCTAACAATAATTGGGCACCATATGTAGTTTTTATTTCGATACAACAATCATAATTATTCCGATATGTTAGATGCATTATTAATACACATGAACAACCATAAGCATAAATTAACATTTGTATATAGTAATATCACAACCAACAGCATAACATTAATAACTTGATCAGTTGAGTTTTCATAACAAAACGATACAAGATTCTTTATTAATTGCCACATGCGGCAGGCTTAGATGCCTTATTACTAATACAAATACTAACTGCCTCTAATGGTTAGGTATGTCCACATGTCCTCCCATCTCTAAAATCTGAGTTTGGAGATCCTGCATCTCGGTATGGTGTTGAATCTGCATATCTCCTACTAGGTTTTCCAATGTATCTGCTCTTCGATGTGCTAGCTGGGCTTCCCAAGTACGGTTCTGTCCCTCTCTTCGCAATGATATCGCGAAAGAGCGTGTCTCGGAGATATCTGAATGTATCTGAGCTAAACCCTGCTGCAACTCTATCCTATTGGCTAGAAGGTTATGTAAGGTATTGTGGATAGTATCCGAATGGTCAAATGATGAATAATCAATCATCTGAAGAAGTGAGTCTATCTGTTCTTCGTGATGCTCTAAATGCGTCACTACTACAGAAGGTGAAAGAGTAGGGATGATTTCCATCCTAGCACTCTCGCCAGTTTCATTGATATGAGCTGGGGGAGTGAAACCAGGAGGATATGGTAATGATGGTGAAAGTGGATGAGTAGAGTCGGAAATACGAAGTCGGCTGGATGCGGGTATATCTTCCTCAAGAATTTGTTCTCTATGGTGAAAAGTATATGGATAAGTTTGGCTAAAAAGATTGAATAGGTGATCGGGTGCATATGAATCAAATTCATGATGTGGTAATGGTATATGTGTTGGTAAAATCAAAACATCGGGATTTTCAGGCGTTGTTACAATTTCGTCTTGTTCAAATGGTTCTGTTTCTTGGGAAACAGCGTCAGGTACTAAGGTAGAACGAAAAACAGGCGACGTAACAGATGCGACGGAAATCTCAGAGTCGGAGTCTGATATACTCATATTGAAATAATACTGTAATAATTCATAAATAGTGCAGAATAAGAATTTATTATCGTCAAAGAATGTAAAATTCTAATATACCAAGATTAAAGTATCATAAACTTAATGATTAACTTACTGAGTATGGTAGCAAGCAGGCACGGCGGGCGAAAAATAATACGGTGTAAATTTACTTTATTTGAAAGTGTGGTTATAGTTCAATGTTTGAAAACATTTGGTTCTTTATAACCTGTCTCTGAAGCCAATCTGTAACACCCCCTAATTTGTAACATGGCAGCGGAATAGTAATTAGGGTGTTACGGTGAGGATCGAAGTCATAATGATTGAAAACGACTCGAAAGAAACGTTTTAAAATATAAGTTCATTAATAAAAATTCAAATAAAGAGGTCACTATCAGAGTATTATAATAAAAGTCTTGATGTTTTAAACTGAATCAAACATCTTTTATTTTACACCATTATTTAAATAAAGTAGATAAGTTTTGAAGTTTTTCCGCCCGTTCCATGCTTGCTTCCTCTGCTAAATACCTGAGATAACATGTTTAAAAGTCAACAAAAATGTTGAGTGATATCATAGAGTTTGAATTTAGTAATCATTTTGATACACAAGTAAGATTGTATTGGAAATACAATCAGTTAAAAATTGATATTGCTGTATATATTGCTCTAAGTCTCATGACACGCAAAACGTTAACAAATACCGTAAATACGGAAGTGTTATCAAATTAATGATAATATTGCCCTCGTGTAATAGGTGATTTGCCAATTCCTGTTTTTACTCAAATATAATATATCACGACTAATACGACTAACCACATGCATAATAGCATTCCGTCAAGTATTAATGGGATAGGCTGTCAAACCTTAAATAGATCTATTCATTATATTCGCGTTCACATAACAGTGATTAATGGCTCATGATCAAGGGTCTTTTGGCAATAGGTAACTTAGGCATATATCAAGTCAGGAAGCATACAGAAAATTACTTGTGATCTGTTTATAACATGTATCCCCCTCACGGAGTTTGAAAATAAGTAAATGTGAGGCTATGACTCACCTTGATTGATACTGAAATGAAGAAAATAAAGTCGGACGAAATTTATGATAACGGCTTCGAAACACAACCTGATAAATAGATTTATCTGAGAATTTGACCAAATATTATTTGGTAAATATGAACGAATAACGAATAATAATTATTCGTTATGACGAATAGATGATGTGCAGTGTAATTCTTATGTTATGCATGATATGACAAAATACGTTATTTAAATTATCCATCGAAGTTTTACCTTTTTAATCGTAAGTAAAAATATTAACTTTTGAAATATCGTTATATATATTATTAACGTTACGTTAAATAATATATATATAACTAAAATGAAAGTTTAAATGCATACGAAATAAATTTACGAAAATAGAAAATAAATAAGAATGCTAAATAGAATATGTTTAGTCCTTGTCCTTTTCTAATTTTACCATTTTTATCCTAACGACGTTTGCGTTACACCGTTAGTCCTTTTTATAAATAAATTCCAACTATAGTCCTCTAATTGTCCAATAATCAAAACTAGGCTTAGAATATTAACTTTTATCAATTTTTACCCTTATGGTTATGATTTTATAGTTTTAGTCCTTACTTTTCAATATTTACAACTTTAGTCCTTCTAGGTGTCGTCGCGTTACATTTTTAGTCCAAAGTTACAAAAATGATTATAAAAATTATATAAAATTTTCCGTGGCTTATTAAGTTAATAATAAGCTTATTTTAACTGCTTATTTGATTAAAAGCTTATTTTTCAACTTATGGGCCTTTAACGAGTCAAATTCAAGGCCCGTTAACGTTTTAAAATCCGTATTTCGTGAGACGAGTTGGGCTCATAAAAATATCATTTTTCTTGTTCTATTTTCATATAAAAACGTTTAGATAAGCTAGCTTATAATAAGAGCTTATTTTTAGCTTATTGGGCTTTAAGGCCCAATCGGTAAAAATATAAGTTTTTAAATGTGATCGGTAAAGATTTACTTTGATGAAAAATATGTGTCGAGATCAAGTTATTTTCACAAGTTATATATACGAAATTGTTTGCTAGCTAGGTGGTCTATTTAGTCGTTTAAAAATATGATATGCTTGTTACGTGATATTTAAAGATATACGAGCGTTTCTTAGCATGTATGGAACGTTTATATATATGTGAAAAACTTAGAAATTTACTAAGTGTTTATATGATTTTTCATGTGATTGAGCATGGTTCAAAAATGGGTTTGTTTGATGCATGTCGAGTGAAACTAACGTGAATTATGAGTGTGTTGTGACTCCTAGGCCTTCCAAGATAGCGGCTAGTCACAAGTCGTGTACTATATGTAAATATGTACGTAAAATAATATGTAAAACTTATATACGATCGCTAAAACATAAACATGGTGCATGAACTATATTTATCGTGTGAAATGAATGGAAATAAGCTTGAAACAACTTACAACACCCCTTAGGTGGTAGAGAGTCGAGAGTGGATGAATGGAACACAAGGAAAATCACGTTCGACTTATAACCCAAATAATATACGTATAATTTAAACCCGATAACTCTTTCTTGCGTCCAAACGAGATTGAAATCAACTTCTGGCCTTCAAGGAATAGTTTTTAGGAAGAAAGAAAGTTTAGAAAGTGTATGATAATTGAGAGAACGGATGCATGCATATGTAGTATATATGGTGTCATTTTATCACACGTAAGTGTAAATATTTCAAGGAAACCATAAGTACTATGCATTGTCAGTAGATATTGGTTATAGACTGAGTTATATAACATATAATATGAGTTTGAGAGTGCATGAAATAAGGTAGATGTTTGGATGAATCACAAGCATGTCGACCACCTATTTATTCTATACACGAAATGATTAATCTTGTACAATTTGAATATAGCTGATCATGAATGACATTTAAACATGAAAACATGTTAGAAATGTTATTAGGAACACGTAGGAACAAACGGGAATTAAAACGGTTAAGATTTGAGTTAAATATGAATCGATTGGGTCGTATATAAGTCAATCACTTCGCCACTTAAAAACGTATCAAATGTCATCCTATGAACTTGGGATTTGACACACTAATAGTTGGCTAGGTGATAGACGAGGTGGTGTAAAAATATTGGTATGTCGTGTGTAAAAATCGTGAATACGCGAGGCAATTTGGAGGCTTGATACTAGTCGATCAAATGAAATCATAAAATTTGGAGTTGGGCTTGAAACTTGGGCCTGTGAATAGTATACGAGGCATTGGGCTGAAAAATGATTAAGGGCCCGTTTGGTATTAAATGTAATTAGGAAATATTAATTAGGATTAGAAAATGTGATTAGGATTAAATGAAATGTTTTAGGTTTCAAGTAACGTGTCGAGGATTGGTTCTGTCATTTCATGAATTATATTATTTTGTGATAACGACAAAATAATATAATATGAAAAATTTCAAATTTTCCTGAGAAAATGGGAATTAGTAACGATAACGAAAGATTATTTATTTATTAACGATATAATTACAAGAAATTTTTACAAGGTTCTACAAGAACACATCGGCCTTTGTTTGAAGTTGGGTTTTAAGGATTCGCATACCTCCATTTTGACTATGGATATAGGTATTGCGGATCCTTTGTGAAGCTGTTATTCAAGACTCTATTCGTTGGGTTACTGTATGTTGGGGTCCGGATACCTCCATTTTGACAATGGATCTAGGTATCCCGGATTCCCTGTGAAGCTTTTATTCATTGTCTCTTGGTTATGATTGATGTAATAGTGTAGGTTCTAAACGTTCCGTCCTTTTGTAGAATAGATCTTTCGGAACAATCGATGTATTACCTTAGTGATATTATGAACAAATATTTTATTGTTTCGTTATTTCGGAACAACCGATGTAACAGATTTTGATCTTTGAATATATATCATTTCCCTTCTTTATGCTTGTATATATTTTTTAGTATTATTTTTCTTTGTGTTGTTTTTAAGCTATGTATGTGTACATTCCGCAGGGTGTAACTCAATTACCGTAGGGTGTGTGTTTTTCGTAAATTAGCGTGTACTTGCTATGTTTTTGGCTTTATTTGTTAGGCGAGCGAGGTTCGTGTGATACGGACAACTTGCCTTTCGGTTCTTGGCCGTGTATATTACCCTCTTGCGGTTTTGTTATACGGACAACTTGTATCTTACGGATTTTGGCCTTAGATTATACCCACCTGGGGTTTTGTTTTATTGGACATTTTGTGCCCTTTGGATCTTGGCCTTAGGTTATACCCACTTGGGGTTTTGTTTTACTGGACAATTTGTGTCCTTCGGCTCTTGGCCTTAGATTATACCCACTTGGGGTTTTGTTTTACTGGACAACTTGTGTCCTTCGGCTCTTGGCCTTAGATTATACCCACTTGGGGTTTTGTTATATGGACAACTTGTGTCCTTCGGCTCTTGGCCTTAGATTATACCCACTTGGGGTTTTGTTTTACTGGACAACTTGTGTCCTTCGGCTCTTGGCCTTAGATTATACCCACATGGGGTTTTGTTATATGGACAACTTGTGTCCTTCGGCTCTTGGCCTTAGATTATACCCATTTGGGGTTTTGTTTTTCTGGACAACTTGTGTCCTTCGGCTCTTGGCCTTAGATTATACCCACTTGGGGTTTTGTTATATGGACAACTTGTGACTAGATAAAAACAATTTTCTTCTCGGCCCAACTGCATAGAATGTTTTATTGATGATAGGAAAATGGCTCATGAGCCTTACAATAAGTCTTCTGGAACAATTGATTACATAAAACACTTTTTTAAATTAATTGCATACCAGGTTCGAGGTACTTCTATGTCGTCCATGGTTTGGAGCTTGTACGTGCCAGGTTGGTAAGCTTCCGTTATCCGGTAGGGGCCTTCCCAGTTCGATCCTAACTTTCCTTGATCTTCCACCCTGCTGGCTTCATTCTTCCGATACACGAAGTCTCCTACTTTAAAAGCTTCGGGTCTGACCCTTCGGTTGTAATATTGTTCCACCTTCTTTTTGTATTTGGCCTCTCTTATTGCCGCCATTTCTCGTCGTTCTTCCAACAAGTTTAGGTTCGAATTGATTTCATCGTCGTTAACTTCGGCGTTTTCCATCATGGTCCGAAAGGTAGTCATACCAATTTCCACTGGGATGACCGCCTCGCTTCCGTATGTCAAACTAAAGGGAGTTTCTCCATTGCTAGTTTTCAAGGTGGTACGGAATGCCCATAATATGTTTGGTAATTCATCCACCCATCCGGATCTTTCTCTTCCGAGTCGTGACTTGAATCCTTTCATTAATCTTTTATTTGCTCTTTCCACCAATCCGTTGGCTTGAGGGTGAGCTACGGCCGTGTTGATTTGTGTGATATTCAATCTTTCGCACCAACTCTTGAACGGGTCCCCCACAAAGTTACTTCCGTTGTCCGTGACGATTATCTTGGGTAATCCGAACCTACAGACAATGTTGTCCCATACAAATTTTTTCACTTCTTTTCTGGTTGTTTTGGCTAGGGGCTTTGCTTCCATCCACTTTGTAAAGTAGTCAATGGCCACGATTACATGTTTAACCTTCCCTGGGGCTTCGGGTAAAGGTCCCAGCACGTCTATTGCCCATTGGAAGAAAGGCCATGGTGCCATGACGGAGGTTAGCACTGTTTTTGGTAACTTAGGAACCGGAGCATGTATTTGACATGAGTCGCATTTTTGGATAACTTCCCTAGCGTCTCGATGCATGGTTGGCCAGTAATAACCCTGTCTCATACGTTTGGCTACTACGGACCGTGGTCTGGAAGGCATACCGCACGCTCCTTCGTGTACCTCTCGGATTACGTAATTGGCTTTGAGAGGTCCTACGCACCGCAGCATTGGTCCTAGATAGGATTTTTTGAATAGTACATCATCAATCAGTGTATAATGGCTTATTTTCATACGAAGGGTTCGGGCTTCGTTTTGATCCTCCGGCCATATCCCTTCTTTTAAGCACCGGAGTATGGGTGACATCCAGTTTTTTTCTTCTTCTTCTACTATTGCGTTAACTATCTCTTCCTCAGTGGATGGCTTCTCCAATACTTCCACTAGGATTTCCTTTGTTAAGTGGTTGAATGCTACGGATGCTAACTTGCTTAATATGTCTGCTTTTTGGTTTTGGGCTCTCGGGATATTCTTTATCTTGAAGTGTTTGAAGCAAGCAATATATTACTTGGCTTTGGCGAGGTACTTTGTCATGCTCTCCGTATACGCAGTAAACTCTCCGTTGATTTCGCTTGCCACTAGGTTTGAGTCCACTCGTACGTCCAGCGCTTCTATATGCATTTCCCTTGCGATTCTCAGTCCGGCCAGGAGTGCTTCGTATTCTGCTCTGTTGTTGGTAGCTTCAAAGTTTAATCTGAGAGCATAAGTGTATTCTTCTTTTTCCGGACTGATCAGTACTACTCCTGCTCCGGAACCTTTTTTGCTAGAGGCTCCATCGGTGTATAAAATCCATTCTCTAGTCTGAGAGATGTTGCATATCTCCTTGCCCCTCCTTTTTGGATCCGGATAAGCTGTGCCGAGGGGCACTTCATTGATGAAGTCGGCCAGTACTTGTCCTTTGACAGCATTTCTTGGTACATAGGTAATGTTGTAGGCTCCCAGTTCTACCGTGTATTTGGCTAACCGTCCGGAAGATTCTGCTCGGTTCAATACTTGCTTGATAGGATGGTCCGTTATGACTTTGATGGGGTGAGCTTCGAAATATCGCCTCAGTCTTCTGGATAAATGTAGGAGGGCTAAAGCCAATTTTTCGACCGGAGTATACCTCGTTTCGGCCTCGTGCAACGTTCGGCTCACATAATGAACTGGGATCTGTCGTCCATCCCTTTCAACCAACATTACCCCACTTATTGCTTCCATCGCGGCTGATAGATATAGGTACATGTCCTCTTTTGGTTTTGGCGTTGTTAGGCATGGGAGCTCCAGAATCATTTTCTTCATCTCTTGAAAAGCATTTTCAGCTGCCTCCGTCCATTGGTATTTTTCTTTATTATCTTTGGTGATGTTCTTTAATGTTTCAAAGAAAGGCAGAGATCTTTCGGCAGATTTTGACAAGAAACGGTTTAGTGCTGCGAGTTTACCACTTAGACTTTGCATTTCCTTCAATGACTTTGGTGATTGCATATCAGCAATTGCTCTAGTTTTCTTGGGGTTTGCTCTAATCCCTTCGGAAGTCACTATATAACCGAGGAATTTTCCTTCCTCCACTCCGAAGGAGCATTTCTTCGGATTTAGTTTCATATTGATCCCTCGGAGATTGTCGAATGTTTCTGCTATATCGGCTAACAGCTCTTTTTCCGTTTGGCTTTTGATGACCATGTCATCTACATATACTTCCAAGTTTCGGCCAATTTGCGTCCGGAAGGCAGAGTCTACTAGTTTCTGATAGGTTGCTCTGGCATTTTTTAGTCCGAACGGCATTTTAACATAACAGTATGTTCCGTGATCGGTATAGAAGGCCGTTTTCTCTTCGTCTTCCTTTGCCATCTGCACTTGGTGATATCTTTTGTAAGCGTCTAGGAAACATTTGTAGCGGAATCCCATTACTCGATATTCCAATCTATTTCGGGCAACGGATAGTAGTCTTTGCGACATGATGAGTTGAGGTTCTTGAAATCAATACACGTCCTCCAACTATCGTCTGGTTTCTTTACTAGTACAGGGTTAGAGATCCAGGTCGGATATTGGACGGATCTGATTATTCCGGCCTTTAGCCACTCTTCCACATCCTTGTTTATGGCTTGGTTCTTTTCCTCTGAAAAGAATCTTTTTTTTTGTGCAACAGGTTTGTCTTGGACGTTTACATTAAGCTTGTGTTCGGCCGCCCATCGGGGGACGCCAGTCATATCCGATGGTTCCCATGCGAAAACGTCCTGGCTGTTCTTGAGTAACGTTATTAGCTGCCTTCGTCCTTCTTTTGAGGAATTTTTCCCTATCGTCACCAATTGTTCTGGGTATGCCGGATGAACCAGTATTTCTTCGGTTCCCATAGTTCTTTCTTCGATCATGGGCGCCGGGGGACTTTCGGTTTTAGCTTCTTTTTCTAGTAAGAATTTTTTTTTCCAGCTTTCTGCATTCTGAAATGATAACTGACCGGGTGACCAAAGTGGCAATACCTCTTGGTGTTGGGAACTTCATCATGGCATGTATTGTCGAGGGGATAGCTCTTAGTTTCTTAATTCCGGAACGTCCAAGTATTATGTTGTAGGGGGAGGGGGATCTTACTATTGCAAATCTCATGGTCGTTCGGCGATATAGTCCTTCGTTTCCGAAGCATACTTCTAGTTCAATTTTTCCCAATGGATTTATGGCCTCTCCGGAGAATCCCACTAGTGGTGTGTTCGTTTTGTCAATCGAGATTGGATGGAGGGATTGAGGTTTAAAAAGCAGTGTTCGTACATCACCTCTACCGAAGCACCCTGGTCAACGTATACCCTACGTATAGTATATCCCTCGATTTCCGCTTCGATTATGAGTGGTTCTTCGGAAGCATCTCCGGGAAGTATCGGAGGGAAGCTTATAGGGGTGTTCATCCATTCTTCCTCTTGGTCTATGATTTTACGTTTATGCTTCCTCTCCGGATACCGGATCATGTTGATGATTCAACCCTGGTTGGTTTGATTATTATTTCTTGGATGTGCTCTCTCCCTTTGCCGGACATCCCTAATCAGGTGGTCCAGCTTACCCGTCTCCATAGCTTTCTTAAGTTGTTCCTTCAGATTGTGACAATCGTTGGTGAGATGACCTTTCTCTCCGTGGTAATCGCAATACTTATCCATATTTTCCCTTGACGGTCTTCCTCTCAATGGGGGCGGTGCCGGAAGTCTAAGGTGGTGTTCAGTTGCAAGGATTTCTTTGGGGGCTTTGGTGAGCACGTTTAAGTCTATAGGCCTGGTATCCCTCTGATTCCCATCATTACGGCGGTAATCCATTCTGTAGTCGGTCCTGTTGGTGTTTTCGTTTCTGGCTTGGCCGTAGGGTGCATAGTGGTCATTTCGTCGGGGCCTGAATTCTTCTCGATGGATATCTCTCCTGCGATTTCCCCTGAAGGAGGATCGTTGTATGTTTTGATCATTTCGGTTATATGAGTTGGGATGATAATCTCTTCGATAATTATCTGTCCTTTCTCCTCTTGGTACTTCAGTTAACCGATATGCTCTTTCGGAACGGATGAAGTCGTCAACCCTTATCATCATTTCGGTTACTGTTCGGGGAATTTTCTCAGAGAATCTCTTTGCTAGCTCCGGACATTTGCACCCGTCCATGAAAGAGGATATTTGCATTACCTCCGGTACTCTTGAAATGCGACTAGCTTCGTCTGTCCATCGTTCCTTGAACTCTGAGAGGGCTTCATTATCTTTCCGGACAATCTTGGTTATTTCCATGGGATCTCTGACACATTTTCTGCGAAGGGCGAATCTTTGCACAAATTGCTCACACAGGGTGTCCCAATTGTCAATACTTCCTCGTGGGAGGCTATCGAACCATCCTCTGGTTGCATCGTCCAAAGTTTGTTGGAACATCATACACCATATGGGCATGGGCCAAGCGCCCTGGTTGGCAGCTCCTTCGAATCTTGTGACATGATCATCCGGATCTGTGGATCCGTCGTACAACTTTATGTGGGAAGGCATCAGATATTTTGCGTTTTTGGGTCTAAAAAAATCAATGATCCTTCGGGTGAAAGGACTGTTGGACGCTGCTTTGAACGGTTTAGAAAGATCGTCCGTCGTTTCCTCTTCGGCTTTCTGAGCTCCGACATCTTGGGACTCCTCGTCTTCGAAGTCGAGTGGTATGGGTTTGATTGGTGTTTTCCCCGTGGCATTGTACTGTTGGATTAGGGCTTTTAGGGTGGTGAGCTGATTTTGGATTTGTTCTATGCTGTCATGGTTGGTATTGACATTTGGATTTTTTCCACTTCCTTCAGGTGTTGTAGGAGTAGGACCTGTCATCTCTTAGTTCGGGTAGAGTGAATGACGTGTCCCACGACATTTCCAGCGGCTTCCATGTCCATGCCCTCCACCTCTTCCAATAGTTTGGCCGCCTTCTCCGGCTCGTCAAACAAACCAGCCCCATCTATCAACCCAGACTGATAGTACAAATTAAAAGGCTCCACTAAAGCCATCCAGAACTCATGACTACCAAGGAAACAACGGATAGCCTCCGGGATGAACTCATTGACTATACGGTTCCGGTCCACCTCGGCATTTCCAGCGGCTATAGCAATATCCTGTTTCTCCTGATAGAGCTCCTTATATGCCTTTTCCTCATCATTTAGCTTCAACTTAGCCTCAAACAACTGAACCTCCAGCAACTTAATCCTCTCAGCCTGTTCACCAGAAACCTTCCTCCACTCTTCCTTCTCCATCTCAAGATGAGAAACCCTGTCTTCCAGACTAGCATTCTCTGAGCGTAACTTCTGTATCCCCTCCGGATTTACCTTAGCGCACTCTGCATGCTCATCCTTGACCTTCTTTAACTCCTCGGCCATCTCCCCAAACCTCTTCCAGTTGTCGTCGAAGGTCTTGTCATAAACCTTGTGGGTGTCAGACAACTTTTGGTGCTCACGCATAAGAGACTCGAAACGGAAGATAACATCCGCTTGAGCAGTAGCACTCTTGCCCAGCAACAACCACGACCTTCGGATAGCATCACTATCATCCTGACCATCCAGATACTTCTCTTCCCCAGGGGTAGCCAAGTTAATCATCATATCCCTACAAACATTGCCATTATTCATATGGGTGCCCCTCTTCACTGACCATGCAGGAACAAAAGTCGCATCATCTTCATCATCCCCTTCTATATCAACATCTGCATCCTCCTCCTCCACAAGGGTTTCTTTCCCTGAACGATGAGAAGCACCCTTCGAACCCCTTGAAAACAAAAAAACCTTTATTAGCAAATGATAAAAACACTGGTGAATAAATCGAAAGGAGATAAGTAAGTACGAGCAAAAAGATTGTTCACAACAACATACCAGCACCAGATCCTCCGGATTGACCAGATGGAAAGTCTTTCGGATGAATCGAACGAATGGGCTATGGATCCGCGACGCCCTCAGCAGCATCTAGGTCGATGACATTATCATCAGAAAGCTTGCTTCTCTTATGAAGACGTGAAGAAACGCTCCCTCCAGCTCTCTTAGTCGGAGGCTTCTTCAAGCCCAGCTTTGCAGCCTGCTCCTTCTTCTTCTCCCTGGCAGCCAACACCTTATCATCCGAAACCTCAACCTTCTTCAGCTCGTCACTCTTCTCCGGAACCTCACTGTTGGAAGCCAGAGGCTGAGTAACGTGCTTCTCACGAGCTTGGCCTTCCGGAAGTTTGTCCCCTTTCACCACAGTAACATTCCTGCGTAGAGGTGGCTTCTTTAAATAGCTTGACATAGTTACACCTGCGAACAAACAAAACCCGTCGTTAAACATAAAAAAAGATGCACAACTTAAAAATTTATACTTATAACAAAGGCTATACCCCTCCCCTGCTCATCCCTCAAAGCCGGACGGTAACCGGGAAAATCCCAGTGATCCGATAAGCCCAGAGCGTACAAGAACGCCTGTGGAACTTGGCATGGCTCAATAATCACCTCGGCCAGCCTATCGGCATTAGAAGCATCATATTCATTTCTCTTTGGAAACGGATCCGACACATCCGAATCCGAATGCCTCCAAGGCATAGCAAACGGAATAGCTCGCCTGTCGATTAAGAAAAATTGATACTTCCAACCCTTCAGACAGGAAGGAAAAACCCCCAAAACAAACTTTCCTATCCTTATGAACACGCTTTTCAAAAGAAAACCAACAACCCTTTTTGCTAAGTTTGTAAAAGACGCGAAACAGGGGAGTGGTAGGAGGAATGTGCATGCTCCGGCAATACACCTCAAAAAGAGTAGCACGATGCATGCCCAACGGAACCAACTGAGAAATATGAACCTTAAAATACTTAATAACATCTAAAAGAAAGGTAGAAAAAGGGATAGTGAGGCCGCCCTCAAATAAATACTCTGCGTATAAACCAATGGCATCCTCAGGCAATTGGTTCATCGTCATACCCGTCGGAGGTACCCTCGGATGTAAATCCTTCGGTATTCCGAAAGTTACCACTAAGGCATGCACATCAGCTTCGTCCATCACAGACTGCCTTAAAAGTATATCCTTTTTAAAGTGAGAATCCTCCGGCATTGATACGTCTTCATAATCAAATGAAGCGGTAGATTCCGACATGATGAATCCGAAAAGGAGAAGGGTATAGCCAAACAACAAAAAACTAAACGGACTAAGACGTACCTCAAAGACGACGAGAAAAATCGTTCGGAATACGGACGAGATAAAATGTGTCAGAAATCTGTGTGTGTTGAGAAGAGAAATTACAGTGGTGTAAATGAGGAAAAAAGAACTATTTATAGATGGTAAAAATTGGGCGCGAAACGACACGTCACCCGTAGGGCTAACGTGTCGCCATCCAAACCGTGTATCTCAAAAAACGCACACGTGTTCCAATCCAGAAGGCACGGTAGAAAACGACGACGATCCTTAAACGACACATTAATTACATTTGGCACTTTGCACGACTTTAACAACGACGAAGCTATAACTTACCCTCCGGAAAACTATAAAAACAGACTGAGTATCACACCATTGGCATAACCAATACTATGATACTGGGGGGGACATGTTGGCGTATGTACCCTCCGGATATACGCCGTGCGGAACACATACCCTCCGGGTCCACATCAAGCGAAACGTGTCCAAATGTGTTCAAGCAGAATGGACTAATAGCCGAAAAGTTGAGGACATCCGCATGACCCCAGCCCTCCGGAGGACATAACCATTCGGATAAACCAGTAAGTACATGAACCAAAGTACAAGTAAGTACACCAAGTATATGATAATGGAGCATAAACTAGCAAACATTAAGGGACTAAGTACAAACCAGCCTGACACTCCATATAGAAAGTCTATAAATAGAGAAGAAATCTTCACTTAAAGGTTAACTAATTCTCTCACTCTCTCACTTCATTCACACTTTCTTTCTCTAAGAATATATACTTAGTCTCACGCCGGAGGTTGGTCCTGGGATACATTCCCGGGACGAGACTAACGGACGTACCTGTTTTGCAGATATCCGAAGCAGTACGCTATAAGCAAGGATCACCCTGAATCCGAAGGACCAATCATAGTCCGAAGGATTCATTCCGCTTGTCTGAAGTAAAATCAAAGTTTTACTTCAACAGAGTCCAAACTAAACTTATTATATAAATACCTTTTTGGGTGAACAATAATAAACAGAAAAACAAAACATTTATCATGGACTCATGGTACTAGAGCCTTGACACAATCCCTAATAAAACAATCGTCGATAAAGAAACAAAAATAGCTATCGACATAGAATTGTGTAGTCAAACACATACAATAGCTACTAGTCAAACAACCAACATGTCAAACGCTTTGTATTCATCCACATATATATATCTACCACCACCAACACCCGACATCAACATCATATTACTTGGTTAAGTTTTGTTTTAAGTTCTTTTCATACTAGTATTTCTTAATGGCCGGTGAACAAGCAGTTGATACCGCACGATATCACCTCTCTAGACAACCTCGGACTTTCAATAACCCATGAATGGAGATATCTAATACACATGAGTCGACATGTCATTAAATTGAGTTGAATCGGATGACATTGTTAGTTGTATACCCGTCGCTCACAATATGCCTTTGGTAAATAAATACAAATTAGAATAATAGAGTTCATGACTGAAAATCAGATAAAATAGTTGTTGGGATCCACATAGTAAGAGGGAAAAAGATAGAGTATTAAAACTCACGACTAATTTTGTGCATAACTTATGTGTTATTAACTTATTGAGTTGTGAAGAAGTGAACTCAGTTGTTGCAACTAATAAATTATTGCCACACAGATTTAAGCATAAAATTAAGCATGAATTTTAAGTCTTCAAATTACGTCTCTTATAAAAGTTTATTATTAATTCTATTGCAATAAATAAAAGAGAAGAAAATAAGGTATATATAATTCAAGTCGATAAAAGATAGCCAATAAGATCCAAAACATCCCCACCACCTTTCATAATCACATAAAAGATACTAGAATCGAATCATTGCTAATTTAACTTCCATACAGCATAAAATAACATATATACGTATTTCCTGACGTGACGATAATATTGTGACGTTTTGTTTGGAGGCTGTAACGTATAATACCAATGACTCAATGTCGAGTCATCATTAGAAAACTTACGAGCTAATTAATGTAGAACCATCCTGTTCAAGAAAAATGTAGAACCATCAATGTATGAATGACACATCATCATACATACAACAATTGAATGAACATCCAAAAAATAAGAAAATAAAAGTAGTGTAAAAAAATTCTAACAGAAAAGCTAACGTCAAATATGGATCTAAAAGAAACATACGACGTAGATTTGGCCATTTTATAAGCAGAAAAAAAAAAATAAAAAAAATACAATCTGAATGGTACAATTTACTAGAAGAACATGCACTGAATCAAACTTGTCACATGGTTTGAATTTATAGTTTAACTTGCTAACAAACACATTATGGCCAATTAAAACATATTATAAAGTTTGGAGTAACATTAGATACGTTAAATAATCTAAACATTTAACTAATGTCTCTTACCTGTGACCCCTGATTTTAAAAACAAAGACGTACACTAACTTATTAGTAACTTTTGTTTTATTTTTTCTTTAAGCATATATTATATTTAAGATTAAGTTATAAAATAGCAACAAACTTTCTTCACTCATTTTGGTACGTGAATTAATTAAAAGATATGCAATAACAATGAACTTTCATAAGATGTTATCTACACACTTTGATGATGTGTCACATTATAAATGGTGACACGTGTCAGACCTTCAAGCATGATACGTCATCAAAATATGCAAATTAAAAACTTATGAAAGTTCTTTGTTATTGCACATTTTTTAATTAGTTCACGTACCAAAACGAGACAATGATAAAAATTCGTTGCTATTTTATAACTTAATCCCATTATACTTTTGTTCTTCATAAAAGTTTATTCTGTCAATTTTCTTTTTATATTAATTAATATAAGATATAAATGTTAGTTAATTTTTTGTAACTTCAAAATTTCTTTTTTATGTTGCTTTTTATTCTATAGTGTTTCAAACTACTGTAAAGTGACAATTCTTTTCATGTGAATCAAACTAGTAGTATTTTGATTAATGAACACATTTGAAGACCAGATCCCTTTTCATTCCAGAAAATAGTTTAATGCCGTTTAGATGCCATGTTATTATGTTCAATTGACACTGAGTTGTCATATGGCGTAGACAACATGCTCATGCAAAACTAGATCTTGTGGTCTTCAATGGTTAAAAGGAAATTATATATTTCTACTAAATAAATAAACAACATGCGAATAGAAATCACAACAAAGAATATTCTATTTATTGTCCTTCCATAAATCAAACATTTTAACATAAAAGTTGATGAAATAACATGTGTGTAGAACATGTCTTGCTAACCAAAAGGTAAGAGTACGGAAATCACAGTCCATCCATAAAAAAGGACATTTTAGTATCTTTATGCTTTTCTTGAATCCAATCTTTATCGTAATTAGGTGATTCGCACATATTTTTTTTACCACACTCTTAGTGTGTTTTATTGTATGCTCTCTGTCCATTACAGTATTGTATAAAATGATGAAATAATCAAAAAAATAATGTGCGAATCACAATCGTAATGCAATAAACTACTCATTACTTGTAATATCATGTTCTAACATTTCAAACGTTCAATTCTTTAACATGTATAATTAAGGATGTAGATGAACCAAACACAGGTGAACTGTTCATGAACCGTCTGCTAAAACAATTCTTGTATATTCGTTTATTATTAAATAAATTAACATGAACAATATTTATGTTCGCTTAATTAAATGAACATGAACAAAAGTCTCGTGCGTTAATTTATGTTCGTAAACATCCAATTATGCATTCGTTAATGTTCACTTATATTCATTTGTTTGTTTATGTTTTTATATGGTATCTTTTTATTATATATTTTTTGAAATTTGTATCTTAAACATATGAACACCACATAAAACACTATTGTGTTGGTTTTTGATATTTTTTTACGTTCATATATGTTCGTTCGTTATCTCTTAATAAACGAACATAACTAAACATGAACAACCCCATTTACTTAATGAATGGACATGAATAAGTAAACGTTTGTGTACGCTCATTAATTTCCAGTTAAAGTTTAATGAACGAACATGAACAACGCTTCATTCGTGTTAATTCAGTTCGGCACTATGTACAACAAGGACAAATCGGAACAATTTCATGTGCTTTTCTTACTATGTTTGGTGTCACTTTTGGATCTCTGATCCAAGCATCTTCCTCGTTGCAAATTTCAGAAGATATCACACAAGTTGTCCTCTTCTACTACTAATTAAAGAATCTAAATAAATCCAAAGAATCCATAATCTCAACAGTGAAAATCTATTACTATTACTATATGGCAGAAACGTTTACTGTAGTAGCACTGTAGCTGCTACAGTGCTTGCTACAGTACTCAGTTTTTTGCGCCACGTGTCGCTACAGTACTCGCTAAAGATTTTTTTTATTTTTTTTACATAAATTTCCTTATGAAAATTTGTTTTTTCAAAAAAATAAAAATAAAAAAACACAAAAAATAATACACTTACAAAAAATTTCTTATACAAATTTGTTTCTTTTAAAATACCAAAAAAAAAAAAAGCATACCGAAAAAACAAACAACCTAAAAAAATTTCAACCGCAGCAAAAAAAAAAAAAAAAAAAAAAAAAAAAAATCTGTAAACATAAACAAATTATGCTTCCAAGTAAACATATGCATACTTCAAATAACAAAATTATTAATTACACCGTACAACCCACAAAATTCAAAACACAAAACACACCTGCCGCAACGCGCGGGCTACCCAGCTAGTTTTAGCTAAACAACAGTTAGCAACCACTATATATGCATAATCAAAATCACATTATTATTATTATCATACCCTCAAGAAATTAGTCACATTTACCATACCTTAAGAAATTAATCATATTTACCATACCCTCAAGAAATTAGTCACATTTACCATACCTGAAGAAATTAGTCACATTTACCATACCCTCAAGAAATTAGTCACATTTACCATACCTCAAGAATTAGTCACATTTACCATACCCTCAAGAAATTAGTCACATTTACCATACCTGAAGAAATTAGTCACATTTACCATATACTCAAGAAATTAGTCACATTTACCATACCTCAAGAAATTAGTCATATTTACTATACCCTCAAGAAATTAGTCACATTTACCATACCTGAAGAAATTAGTCACATTTACCATACCCTCAAGAAATTAGTCACGTTTTCCATACCTGAAAAAATTAGTCACATTTGTCACATTTACCATACCTGAAGAAATTAGTCACATTTACCATACCCTCAAGAAATTAGTCACGTTTTCCATACCTGAAAAAATTAGTCACATTTACTATACCCTCACGTTTTCCATACCTGAAAAAATTAGTCACATTTACTATACCTGAAGAAATTAGTCACATTTACCATACCCTCAAGAAATTAGTCACGTTTTCCATACCTGAAAAAATTAGTCACATTTACTATACCCTCAAGAAATTAGTCACATTTACCATACCTGAAGAAATTAGTCACATTTACCATACCCTCAAGAAATTGGTCACATTTACTATACATGAAGAAATTAGTCACATTTACCATATGTTAAGAAATTAGTCACATTTAACATGCCCTCAAAAAATTAGTCACATTTACCGTACCCTTCACAAATTAATCTCATGTTACTCACAGTTTCAACCCTTTGTGTGTGTATATTTGTACTATCCATAAAATGTTATGGTATTTCTAGAAATGTAGCGTAGGTCATGCAGAACATCTTAAGAAACCGATGTATCTTATCAGTAATTGTCCATTGTTGCACTTGAAAACAAAATACTCTACTAGATCCCAGAATTATCAAGTCAGTATAACACTCTTTGTAAGTACATAAGAATATAAACGTCATTAATGTACATGGACAACAACACAAACAAAAATTCTATGTGGCTACAAACTAAAAAGCACAACAGTTAAAAGAATACCAAAAATACCAATCCCTATGCAATGACAAAATAACACAAAACATTCACATGGTCATTCCTTAGGTACGTGTATGATATGTCTACATTCATACTCTGATCAAACGGGACTGGGTATTGTTGTTGTAACAATATGCAAGCCATAGTTATACAATAACCAAAAATTAACATTAGCTATAAATTAGTTGACATTAACCATGCAAAACAAAACTAACTTATTGTTAGTTAACCCTCCGTCAAAACATCAAACTAAACGTTCTACATGATTTGTTTTATCTGTAATATAGTATCACCAATCAAATATCTATTGTTATTGAAAGGAGGAAATGAGATGTCCAAGAGTTCGTGTTTTCTTTCTTTCTTTTAATTTACATTTAAAACAGCCCATAGCCCAAGATCCATATACAAGCCCAATAATGCAATAACACAAAGTATCTTCTAAACTCATAAAATTTACAAGGGTAAATTTTTGTTGTCAAATCTTTTTCTTAATAAAACAAAACTTTTAGTGGAGACTTTTTTATTTTAAATAATCAAATCATACCTTATTAAGTAATAAATGTATTTTTATTATTATTATTTTTAAATATGTTTAATTAAGAAAACCTAAACACTTCTTTATTTGGCAATGGTACTTATAAATTCGTTTTTTTAAAGAAAAATCACGTTAAAAGTTACCTATGTCAAAAGTATAAAAATAAAAAACTTTAAAAAAGCGGAGTAAACTAAAAATAGTATAGGGGTTAAAACTAAAATTTAGAAAAACAAAACGATATAACAAATTTTCTTCCAACTCAGTATTCTTTCACCACGGTTCCAAGTCGAACCCTAATAACTTTTTTCATGGCTTAAAGGTATGATTTTTAATATATAATTTTTTGATTTGTTTAAAATTGATATAGAGCTTTTAGTGATATTCTCAAAAGGTTTGTGATTTTGCTTTTAATTTTGTTTCAATTTGGGGAAAAAATAGGGTTGGATTGAAGCTCTAATTTGAGTAATAAAGATGGGTGGGAAGAAGATTAGAGAATAAGAGGATTGGTGGTTCTAAATTAGTTATTAAATTTGCATACGAATATACATGTTTGGTTTTGTCTTAAATGAAGAACATGTCAAAAGGTAATATGATACTAGAGAAGTTGGAGCAACTGTTGCAAAAGATGTAGTGTTTAAGATTATTTTAACTGTTTGTTGTTGTACATGAACAATTTAGTTTTCTTTTTTATTTCTTTTGTTCCTTAGAAAACGTCGGAAGAAGGGACAAGGTATTTGGCGATTTGGTTTGTAATTACATTGGCACAAGCAAGGCAAAGTTTGGTATGATGAGGAAGTGCGACAGTTTATAAGCAGGTTGTGTTCGGATATTGTTGAGGATGTTGTTTGATACTGAGGATCAAGCTACGTGGCATACTGCGATAATGAGCGGCAGGAGCATCATGCTGCACTTATTGCTCCTGCACGAATAGCCGAGGGATGCTTAAAGGTATACTAAAATTGGTGCAATTCATTATTGTTGTCACATTTGATTAGCTAATGCAATATTGGTTGAAACATTTGTGCTTTTTAAGTTGTGTAAATAGATGTTTATTGCATATCTTTGATGTGCATGTTAAACTCAAGTTGTATTGGTAAATAAACTTAATTACAGTGCTTATGATAATAGGAGATGTCCCTGAGCTAAAAGCCCAATGGTTCTATAATTACTTGGAGGATTTTTTTATTTATTATTTATTTATTTATTATTATTATTTTTGATTTGCAGAGAGGTATAATAGTTACTTCTCATATACATATTTATTCACTTGGTTTTGACTATTGTCCCCAGACTACTAGAGTTGGATAATATTTGATTTTTGATGAGTAAATTCATAAAGGGGATAATTGGACCGTTTTTCATCCCATCAAGAGCTAGGTCCACTCCCAACTATACTTGGGCCTCAAGTATGGGTGCAAAGTCTTCTTCTTTGGTTGGTACCATAAGAATCCCTAATGAGCTTCAGAACCTTGCCAACTTAGTAAGTTTGGATCTTTACCTCAATAAACTAGATGGTGTCATTCCAGACACTTTAGGCAAGCTCCATATGTGTTCTCATACTTTAGTTTTTATTTTATGATCACAGTCGTAAACAATTACACTTAGAGCCGGCAGTTCAACCCATTCATGATAAACGGGTTGAATTGGGTTATACTTTGGCTTTCGTGGTCATACTATGAACTTTTGAAATTTAGCTAATATGTCACTTGAAGTGTATTCAAATTACTTGAATCCTTCTGGATCGTTATATTTCAAGTCGGGTTACCATCGCAATAATATACTTTTTTAAGTCGGCATTATCGAGTTCCGTAATTTTAGAGGGTATTTGGGATTTTGCTTATCTGAAGGCTTACATAACAATTTCGAATAAGCAAGTAGCCCTTTCTTTTGCCAAATAAAGTCTTATTAATCGTTAACTGAAAACGTATGTACTAAACGATTACGTGATGTGGTGTATCCTTCTTTGCCACTTATGACATATGTGGGGTTTTATGAACAGGTGGGTGATGAGCTTACTGATTTCATTATCGTGCTCAGAAACAATGATGCGGTTTAAGAGATTTGTTGGAAATGCACATTTATCGGTAGGAGTAGGTTTGAGTGTTGCTGCTAGCATAATTGGAAGGACTGCTGAAGCCGATTTCGGGCTGGTGGTGGTGGATGTGTTGCTTGCTATACATACAGCTTTAGTAAAGGTAACTTCAAAACATACTTTCGGATGACAAATGTTTTTGTCCTGTTTGTTTATTTTGTAATTCATATTTTTAAAATTTTCTGTATAACAATGACATTTTGTACACAAATTTAAAAAGTACAGATTATAATATGGACAGATGCAAAGTTAGGTTGGTATATTATGCAAAAATATGATCACGCACTGGAGTTGGACACCCATTAGTTGTTTATATGTGACGTTTTGGGTTGATTTCCAGGTGGTTTTGTTGCTTGCTCACTTGAAGGAAGCATGGTGACGACACGCACACAAGAAACTGCAGATTTATGGTAACCCGTCGATTAAAACACCAGATATTCTTCTAGGTTAATTGCCTCCTCCTGCTTTCTTTATGCCTCTCAGAATTGTACATGAAAGTTGAGAGGATCCCAAACACCTCATTATTCATCTTTACCTTAAGAAACATGTGCGTTGAAATCATATTTTGGTATCCAACAAAAGGATCGAGAGGCAAACATCACGGATACGCCTGAAATATTAAAAGATGTTCTATCACAAGAAATTGGGTATTGTGACAAAGGTGTTGAAGCATCTTAGGTAGTCACGAAACCAGAGCACGGTTCCAGAGGTCGATACAGACAAGTTCATCTCCAAATCAGTAATAAGGAAAATGGCTCACATTCAGAAGCGTGATGATACAGTTGCCACAGATCGTGGAGACATCTATGCAACTGAGGGGTTCGTTTAGTATTGTAAATTAATTTTATTATTGTAAATACTTAAATTCTCTATGGTTTAGTTAAAGTAGAACTCAAACGGAATAGATTATTGTTAAAAGGTTTTTTTTTTTTTTTTTTTCCCTCAAGAGTAGCGGGAACAGGGGCAAGGAGGCAAGAGTTGAATGTCAATGGTACTTTCGGACAACAACAAACACATTCGATTGATGAAGTTTGCCAGAAACAAACGTAAATGGCTAATTCATAAGAAAGTTAATCATTTACTACTGTACTGTCTTAAATTTTTAGAAATTATACTAGCAGAAATTGCATGATTCTCCTAAAACCCCACTTTTGAATCCCATTATACCAAAGAGGATTTGCTACATCCAATAATTTTACAAAAACAAATCAACATAAAGGAGGTGGCAACATGTGATTAGTGTGATAAAATACAATAAATCACTCTCAAATAAATCATTATACGACTTAACACAAAAACCAATTAAAATAAAAAAATATAAAAAATAAAAAGCTGCTTTTTGCGCAAGTGAGTGGCATCACTCACTCAACTCAATGGCACAAGGAAGAGGAGGAGGGGAGAGGGGATATATGGTTGTTTGGCTTTGGCTCAAGGCAAAGATATGCCACGTGAGATTGGCCCGACTCAACAGTGACTGCACCAACTGGTGATAGTCACGGGTCATCTTGACTTGGAAGAGACGCTGAATGACGCAAGTTATGGTCCGAGATAAGATCATTTAGAAGTCATAGTCCGATTTGCTTTGTTTTAAGAGTAATTTAATCAGCTTGTGAGGATCCATTCATGACAACTAACAGTTGGACAACTCTGACATTTACAAACTAGCTCAGTTTGAACATATAATAACTAGCTCACTTTAGTAGTTTAGTTTGTGAAAATGGTAGATATTTAGTAAATGCAACAAATAGATACCTCGATTAACAATGCTCACTGCCTTGTCTTCGGATCAATTTGTTTTGTCACTTGTCTCACAAGGTTGCCAATATACCCACACAACGTTAGACAAATTTAGGTTATATTGCACAACCTCCTACATACTGAACATTACAAATGAATATGAACTAAGCATAAGAGGCCTATAAGAAAGACTAAATTGACTCACAAACGTGAAAACAAGAAGTACACAGAATCGGGTGAGAGAAAGAATTTAATGAATACGGGGAATACTGGCGAGGGAGGTGAACAAGACAACTAAAGGAAAGAAGTGAGAAAAGATGTACATATGTGTCCATTTGATATATTTGTATTTGCCTTAATATGGGTCAGTTTTGAGTTTTGTTAAGTATTAGACTACTTAGTTATCAAGGTCATTTTGTCAAGAGTCAACAAGTAGAAGGGGAACCATTTAGCCATTTCTGCCTTATGTTAATCATTCCACATGCAATGGTTATGAACCATGGTTGTGTGTAAGCTACTCCACATGTGCATATAAGAAAGCAAATGTGCGTAATGGTTGAATCATCAACAAATTACACATTTATACTCTTCTTTTCCCTCTCTTACGTTTGGCTGCTTGAGTCATTTGGTAAGATATAGAGTCTTACTACTTTTTATATTACTTTACAAAAAACAAAAAACAAAAATTAAACTATTTTTTTAATAGATAAAAATACATTATTAAAAAATTTAGAAAAAACCCCGTGCGTGCACGGGCATTATAACTAGTACTTCGTATAAAATGTACTTTATATTAGGACTTAAGTTTGAATCTATAAAATGTACCGATGATATATGTTTTTGATCAGTAATGTTTTTAAGTCTTACCGAAAAGAATTAAAATTTGATAATTATCAGTAGTTCTTGGTAATTATACACCAAGTAGAATATTGTAAATTGATGAACTGAAATAATATGAATATGTATCCAATCTTACTTGTTAATTTCTCTGTGAGTAAATTGCAAGAATCATCCATGTGGTTTGCCCAAATTGCAGATTCCGTCCCTAAGTTTTCGAAAGTGCAGGCGGTCTCCCTGCGGGGAGTTTTTGGTTCCGTTTTGGTCCTGTGGTTTGCTCAAAATTGCAAGTTTAGTCCCTGTGGTTTGCTCAAAATTGCAAGTTTAGTCTGTGGGCAGGGACCAAAACAGTACCAAAAACTCCCCACAAGGAGGCTGCCTACAGTTTCGAAAACTCAAGGACGAAATCTGCAATTTGGGCAAACCACAAGGTTGATTCTTGCAATTTACTCTTTCTCTTTTACAGTAAGCTAATCCCAAGATAGCAGCGACACTAGATATTTTTTTGACAAAGTTAAGTTTTAATACTCCGTAGAATAATATGAATTGAAATAATATGATCAGGTACAGATTTGGATTTTAGTACGGATGTACGGACGAATCTCAGCCATCCATCTAATCAAGCATCTGAGAAAAGGCGGAGTGGCAATATCGTACAGATTTGGATTTTAGTACGGATTTAGGGACGAATCTCTACCCTCTAAGTCTACTACACATCTTGTGTTCTTAATCTTTCTCTCTTATCATCTTTGAAAGAACACATTCTTTGCAAGGGAAGAATCATAAGAACCTAATCCACTCTTGTGATTGTGTCGAGGGTCTTCTTCTCTATACCATTTCTATTACAATGGAGTCTCTAGGTTAGGTTATGGATTGATTAAACAATCAAACATTTATTAATTCAATTTGGTTGTAAGGAAAGTCTTGTGTCTTGGTCACCAAGCCTAGATCATTGGGGATCTAGTTGGGGTTTGAGACTTCCGGATGGAAGTCTTAGTGGTCTTTGTGGTTAAGTCGATTCACGAGTCTTTGTAGGTGGTTTATAAGGGCGAATACCGTAGGGAGTAGCTCTTTTTAGTGAGCACCGATCTTTGTGCATATCGGTGGAGTGAAGTTGTATACGGTTTGTAATCCACCATAAGGATTATACTTAGTGAATTGTATACGTATCGTGGATTCGCAACTGGATGTACGGATGGCATAAACCCCCACATCCCGAACCAGTATATATCGTGGTGTCTCTTTACATGCTTTATATACTTTGGTTGTGATTGTGGTTGTTGTAGTTGTTGCATAATCACTTATTCATCTTTGAGGCTTGAAGTCTTTAAACTTCTAAAACGCCGAAAAGACCGTATTCACACCCCCTCTATGGGTCTACACTTTCCTCAAATATGGCTTAATTCTTATTCTCTCTAACTCTCCATGCGTTTCAATTTAAAAAGTTAGTTAGGCAAATGGAAAGAAAACAGTCTGCACTAATTTGATAAAACCTGCATTGGACAAATGTTTGACTTAAAAAAGTCAAACAATGCCAATTGGTAATAGTTCAATACAACCTGCTACATTGCAGTACCCATATAGACAATATTTGATAAAACACAAATTCATCCAAAAATCTGTTTGAAACCTAAAGTTATGCACACAAATTCAAATAAACAAATTTACAACAGAACTTCATAAACCATCATATCAACCTACATCATAAACTTACAAAACATTGTCTATTGACAAACCCATATGGTTTATTCGAATCAGAAACTTACAAAGCATTGTCTAATCATTTGTCAGGTTTTTTCGTACCCACCATACTTACAGGCTGCTATGGACAAACCCATATGGTTTATCTGAATCAGATACTACAAAAGCTGTTTATACAAGATCATTCATCCAACTTACAAACAGTTTCAAACAACTAATTGGACATAAAAATAGAGGACCACATTAACCCATCTTGAACAACCATCAGCACACATCAAACTTTAAAACTCTTTGTGGCCTGTTTGTTTTATCAGTTAGAAAGAAGTGGACCATTGTAGCTGGAGCAAACCCTGCTTCCTCCCTCAACTCCCAGAAACTAGCTGATGAAACAATTGCCACAGTCCTCTTCACCTTCCCTCGACCAACTATCATTGTTCTCTCACGTACTTTGTACACTTTCTGTATCCTTTCATGCTTTACAACAGCAACAGAGAACCCACACAAGCTGTACTTCTTCACAAGTCTTGATGGTATAGATTGTTACAAAATGTACAAAACTTAGCATTAGTTTTTTTTTGGTGATTCTATCAGACAATATGATCTATCAATCATCCTATTAGACACACAATATCTCAGACAAATGACAGCTATATTTCTGATTAAGCAACTCTGTCACTACTACTTCCCAAACAGGCCAAATACACAGAACAAAATAGAGGACCACATCAACCATAAAGGAAGTATAGCAGCTAAAGATCCAGCTCAAGCTCAAGCTTAAGCTAATGACAGGAAAAAAGTTAGAACAGAGGAGGCAGAGCATAAAGTCAACCATATCAAGTCTGTCTCGATGCTACAACAACCTCACAAGCTACAACTTCATCTAAAGGTTCAGAGATATTTTAAAGGGATGTCACAGATGTTATTCTTGATAGTTTGATAGTTGTTTAGTTTGTAATCTCATTGCAATTGTAGCTTAGCATTACTTTGACTTTGAATTTCAGTTTGTATATAAACTCTCATTTGTACCCATTTTCATTTAATGTGAAATACAAAAGCTTTTCTCTCCATAATATTTTCTCTCTTATTATCAATAAACCAACATCCACACTAACATTAAGCGTAACAATTTAACAAATTAGAAAAGTTTCAATACACTTACAAGTCACCCATCTCTCCAGAAGCGTGTAGTCATCTTTTTGTAGTATGCCCTTTCTTCTTAGTCATAGACTGTGTGAAACGTCCAGTTACACATCCAGTTCATCCGACGGGCTTCAAAATCGGAATTTAATAATACAAAATTAGTTACAGATAATCCAAAATGTTACACTCATATCATATAGTTGATGTAGTTAAAGTTAATAAAGAAAAACATACCATCGTCATGTGCTTCGTGACAAAGGGCTGATGTGTATTCAAAATATACATATTATATTATAGCGAGAAAAACCCGACCAATTTAGTCAACCCGCTCTCTAACCAAGAATGAGTGTTCCAAATAGGTCAAAGAAAGTCATACCAAATATAATTCCAGAAATATTAGGTATTCCCGGGTCGATTAAAGTCCCAACGAAGTGTGAATAGAAAATCGTGTTCGGTTCGTGATCGGGTGATTTGAATAATTGAGAATTTTGGATTTTATGACTAAAATTATAAAACATAAACTAAAAAGAAAAAATAATAAGCATATAAAACAAGTTAACAAAGCACAAATAAGCAAAAACGCAAATTAACCTAAAAACGCGCACTTAACGGGATTCTAGCTTTTGGAAAATGATCTTGTAAAAACCTAATTTTGGAAAATTAACCCTAGAAATGCAATTATTTTTTAAACGTCCTAAATGACTAAAAATAATTTTAGAAGAAAGAATTATATTTTTTTTACTTTTATTTTATTTATTATGAATTAAAAACTATTTTAAACTAATTAAATGATAAAAAAAAATACTAAACTTTAAAAGAAAAATCTGAAATTTTTGTGAAAGTACTTTAAGTTACAAGGAATCTATGAAAAATAAAAATGGATTACCATCTTATCTCAATAAGCTGGTAATAAGCTAAAACGGTTACTAAGCTTAATTTGGGAAAAAGTGATAAAAGGATTAAAGTTGCAAACTATAACGCAAAAGTCCCAAGGGCGCTATTGGTAGTGAGGTATGCTGTTAAGGTTGAGGCTTGGTTGAGGTCAAGGGTTTGAGCCCTGCTCACCTCTGACTTCCCAAGCTTCCCTTTTTGCAAATTTTCTTTTTGAAATAGCTTTTAAACTTGAAAATAAGCATCTTATGTGAAAGAAATATTTTTGAAAACTTAAAATAAGCTGAAAAGCTAATAGAAACAATAATCAACTAAAACGTAGAAAAACTTAAACAAGCTAATAAAGTGCTAAAAGCTTATACTAACCTAATAAGCTCTCTAAAAGTAAAACTACTAAGCACCTAACTAATCTTAAAACCTTTTAATAAGCTAAAATAAGCAAAAACAAGTACAGCATTACTAACTTCAAGTTAGTACTGCTAATTTAAAATTTGAAATTGCTCAAGGCTAAATCAACTAAATAAGCATTCTAATAAGCTAATAAGCTAACCTAATCTACTTTATACTACTTAATAAGCACTAAGAAAACTTTAATAAGCAGAAACAGAAAGTAATAAGCTAAAATCCTAAATTAAGCAATAACACCACAACTGATCACCAGACAGCTTGATAAGGGGAATACAAACTACAAAATAAGCTGCTAACTAATAAGCTAATCTATGAAAACCTTAAAACATCATTAATTAGAGCACAAGGTGCAGTTGCTCAAAGCACCTCGCCACTCCTACGTAGCTTCTCCCCTTCCCTCGCCGAGCTCGCCACTGCACCCCATGCCCCTCCTCATCTCTCGCACTTTCCTCCTACTCGTCTGCACGACGAGATGAATTTCCTGACAAAAGTTTTGGATTCTGACAAAAGTGAAGGAGTATAATGTTGCAAATTGAATTTTCAAACGGATATATTACTGTTTATATTAAACGGTTCATCTTTTTTTTTAATACAAAATAAACTTAACACACCCTATAAATACCAAACCATTTACATACATTTTTCTCACTACAATTCAACCAAAACATAAACACTTCTATATCTCACCTCTAAAAAGACAAAAAAAATGTCTTAAAACCCGAACGAGGGAGGCTATTTCACGAACCTTCTAAATTCAAACCCACGACAATACGGGGGATCGTCAAACCCTTCAACCCCCTCATCGCAAAATTCAAACTCTTCATCTCCATATGGTTCGCAACAATTCAATCCGGTGGAGGTTTATCGTAACCAACAACTTGTGTTTCAACAAGGATTCGCATCTCATTCTCAATGAATGTTGTTACCATAATTTTTTAACCCGTCTCAACCATCTACGTTTCCTAATCCTCAATCACAACCACCACTCGAACCGCAACCACCGTTCGAATCACAACCATCCAGTTCACTTTTTAAGTACCACAAGCACGATCACTAGCCAAAGGTAGAGGGAAAAAAAACCAAGGCCCAAAAAAAAAAAAAAAAAAAAAAATCATAGATTTAGATGCCGACGATGACTTGGAAGTAGCAGGTCAAACACTTGTGAATCAGAAATGGAGCAAGGCCAAAGAAAAGCTTCTTGCGGAAATTTGGATAGGAATTTCCCATGACAAAAATGTGGGCAATGACCGTACCGAAGACTTCTTTTGGAACGAAATTACTGAGATGTTCAATGATCAAACTATGGGTGACCCTCATACCAAAAATATGCTAACCGGTAAATGGACGAGTCTTAATGGCGACTGCCAAAAATTCAACGTCATTTATAGACATTTGCAACGTCGAAGTGGTGAAAATGAGCACGATCATATCGAAAATGCGAAGACGAACTTCGAAGAACGCTTTGGTTCGAGGGGTTTCACGTATGTTCACGTTTGGGATGTATTGAAAAATTACCCCAAATGGGATGCCGATGAACCGATAGACATTGCATGTCTTGATGATATATTCGACCCTGACAAATGACCTCATCCCGAATGATACAATAGACGAGCTGTAAAGAAACAAAAGTCGACTTTAAATTTGAGCGCGACGAGCTCCAGTGGGAGTCAAACGAGTACTTTTTCGAGACAATTATCCGAAAAGCATTCGCAAATAAAAGACGCTCAAATGGCTTGCTACGAGTTGAGGAGGAAGAAGGAAGAAAAGGCGTTTGAGATGCAGGAAATGCATATTCTCATGCTAGATACCAGTTTGGTTACTGACCCGAGAAAAGCCGAAATCATTCGCAAGAGACAAGCAAAAATAGAGAAGAAATACCAAGAGCTCGATGATTACGATAACGAATAAAATGTTTAAGTTTCATATTATTAGTATGTGTTGTATTTTTTTATTTTCGTATCGTATGTTTTTAGTTTTCATATCGTATATTTTTGTTTTCGTATTGTATGTTTTTTATTTGATGAAATAAAATTAGTATGTTGTAGTATTTTTATGTTTAATGAAATAAATTTAGTTTATTTAATAAAATAAATATATAAAAAATAAAGTTGTAAGTGTTAGGCCCCAAATGAGTAAGTTGAGGTGATGCAGGATTTCTGAGCAGGTTTTACTATTTATAAAGTCTCGTTTCTACCCTAGGTCTACCTTATGCACTAACGGACAGAGAATCCGGTCGTGTGTAGGCTAGTAATGGTAACTCCGAGGTCGTCCCAAGAGCTATGTGGTGCGGATTATATCTAAGTCTAATGTCATGAATTAAAATTGAATTAAAAGTAGGAATGGTTGATTGATTGTTTTAAACTAAATGAAATGAAAGTAAAAGCAATTGAAAGTAAAGTTGTGAGCAGTAGGAGAGAAATGTGCTAACCTAATTACTCCTCCTATATCGCTTATAATCATGTCTCCTATTAAACTAATCTCATGCTTTAGGTGGGGCGGACATATATCACTAGGTTCATATGGTCAAGTTTCCTAGCCTATCTCCCCCGAATCCTGCCGGTGACCACAGGCACTACCCCATGCTAGTAAGTCAACGTACGGTAGACGGGTTTGAGTCATTAAGTGCCACTACATGCTAGACTTATCTTAAATGGCCCGTTGTCACGATCATAGGCCATTTTCTAATTACTTCAGTACCTCCACTTGTAAGGTGATCCTATGGTCAATTCGCACACAAGGCAATATGGTCAGTTGTCATCCCTCCCATTTCCTCGCAACCTATCAGGCTAGTGTCCTATGGTCAATTCTTCTAGCCTACTAAATGGACTGAGGTATCAAGTCAATCACATCTAGCGTAATAGATACAAACAAGCTTACAACACTACCGCAACTAAAGGTTCATAAGACAAACTAAGCATGCACACACGTAAAAGCATAAAAAAAGTACGGAAACATAATTAAATAAATAAAGGAATCATAATTAGACTAGTACCAGAGGTGCTTATCCGATCATATTAAATTGAACACTCGAAATCATGTTTATAAAAGCCATTAATTCGAAATGTTAAAGTGAATATGAAATGCTAAAACTTATGGAATGTAGCGTGATTTCTCCTTGGAAAGGCTTCGTATACTGCTGTAGAAGGGCCTCCTAAAAGCTCCCAACGATCTCTGACTTTGTGTGTGTGAAAGTTGTATTTCAAATGCAGAAATTAGGGTTGTATTTATAGGCCCGATCAGAGCTACGACGTAACTGAGAAATGTATTACGCCGTAGCTAGTGTAATCTTATTCAGATCTGATGGTTACGACGTAGTTGATGAATTGTTACGCCGTAACAAGGATATTATGGTTTCATCTACGTCGTAGTCTTCATGTGCGTTACGCCGTAGCTAAATTCTCAGATCTAAGATTACTTCCGTAGTCATTGTTACGCCGTAAGTTAAATAATGAGCTTGGACTACTTTCATACACGTTGCTACGCCGTAATTCCAGAGTGATGTTACGGCGTAGTCTTCCAATCTGAGGATTCATTAAGACTTGAATATGTTACGGCGTAAACCATAGATTTGGTTACGCCGTAACTCTTTGTCTGCGTTGACTTTGATCTTTTTACTTGAATTCCTTGCTACGGCATAATTGAGAGATGATGTTACGCCATAGCTTCTTCCAGCAAACTTGGATTTGTATATCTTCGCACGTTCTTTCCATTTTCCTCGTCTCTTTAGCTCCTATGCTCACTTGTAACCTAGATACAAATATAAAGAAATTTAAGTATATATCCATATAATAAGTATAATACACGAGCATAGCGGGAAATTGACACTTAAATATCAGGATTATTTGATGTCATCAAATATCCCCCCACTTGAACTCTACTTGTCCTAAAGTAGACCTTATTAGAAGTATTCTCAAGAAGATATCCCCCAATATTTCTCGGGAAATATGAATTTAAAAAAAAAATCCTATGCTAGAATTTTACGAAGCCGACCACCTCACGAAAAGGGGAACAAACACTCACTCTCCCTATATTCTAAGTGTCAATTTTCGGGGTGATCACTCATTGCTCAGTCATAGTATGTATTCTATCATAGGCTTGGCAGTTACACAAAACTCCTCCACTAGAGCTAAGGTCGGAATAACCTTCAAAGGCAACATTGGGTGAACATATATGGTTAAGGGTGTAGTATCGTTACTAACATGATACGGCAAAAGCGACAAAGACATTGATACATGACCGGAACGCCGGGCAAGACACCAATACCTGCTCGATTCCTTCACCTAAGCATGATTCATGACTAAAGGGTAGGAATAGACATAGGATTTCACAAAATGGGTGTAAAATGAATAATAACAAGCAAATAGTCTAAGCCTACAACTAAGTCATCACTATTTACCGTTCGCCCAAGGTCTAAACTTCAAAACGCAAGAACTGGATCATAGCAAGTAGATGTGCCATTAGAGGACGTCATTATGGGCACATAACTTGGTCTTCATGTTGGTATAGAAACTGTTAGTGCAAATATTATGATATTTAATCTATACAGTCTCGTTTGTTTTGATTGACGACAAACATATAACTTGATACATAACGTAAAATGTATAAGTTACTTGTAATCTTATTTTGTCTCAACATACATTCAACACCTCTCAATGTCTCGAGTCCTCGTATGCTACAACACAGGTTCGTACATGTTTGTTATGTGGCATTATAATCAAACCCCTTGACCAATCATTTAGAATGACTAAAATACTTTTAGAGTCTTTAAGTATTTTAGGTGTCAAAGTGCACTTTAGGTGTAAAATAGAATAAGTGCCACTTTAGGTGTTAAAGTAATATTAGTAAGTTTTACAAATGATAAAAATGTTATGACATTAGGAATCAAACATTTTTTGGAACTCATTAACTTACTAAAACAACATTACTTAGGTAATATATACATTTTCCAAGTTTACTTTCATATATATCTTAATCTAAAAATAGAAATATATATATGACATCATGGCATGCATCATGTGTAATCTTAGAAAGATTTCAAAAATCCCTAAGTTGACTTTTGGAAGATCTCTTACATATATGAAAAGATTCTTACACAAACTATCTTAAAGTTAACTTTGAGAATCTTGATTTGACATGTATAGATATGAAAAGATTTGGTGTATCTTTTAGAAAGATTTAGTAGAAGATTTTGGTTATATATAGTAGTTCATGGTTTATGTCTTTGTTAGTTTTGGAAAGTAGTTTTGGAAAACCACTTTGCTTGTTTGCCTATTGATGACATCAAATAAGTATATTTTATTAGAATCATTTATCCTATTTAATTAACTTGTTTGATATTATTTTGTATGAGAGTTGGTGCCTTTATGTTTACTTTAGTGATTCTCAGGTAAAAACAAGTAATAGGTGAAAGTTAATGATATTGGACGAATTATGGAGCTAAATGATCAAGATTTAAAAAGTCTACTGAAATTCAAGAGATGCGCCGTATCTCTCTCTACAGATACGTCGCAACATCATACTTTGATGAATTCGAAGACCATTGCATGACTTTGAAGAATGCGCCGCATCCAATTACAACATGCGCCGCATATGAAACTTTGGTCAATGAAGAATAATCAACTTGATTTACTCCAAAATACGCCGCATCTCATTTACAACATGCGGCGTATCAGCTAAACACTTCACCAGATACTATCCAATACGTTAAAGAACATGCGCCGCATAGAGAAACAAGTTACGCCGCATCTAAAGGCGGTGTACGAATATTCCATAATTTATTAATCTTGGACCCCACGAGAAGTTAAGTAGATGTGCCGCATCTATCGTCAACATGCGCCGCATCGACCCCTCAGACTGAACCTATAAATACCCCAAGACAGATACGAGTTTTGTGTACAGAAAACCCTAAGGAGACGAATTCAGTCGAAGAAGCATCACAAGACACGCCCCAAACAAAGATCTTAGAGCCGTAAGAAGGTCCTGCATGTATTTAATTCATTAAGTAGTATTGTTTATTGTATTAGTTAGCTTTAATCCATCAGGATTGATGGGCTTGTGGCCACCATACTGCTCCCCTTAAAATTGCATTCCCGTAGGTTAAAGTTTATATGATTGACGTTTTTGGTGAATTATATTTGTACTTAGATAACCTTTGTGTTTAGTTGAGTCTTCTGGGCTATCATACCTGTTCCTCGCCTACTTATCTAGTGTCTAGAAGGTAGGATAAACATAAGTAATCATTAAGGGTTTACTTGCCGATATATAGGATCCAACGAGACAGATTAGATTACAATACTTATCATATAAAACTAGAAATATAATATGTGACAAGCTACTTAATTATAAGGACAGGTCTTCTTACGTGTTTCTATTATCTATCTATGTACGTGATTGCTATTTGTTGATTCGTTCTCAATAGTTTTACTTTTATTATTTACTAAATCCTTGCCAGCCTCTAGGCTGAACCCCTTTTTATTAGATTAGGATTGTAAAATTAACTTAGATATTAAAATACTGATTAAATCAACTAGATATTACGTTCCATTCTTAGTGTTCAACACTCTACTTACCACTATATACATATTGATCGGGTACACTGCTCGTTAAGTGTGTGTGTTAGTAATAAGTCGGCTAAATATAAATGTAAAACTTGGAAAAGCTTAAACATCCTATGTTACACTGACATCACACACGCATTAAGTTTTTGGCGCCGTTGTAGGAGAATGGATTGTTAATATCTGTTTATTTGATTAGTAATTTAATTAGATTGTAACCACTAACTTTGTTGTATATTAGTATAGATTGCATTCATTGTATATTTTGCATATTTTTATTTTTTTTCTTGTTTGTTTGTTTTTATTTTCTTTAATTTTTCTGTATTACTGCTCTCTGCTGTATTTTGCTGATCTAAACGATGCGACGCATCTGATTTATCAGATACGGTGCATTGCGTTTTATTTTTATATACAGCGTAAACTTAAAATTCGAAGTACGGCGCATCTATCCCCTAGATACGACGTATTCTGTTTTTAATCGGAAAATTTTCAAAACCCTAATGAGATACGAAGCATCTGTTTCGACAGTTGCGGCGCATCTATTTATTTATTAAAAACAAAATTTTGAATTTATTAAACTGAGATACGATGTATCTGTTTTCACAGATACGACGTATAATTTTTCTGAATAAAAGACTGATTTAATCTTTAACGTAATAAAATACGGCGCATCCTACTTTTGGAGTACGGCGCGTCACCTGCAGATATCAGCAAACTTTTATTTTTCCCGAACAGAGAAAATTCTAATTATCTTTCCTGTCTCTTAGAAATTTTTTACTGCGAAGCTTATTTATTCTGTGTTTCAGGAATCATGATTGATATTTTCCCAAGCTGGTTCGGAGGACCAAGGATCAAACTTACAATCGATAAGATTTTATCTAAGTTCGCCCACAAATATGATAAGGAGCATCATGAGGTCAAAACATTCATCAATGAACTGTTGCTGAAAGAACAAAACAATATGATTAGAGAATTGACGATTGAAGTGCACCAATTGTCGAAGGTGATTAAGGGAGTTTTGTTCCAAAGGCACTACATGAATGGAATAACTACTAGATGCGGATTAGTGTCAAAGATTGGTTACTTGACAATGGAATTAAGAAAGGCATGGAGATTGAAAATCTCCTCGAATGAAATAGAAGCTGAATGAAGACTCTGGAATAAAGAAAAGTGCTTATCGGGAGACAACCCGGATTTATTTTTACTGTTTTTGCTGTCGAGTCTGTCAGGCCTGTAGCAAATGCGGCGCATCTCCATTAATAGATGCGGCGTATCTACTGCACAGGTCATATATGTCTTTATTTTTCTGCAATTTATTTTCTGAACTTTGAACTTTCTGTCAGTTTATTTAATACGGCGCATCAATGGTTAAGGATGCGACGTATCTAATCTTTCTGACCCGTACCAATTCCAGGCTCGATACGACACATCTTCCTCAATGAGATGCAGCGCATCCACTAACCTGATGATTTACAGTTTTATTTTTATTTTTTTTTTCTAACCACTAATGAATTTCGTACAAGTTTCGACCTTCTTAAACTCAGGTGTATAATTGGTGGTATTTATAGTTATTGCTCACAAATGCATAATGGAGGATCAAACCGAACAAGTCTCAGGGAAGTTTTTCGTTCTAATTCTTTTTAATTTCCTGTTTTCAATTTTAATAAATAACGAGGACATTGTTTAACTTAAGTGGGGGGATGAAAAATTAGAACTTTTACTTAACTCTTACCTGTCCTTATTTTTCAAGAATATGCTTTAATTTGCGCTTAATATATCAAAATTAAAAAAAAAAATAGCATGTTTTTGTTTAATCTAAGTTGCATAGCTGCACACAAGACTTTATTTTTAAAATTGTGATTTCAAAATTCACAAATCTATGAGTGTGCCGGTGACTTGTAAACTTTAGAACTTGACTAGTATACTACTCGAGACCACCATAATAAGTATTGTTTTTATAATTGGAGTGACTTGTATAAATTGGTAAAACTCTAGGATTACACCAAAAAGCCTTTATATGTTTTGTGATATTAACTAACTACACTGGTTAGTTAACCCCCGTATAAACCCTTGTTTACTCTCATTTTTAGAGTAAGATACCCCTAGAAAAACACGTAGAGCCATTCCTTTAGGGTTTTTACACCTTGTTATTATGTTTCGTTACACCTTACACCTTAGCCTACCCTGTAGATTTAAGTCCGTGGTTAGATGCTTTGGCAAAGTGTGTTTCCTTGCGTTACCTGTGTTCGTGTGCGTAAATTCATTATCTTTGGTCAGGTCGGGAAATTGCACAATGCAATGGAGTGAAAGTACATATTGTATATTTCTAGTCAGTTTTTCGTGTGTTTACTACTTTCACTATTACATTATGTCTGAAAGTCTGAAAAATAAAGAAAAATTATCCAGATTTATTGTGATGGAATTCTGATGAAATTTTACACCTTTAGTAAAAAAAAAAAAAAAGAAAAAGAAAAAAAAAAGTTGGTAGTTTATTTAAACCAACAATGTAAAGTTTTGTATTAAGTGGTTGATATCGCCACTATTGTTGTACTCTATTTATGGATTGAAAGAGAGTTGGGCGTTATGGGAACGCCAACTAAGGATTGTTTATTCTTTGTCTAAGATCTTATTGAGTATAATTCGTGTCTACCTAAAGCGTGAGTTATAAAAGAGTCAAAGCGTGAGTTATTGATATGAGTCTTATTCATGGGATGGTAGGGAAGTATTCTAACCACACTTAGGACTTTAATCTATTTGTTTCTTGTTTTGTATTTTTTATTTTACATCAATTTATATCCTAAATGTTATCCATACCCAACCGTATTATTATATTCGTTGTTAGCTTTCGACCATCCGGATACGATGATGGCCAAGTAAGAATATTAAATGTATGAATATGGTAGTGACCATCCGAGTATTAGATTAATTAGCTAACGCGCCAGCGATCTGGTGTGTGAATTGGTGACCGTCCGAGTTTAAGGTTGATTAAATGATGCGCCAGCAATCTGGTGAGCAACTTGGTGACCATTCGTTATGAAAGTAACGTGCCAGCGATCTAAGGAACACATTAGTGACCATCCATCATTTAAAAGATCAAGGAATCGCGCCAGCGATCCATGAAGCATACTAGTGACCATCCGTTAGTTAAAGCGTCGAGGACTCGTGCCAGCAATCTACTAGGTTTATGCAGAAAATGTTCAAGCAAAGCTAGGTTTAACCCATGAACCAAAAAGCCTTTTTACTGCTTTAGACTTTTTACTCCTTAGCTTTAGTGGGGGAGATGTGTATCCTTGTCAAGCATATGATATAATATTCATCACGTCCGGACAGTTAAACGATTAGATTTGCTTTTATTAAATATATATATTTTGTTTTTAATTGGTTAAGTGTTTGGCCGTGCAATTATGCTATAACGAATAAGTGCCTAAATATAAAAATATCCTATCAAGGATACATTTTCATTATGTTTATTCTAAAGGTTTACTTGAAGACAAGTAAAGTTCAAGTGGGGGGATATTTGATGCCATCAAATAAGTACATTTTATTAGCATAATTTATCCTATTTAATTGACTTGTTTTATATTATTTTGTATGAGAATTGGTGCCTTTATGTTTACGTTAGTGATTCTCAGGTAAAAACAAGCAATAGGTGAAAGTTAATGATATTGGACGAATTATGGAGCTAAATGATCAAGATTTGAAAAGTCTACTGAAATTCAAGAGATGCGTCGTATCTCTCTCTACAGATACGTCGCAACATCATACTTAGATGAATTCGAAGACCATTTCTTGACTTTGAAGAATGCGCCGCATCCAATTACAACATGCGCCGCATATGAAACTTTGGTCAACGAAGAATAATCAACTTGATTTACTCCAAAATACGCCGCATCTCATTTACAACATGCGGCATATCAGCTAAAGACTTCACCAGATACTATCCAAGACGTTAAAGAACATGCGCCGCATAGAGAAACAAGTTACGCCGCATCTAAAGGCGGTGTACGAATATTCCAGAATTTATTAATCTTGGACCCCACGCGAAGTTAAGTAGATGCGCCGCATCGACCCCTCAGACAGAACCTATGAATACACCAAGACAGATACGTGTTTTGTGTACAGAAAACCCTAAGGAGACGAATTCAGTCAATGAAGCATAACAAGACACGCCCCAAACAAAGATCTTAGAGCCGTAAGAAGGTCATGTATGTATTTAATTCATTAAGTAGTTTTGTTTATTGTATTAGTAAGCTTTAATCCATCAGGATTGATTGGCTTGTGGCCACCATACTGCTCCCCTTAAAATTGCTTTCCTATCGGTTAAAGTTTATATGATTGATGTTTTTGGTGAATTATATATGTACTTTGATAACCTATGTGTTTAGTTGAGTCTTCTGGGCTACCATACCTATTCCTCGCCTACTTATCTAGTGTCTAGAAGGTTGGATAAACATAAGTAATCATTAAGGGTTTACTCGCCGATATATAGGATCCAACGAGACAGATTAGATTATAATACTCATCATATAAAACTAGAAATATAACAAGTGACAAGCTACTTAATTATAAGGACATGTCTTATTACGTGTTTCTATTATCTATCTCTGTACGTGATTGCTATTCGCTGATTCGTTCTCATTAGTTTTACTTTTATTATTTGCTAAATCTGTGCCAGCCTCTCAGGCTGAACCCCTTTTTATTAGATTAGGATTGTAAAACTAACTTAGATATTAAAATACTGATTAAATCAACTAGATATTACGTTCCATTCTTAATTTTTGACACTCTACATACCACTATATGCATATTGATCGAGTACACTGCTCGTTAAGTGTGTGTGTTAGTAATAAGTCGGCTAAATATAAATGTAAAACTTGAAAAGGCTTAAACACCCTGTGCTACACTGACATCACGCACGCATCACCTATAAATAAGTAACCCATGGTTTTCTCATTCCTTGATGAAAAACAACACACATATAAATAAGTAGAAAATCATGTAGAAACATAAATCAATCACCCTTTCCATAATGATCATAATGTTACTAACTCTCATTATGTTGTAAGCATACACTCGTAATGATCCTGTGAAGCAAGCTCAAAGATCATGAGTCACAAGCATAGCATACTTTATGATCCACCAAGAAGGGTAGAAGATCTTGAAGTCATCATTCATTAAAGCATACCAATATATGAAGATTCAAGGGCACTTGACATCCTCAATGATTGAAGATTTCTTATTCAAGAAGTTCATGTAGATTAGTCATTCATATCCATTATATATTTATGTCTTGGATCATCATTGTATCATCACAATCTGTTCACCAAACTAGATTAGATGGTTTATGTGTTTGTGCCATAAAACACAAGGTTTTATGTTGGGCCACAAAACATAGCGGGAGTAGTTGTACCCTTGTAAAAGAACTAGCGGGAGTGGTTGTACCCTTGTAAAAAAACCCGGTATTTAGCTTTGTACCGGATAAAGTGTAAGCGACAATTGTAAGGTTTTCTCCGCTGAGAAGGGAGCTTGTTGATCTAGTGAAGTAACTCTCGAGTTGGGTACTCGAGGAGTGGAGTAGGGCGGAGAGGAGATCCGTGACCGAACCACTATAAATCCTCGTGTTCGGTTTGCACTTTCTTTTACTTATTGCTTTACTTTAATTTTTGCATTATGTGATTGCTTGTGTTGTGACTTGTTGATTGTACTTGGGTGATAACATGTTTTAAGTTATGCTAGTCACTAACTACAAATAACATCTTTCATATTAGAACAAACTAAAAATGGATATTTGATACAATAAGTTTAAAGTTTTAAACTGTAATGTATTCACCCCCCCCCCCCCTCCTCTACGTTTTCACAATTGATTTCACAATTGGCATTAGAGCCTCGTAGCTCTTATTTTCAAAACAAATGGTTTCTAAAATGGAGCACGATCCATGTATCAAATTACCATTGAAGCGGAATATAATATGAAAAATGTTTCGTTAAGTATACTTAGAAATTTTGTGGTTAAATATTACTTTGTATACAAACTTGAAGGTTTCCTTGAAAAATAAAAGAAAAGATTTCTTGAAAGAATTTGTAAGTGTCAAATTATGTGCTTATAACTAATCTATGAAAAATATGTTTTTAAAAGGAGTGTTTGGAATAACTATTAATTTAGTGGAAAAATCATCTCCGTAAACATTAAGATAAGTCACATCTATAGAAATGTTGTTGAATATGTGTTTTATATGGTTACAATCAAATCTAGTAAGTCCTACACATTTTTTTTATGTCAAAATATGAGTTTTAGTGAATCTGTCATCAGACCCCGTGGATCCTTTCTCCTCTATGGGCAGATCCCTCAAAAAGGATCTTTGAAATATGTCAATTCAGTACACAGTTTTTGTCCAACTTTAAAAATTCATAACTAATTAACCGTAAGTCCGCAGGAGTCGCGCCACCCTTCAATTTGAAGGGAATTGTGTCTACTTTATTTTAAAAATGATGTTATGGCCTAAATCTAATCTGAAGTCAAACAATTAAACCAAATACTATAGTGTGTCCAAAATATTAAGTTTCATTTTGACGTAGAAACTCAAACTTTTGAGTTAGGTAATTTAAGTTAGGATCCTTTGAACATTGATATAATTTCTTTTGAAACTAAAGAATTTGGTGATAATTATATTTATAAAGGAAACTGATCAAGCTTGGCATACATCGTCATATTTAAACGCAAAGTGACGAAAAATATATTTCTTTTTATGTTATGCTAAATGACTACTTGTTTCAGTTGTATGCATATATGATATTTGCTTATTGAATGTTGTGATTGAACTTGTTTATTTGTGATTTATAAGTGTCAATCTTGCCATGATATTCGTTTGCTTGTTTGTTGATTTCTTGTTTATATAAAATAGGATATTTGCTAGATTTTGTGTACTAAGTTGAAAACTTGTTTTTGTATTGCTTATAGTTTTAGATCACTCTCTTTGCTCATGTTATATTAAAATCTTGCTTAACTCACTTAGGAATGAGTATTAAGTCATACTAATTAAGTATCTTGAAATATGGTCAAGTGTCTAAGTGAATCACTACATTTTTAAATATGTCTTATTCTAGTAAAATGGTGTTTGGTATATATGCTTCTACAATGATGTTTAATGAATGCGCCGTGCTATAAGATAGTAACTCATCTTTGATTGATCATGTAAACTAACCGTATCATGTTTGGACGATAACACTTTGATGCTATCAATTTTCCATGTTTGGCTTAATTTCTATTTATGGTAAGTTCATAATCCTCGGCTTGATCTATATGCTAACATGTGTTAGAATATGTGTTTTTGGTTTTAATCTATCACATCTAACTAGGTGCATATGTTCCAAGTATAATTAGGATATTTGAACGGGTTTCGAGAGTCAATAAATGTCCATCGTTAAGGAGTGTTTGGCACAACTTGAAATTTGAAAAATTTCGTAGTTAAACAATGTGTTTCATGGATATATGTACTTCCAGGATCTTTTGTTATCTTTGGACAATGTCTTGTACTAACGGATATGCAGGTAGACAACATTTGGGATGTTATCAAATTTTCAAGTTTATGAAAATTTCACTAAGTATAGTGAAATTCGCTAGCCCCCGGTCAAAGTCTATCGGCAAGAATGTTTCTATATTCATTTTTGTCATTTCCCAATCAAATATAGTACTAAGTTTATGTTTTGGGAGTTTTTAGAAAATTTGGAAATCATTACGCTCATCAAAAACCTGAGCTGTTAATTTTCCAGACCTGGCGGATCTGGCGGAACCAAATTGAGGGTTCCGCCGGTGTAATTTTTGGGTAACCCAGAAAATTGCCCAACGGACCAGACGGATCCCAAACTTGGGATCCGCCTGTTTATTCCTAGGGTTCCGCCATTCCTGCAGATTCCTTTTGAATTTTCATTTAAAATCCCCCACTCAAGATCTCTCACTTTCATCACTAGGATTCTTCTCACTAATGTTCACTCATATTAGGATTGGGACATCTCACTTGCACCTATAAGATAATCATCTAATCACAAGAATGATCCATGATACCTTTCTCCATAAAAGAAGGAATCCAAAACTTATTCCTTACAATCCTCAAATCACTGAGTATTTGCGATCACTACACACTCACTGCATTCTTTTGTTCTTTACTCATTCATTAGCTTGATTTTTAAATTGACAACTTCCTAACTAATCCGGACTCGTTATTTACAAAGATTACATATGATATTAAAATCACAAGTCTAACTTATGACTATAGATATTGTCTTGTATCTATATATGTTACCTCACCTGGCTAACATGAAAGTAATGTGTTATCCTTCAAGACGATAAGGATTTACATCAAGTCATAACTTATACTTAAGTTATAGATGTATTATCAAGTCTTGCTATCCTTGATTACTATTCGATCTCATCAAAGTAGGATTGACAACTTAAGTATTTCATCCGAAATATTCAAGTAAATATGACTTACGATTGTAGTCATTAAAAGTCATATCCGAAGGAATGCCCAAGTATTTTAACAACTTATGTTAAAACACTTATCCTATTACCTAAAGTACACTTGTACTTTCACCATCGTCCCGTCACATTTACCTCTGTGATATATCTCCGGTCCAATGTTTCAAATCACATCACACACTAGTTGTACCTACCTATTGATCACAAGAATTAGTTTCCATCCTTGTTGTTTTCAACATCCATAAAACCTAGTACTCTCATAGCACAACATCATCACATCCTTCTTTGGACACACTAGAAGACCTACCACCTAGATCAACCAATTCACCATCCTTACAATCATTTGAATTCGTTGAGTGCATTTCTCAAAAAAGACTTTGTCATCGTACTTCTGCATAGAGTTTAGTTAAACCTTAAATCAACATCTTAACAACATATGTTAAAATGCAATCTCAAAGCCAACCTCAAGTACCCCGAGCAACAATGACTCTTAAGGAGTATACATAAGAAACTCGAGTTAATTCCTCTTGTCATCATCTAGTATAACCTTGAGACCAAGTATATTTAGGATAGCACTATTCGATTCAAACACTTTGGCTTAATACTTTCATCCAGAAAAACATGATGTTTTGGAAAAACATTATGCATAAGTAATCATGAGTTTTCATCTTGTTAAAAGGATAATGTATATCCTATGCATCACTCTCTCCTTGCGAATGAACGGTTGTGTTACAAGAGATTTCATTTTACCTCGTCGGGTAAATGATCTTAAATAAACATCTGCAAATTCTATGAACTAGAGCTTCCTCATCATCTTGTCATTTTTGTTTTCATAAGCATGATGACTTTATTTCACGTAATAATTCTACTTATTGAAAGACACTATATGTGTCTATTTCCTTTCAAGCGTTCATCATAACCAAACCTTGCTCATAACCTAGTTCAAACCCTATCTCTAGAGCATACACAAGATCTATTGAAGTTGGTAACTTTACTTAGATTCCTGTTCCAAAGAGCTTTCTTGAGAACGTTCTTATCATATTCCATTATCACACACAAACACATCTCTTGGTCTTGGATGACCAAATCACTTGCGTAACACATACTTAAACCCAACATAAAAGATGTCAACCTTTAGATCATTAAATCTTAGATTCCAAACACAAAGATTAAAATCTCTTGCATTACACATACATGTGTCAATTATATGTTATTTGATATGATTGGACATCTTAACATAACCATGATAACTATTTGTTTGATTCATGTGTAAACCTTGGTTATTTCTTTATGATGCCTGCATGCTTATATGTTTTGTGTTACTATATATTAACATGATTTATATGATATTTTCATTCTTTATTTATATGATGTTTTGCATGATTAACATGTTACTTGTTAACTCATGGTATGTCATTTTGATACACGATGTTTTTATATGATATTTATATATTTGAATGCTTATGTCTTTTTCGGTCATTTATTAGATCCATGCTTAGGATGGTCGATATAATACATGCTCCAAAATGTTATCATTTAAACATGGGTTGCATAAATTTTTCGTCTTGTTTCTTTGTCACACTATTTATTCACGACATGTGCACTTATAATTTGTCAAAGTACTTTTGGTATGATAAACCTTTAGAAATCATTTTATCATACAAATTAATCACATAGATTGTTATATGCTTAAGTGTCTAAGCTTAACAACAAAACAATTTTACAAGGAAAGTATTTCGTATTATGTCATGCTCTTGCTTAATATGATCGTTTTTGTTGATGCTATCTAGCCATGTATTAACTTTATGTCTAGTAGTCGAATGTGTTGTCTGAATAAGATAATATCTTTAGATTTTTATCTTGTTGACATCTTTTCTCACTAACAAATTTGTTTTAGTGGATTGAGAACTAATCATTTGCTATCTCACTTCGTTCTAGCTTTTATATGCTCATCTCGCATAACTGTAATCCCTTCACTTGCATATAGTTTAATGCTAATAGGATTGAGTCTTAGAGATGTGAAATTTGTGTTTGGGTATCTTTCAATTGACCTCTTTCCAAATTGCATTATTGCTTCCGCTTTACAAAAATCACTTCCATCACTATTTTGCTATAACAAAACTCTTATCCTTTCCACCTCCGCTTTTCAAAAATCACCTCCATAACAATACTCTAATCCTTTCCATGTCCTCTGAGAAAACCACATGCCTCGTCACGCGATCATCTCGCATTGATAGAGAAGAGCTACGTGACTTCGTGGATGAAGTTCTTTTTATGTTAACCAACATCCGCAAAAACATTACTAAGCTCATCGCTTTCATTAACCTTCAACCTCCCAAACACTTTATCGTCATTCTTTATACGATGCATTACACAATATGTTGGATGTCCACCGATTAAGGCAGAGATAAATTCATTCACATATTTGTATTTTGTCAAAATGTATTTAAAGAACATCTACTCATGTTTCTTGCACCCTAAAATACCAACACATAGGTACACACCATTTAGTTAAAATCGGTTCACAAAACCACAAGTGTTTCAAGCCTTTTTAACCCAACATCACTTGTTTGTACCAATATCTCATCAAGTGAAAAACACATCATGTGTTTGACAAAGTTCTTCATCTCCACAACCAACAACTAATGGAGTCTAGGATCTTTCTTAAACTAGGAATTCACAACTTCATTTTCTAGAACACCATCATAGGATCTCATCCTTTCGTACTCAACACATATCATGCACGTCATTGTCAGTGCAAACGATATATTAATCAAAACTGTCATTCCCAACACTTTCTCAACACATCGGTTTAACCAACACTCTCCCATCACATAATGTCATTCTCATCCTCATATAGGTTCTTAGTATTCTTTATTCCTTTCTTATGAAATGTTTGTTCCTAGGTGCTTATTGTCTTCACTTCTGTTTGAATCCATTCAAGCATACATTATGGCATGATACATCATCTTTAGTTACTAATACAAGTTAAGAATGTTTGAAAATATTTTGAGGAATACACCTCAGAGAGGCGTTACGGTGTAGTTATGGAATTGAGCTACGCCGTAATTAGCACAAAACCTGGAGTTGTCAGCTACGAACGGGGGCTTACGGCGTAGTCGTAAGACTGAGCTACACCATAACTGCTGATCCGAGAGCATCAGTTTCTGCAGTAAACAGATTCTCTCATTCCTCCATGCTCCAATTCATGCAAAAACATAAAACAAACATACAAACCAACAAAGATAAAGAAAAAGAAAGAAAGGGATAATACGGGTTGTCTCCCATAAGAGCACTTTTGTTTATTAACGAGTCTTTAAGTTAGACTCACTCCCACGGGTAATCACGTGGGATGGCGGAAAGTTTGCCCAAATTCGTCCTTCTCTTTCCTCAGATTATGGCGAACCCATGCGACATTGGTTGCAGTACGAACAAATTCCTTACTTTCGATCCTTCGTATTTTCGTAAACTTTTCATCCAGTCCCAAATGATATCTAGTCATTTCAAACTTCTCCGATACAATTGGGGGTGGTTTTTTGTAAGGGATTCCCAATAATTTACATCGTCTTCGTTCGTACGCTTCATCGTCCGGATTCGTGAATCCCTCCTTCCCTTGTAATTCAAGGTAATCTTCAATTTCATTATCTGTAAAAGATTCATCTGACAGCTCTGTATTGAGGGTGTCATCCTTGAGTACTTTTTCGTCTTGTTTTCCATTATCTTTGTCCTTTTCCGGACTAAAACTTTCATTCGTACTCAACTCCTTTTTACCCACGCATCCTTTCCAAATCTTGTTTTTAGTGGCAATGTCAAGTCTCCCATACTTAATTCTTATCCATTTTTCGAAACCCAAGTTTTTAAGCCATGGCATTTCACTTCTTTGGTCATTGTTTGTTGATGTCCACATGAAGTCATCATCCCTACTCGTAACATGCTGCTTCCTCCGTTACAGTCATCGTCATATGGGTCACAGGATGCCTATACTTCGTTACCATTGCCATTGATATTTTCACACCAATGACTACGTTTTGTTATCCCATCAGTTTTTTTCTCTCAGTAGACTATCATATTCGTTGTCATTGCAAAGTTGCACTTCATCCGTTGCGGCATTACTTTGCAAAGATGAAACTTCAATATCATTGACTCTGTTCCAAATGTCCATTATCCTTATGTCATCTATTTTTTCATAAACAATTCGGACCCAATCATGAAAGGATATAGTACCGTCCCATTTGAATTTTCCTCTTTCATTGTCATTGGTTGAAGTCCATAATTGCCACTTACCTCGTGTTCTCACGTTGCCGCCCCCATCACAAGCTTCTAGATCCGGGTTACATGATGCCCATAACTCATACCATTTTCTAGTATCAACTGGAATAGCGTCACACCAGTGTCATCTTTTTTCCACTACCTTTGGAAGGTCGTTACTTGACTTGTGATGTTGAGTGATGATCCCCATTATCTTTTCTGTATCATTACTAGTCAATGAAGTGCTGAGGATAACCTTAAGTTCATCGTTCCCGTTCACAAATTCGAACTTAGCGTTAGGCATTCCTTGGTAGCTACTTGTTGGCTTCTGATCACCGAGCGATTCATCAGAATTTCAGTATCCGTCGTCCTTATTCTGTAAATCATCAACCGACAAATTAATCATGTTACTACAAGGATGGTTATCGTCCTTTCCCTTATTATTATTAAGGTCATCCTTATTAATAACGCAAATGGACTCAATAGGGTAGCATTTTCCGACATCATCCATTTTAAAGATGAGTTCGCTATCATTAATTTTCAAAGAAATTTGTTTGTTAAAAACATCGATTACTGCTCTTGCCATGGCGAGCAGGGGCCTACCTAGTATTAAAGGAGTTTCTAAATCTTCTTCCATATCGAGAATGACGAAGTCAACTGGGAAGGTGACACTACTAGAAAAAATGCCATTAGCAACAATTATCTTAACAACCATAGACAAATCGTTGCTAAACTGTGCATTTAGCATCTAACTTTAACAACTAAATTGTTAACAAAGTTGCTATTTTTTTTAGCAACAAAAAAGTTAATTGGTATTTTTACAAATTACCATAAATATTTGTTGCTAATTTAGCAATGACTAAGCAAATTTTGTTGCAATATAAAATTAGCACCGGTTGAATTAGCAACTAACACCAATTGATGCTAATTCGACCGGTGCTAATTTGAGAATGCAACGAAATTTCTTTAGTCGTTGCTAAATTAGCAACAAATATTTATGGTCATTTGTAGAAATACCAACTAATTTTTTTGTTCCAAAAAATATTGCAACGTTGTCAACAATTTCGTTGCTAAAATTAGATGCTAAATGCACAATTTAGCAACGATTTCTTTATTGTTGTTAAAATAATTGTTGCTAATGACATTTTTCCTAGTAGTGTGAATTTATCAATCTTGACTAAGATATTTTCTAAAACTCCCTTTGGGATGCTAACTGTCCGATCAGCCATTTCAATAGTCATAGATATAGGTTTTATAGGTCCTAATTTGAGTCTTTTGCACATGGAAAAGGGCATTATGCTGATACTAGCTCCTAAATCTGTTAAGGCGTTATTTACACTAAAACCATTAATCGAGCAAGGAAGAATAAAACTCCTTGGGTCTTTTTCCTTAGGAGGTAAATGATTCTGGACCACTGCTGAACAACGCTCGTTTAATTTAATTTCCTCCCTTGCTGGAGTAGATTCCTTTAAGCATGCTTGATTCTTCGAAAGTTCAAGGAAATCCTCCGTGTCAAAGTCATCCTCATCCTTTTCACTATCTTGTTCGTAAGGGTTAGAAAAGTATTTAATTTCTTTGTCGGAATACCTGAAAGGGGTATAAAGTGGTTGTCCATCCTGAGTAAAGATAGCCTTGCAGGATCTATCTTTATCATCATCCTTGGGAGAGTCCGCCTTATCCTGAGGAGTTTTATCGGGGGTCTTAAAACCGGTCCTGGCTCTTTCACGAAAATCTTTTAGCCATTCCATTCTCTTTTTGTATCTGGCTGAGGACTCCTCCAGGTATTTGTAAATTGATTCTTCAATAGTTGGTCGTTTCTCCTCAAATGGTCTGGTATGAAATTCATCTCTATTGTAACCTTGATAGGGTCTTCCATCTCCATACTTGACTTCCTTAACCTTTTTCTTTTCCTTATTCATTTGGAAATCCTTTGTAAGGTGAGCCCCCTTGCAAATATCACATCCGACTTGGATAGCATGAACACTTTCCTTGAGTTTTTTTTATTTCCTTCCCTAGGTTCTCAAGTTTGTTAGTAAGAGCATTCATACCTTCCAACCCCGCTCCATTACTCCTGGTGCTACCTCCATCGTGCCACTTCTGTGAGTGGTCGGCCATGTCTTGAATCACATAAAGGGCTTTGGCAGGAGTCATTCTCGGAATAGGTCCTTGGGAGTCGATCATCTGCCTTGTTGCGATGTTAATGCCCTTGTAAAATAGGTTTACCTTCTGATGGATGTTCAAGTCATGTGTCTGGCATCTGTATAAAAGATGATTGTACCTGTCCCAAGCTTGGTACAATGTTTCGTCAGCTTCTAATCTGAAGTTATAAATCTCCTCTAACCGTTTCACCGTCCAAGAGGGAGGGCAAAAGCATTGAATAAAGTTCTTTTTAAGGAGATTCCAAGTGTTTATGGTTCCGGATGGCAACCTATCAACCCATCTTCTAGCGGCTCCAGCGAGTGTCATAGGGAATACTCAGAGCATGATTGCATCATGAGAAACACCTGGAATATTAAATAGGCTAGTAATGTAAAGAACATTTTCCACGTGCTCGTAAGTGTCTTCCGCCTTAAGTCTAGCGAATGGTTTCTCTCTTAATACTCTCATAAACTACGGCTTGATTTCAAACTGAACATCCGCTCCAATCATTGGCCTCACAAGGCCTGGTCTCATCCCTAGTCATGGCAAAATGTGAGAAAAACAAAACAAAAACAAAAATAAAAATTGAAAGACTTCAACAAAAATCCTATTATAGCTCCCCGGCAGTGGCGCAAAAAACTTGATGCAGGATTTCTAACCAGGTTTTACTACTTATAAAGTCTCGTTTCTACCCTAGGTCTACCTTATGCACTAACGGACAGAGAATCCGGTCGTGTGTATGGTAACTCCGAGGTCGTCCCAAGAGCTATGTGGTGCGGATTATATCTAAGTCTAATGTCACGAATTAAAATTGAATTAAAAGTAGGAATGGTTGATTGATTGTTTTAAACTAAATGAAATGAAAGTAAAAGCAATTGAAAGTAAAGTTGTGAGCATTAGGAGAGAAATGTGCTAACCTAATTACTCCTCCTATATCGCTTATAATCATATCTCCAATTAAACTAATCTCATGCTTTAGGTGGGGCAGACATATATCACTAGGTTCATATAGTCAAGTTCCCTAGCCTATCTCCCCCGAATCCTGCCGGGAACCACAGGCACTACCCCATGCTAGTAAGCCAACGTATGATAGACGGGTTTGAGTCATTAAGTGTCACTACATGCTAGACTTATCTTAAATGGCCGTTGTCACGATCATAGGCCATTCTCTAATTACTTAAGTACCTCCACTTGTAAGGTGATCATGTGGTCAATTCGCACATAAGGCAATATGGTCAGTTTTCATCCCTCCCATTTCCTCGCAATCTATCAGGCTAGTGTCATATGATCAATTCTTCTAGCCTACTAAATGGACTGAGGTATCAAGTCAATCACATCTACCACAATAGATACAAACAAGCTTACAATACTACCGCAACTAAAGGTTCATAAGACAAACTAAGCATGCACACACGTAAATGCATTAAGAAAAGTACGGAAACATAATTAAAGCAATAAAGGAATCATAATTAGGCTAGCACCAGAGGTGCTTAGCCGATCATATTAAATTGAACACTTGAAATCATGTTTATACATGCCATTAATTCGAAATGTAAAAGTAAATATGAAATGCTAAAACTTATGGAATGTAGCGTGATTTCTCCATTGAAAAGGCTCCGTATACTGCTGTAGAAGGGCCTCCTAAAATCTCCCAATGATCTCTGACTTTCTGTGTGTGAAAGTTGTATTACAAATGCAAAAATTAGGGTTGTATTTATAGGCCCGATCAGAGCTACGACGTAACTGAGAAATGTGTTATGCCGTAGCTAGTGTAATCTTATCCAGATCTGATGCTTACGGCGTAGTTGATGAATTGTTACGTCAGAACAAGGATATTAGGGTTTCATCTACGTCGTAGTCTCCATGTGCGTTACGCCGTATCTAAATTCTCGGATCTAAGATTACTTCCGTAGTTGTTGTTACACCGTAGTTCCAAAGTTGAGTTACGCCGTAAGTTAAATAATGAGCTTGGACTACTTTCGTACACGTTTCTACGCCGTAATTCCAGAGTGATGTTACGACGTAGTCTTCCAATCTGAGGATTCATTAAGACTTGAATATGTTACGGCGTAAACCATAGATTTGGTTACGCCGTAACTCTTTGTCCGCGTTGACTATGGTCTTTTTAGTTAAATTCCTTGCTACGACATAAATGAGAGATGATGTTACGCCGTAGCTTCTTCCAGCATACTTGGATTTGTATATCTTTGCACGTTCTTTCGATTTTCCTCGTCTCTTTAGCTCCTATGCTCACTTGTAACCTGGATACAAAATATAAAGAAATCAAAGTATATATCCATATAATAAGTATAATACATGAGCATAATAGGGGGAAATTGACACTTAAATATCAGGATTATTTGATGTCATCATGAGGTTAGTTGTTGGTGGGGGGGGGGGGGGGGTTTAGTTGTGAAGATAATTTAAGGTGATGTGCCACCCGTGGGCCCTAAATGAGGAGCTTGGGGTGCTCACTGCACCTTGTGCTCTTAACAAAAAAAGAACTTGTAAAATCAATTTCAAGAATTTTGAACTTATTTTGAGCTTATAAATCAGCTGATAAGAAGGACTGTTGGACCAAAATGGCTGTTTGGAAAGAAATAGAGTAGCCTGATGCACTATTTTAGGCACTAAGAAAAAGCTATCAAACACTTTTGAAATAAGCTACAACCAATAGAACAACATAGCCTAGAAACAAAAGATCATGTAAAATGATTTTCAAAGTATTTGAAATTAAAATGAATCTAATATTAAGCAGTCAAGTGAGACAGATTTTTGGATCTTTCAGAAATAAACAGCCTGACCCTCTACGTTTAGACTCCAAATTAAGCAACTAAAAGCTAATAACATAAACTGTAAACTTTAAAACAACATGAATTAAGCACTAATGAGCATATAAAAACTAATTTTTTAGGAATTTGAAATAAAATGAGTTCAAAACTAAGCTGAGAATAGACTGACAAACTAACATTGTTTTTGGTTTTATTTTGACTTAAACTTGCAAACTATGATTTTGTACTCAAATCCTTATGATGCTTTGCTAAAACGTAAAAACATGCATATTGGACTTATTATGACATAAAAACAACAACTCAAAACCTTTTTATGATCTTATAAAAATTAAGCTAATGAACTAGTTTTACACTATGAAATTAAAAAGAAAAAACCTTTGATTATAAGTTATGAACCTAAGTAAAAATGCTTAAAACTACTAAAAGTCTACTTATTAAGCTAATTTAAAGCAAAACTACCATGGCTTAATGATCAAAACCAGTCCTAGCAGATTTAAACTATTTCAAACACTTAAATCCAAACACCCCTTTAAATATCTAACAAGCTTATTAAAAATGATTTAAGATACAAAACTATTAGATTAAGCAATATTAAGCACAACTAAGCTATAATTAAGCAAATAAGACAGATAAAAGCAGGAAATAAGCACAGAATAAGCAATAAGCAGTTTGAAGCTTAAAATAGGAATTTGAGAACTTACAAGGAATTTTAGCTAAAAAAAGGTTGAATTATGCTCGAGGAGCTACTCAAATAGCTCCAGCTTGTTTTAAAACAAGCTAGTGATGACCCTATAAGCCCTTCCATTATTGGCTTATCTTTCAATAGCTTATTTGGACTTAAACAGCTTTTTCGAACTTAAATACTTATAAACTAAACCAAAGGTTTCACAAACTCAATATAGGCTATTGAAAAGCCTATCTAAATCTGAGTGAAGGTAAGTAGAGCTTATTTAAACAGCTTATTCAACCCAAATTAAACAACGTGCTTATAAGTAAGATTTGAATACAATTTAAAGTAAAACTGATTTTTATTAAAGCTGAAAAGGATTACAATACTTAAAATGGAGATACAACTGAATTTAAAAGATGGAAAATTAAGAAAAACACTACAATGAGCTAACTCTATATATAAAACTACACGTCTAGCTTATGAGATGAGGAGGCCTATTTATAGCCATCTGAGGGGAGGTTGCTAGGGTTTCAAGAAGCATCTGGATCAATTATCTCAGCCCTTGATTCAATTCTAACTCAGAAGTAATCATTACGGCAATTGGATTATGCGCCACATCGTGTCCTCTAATCAAAAGCCTTGGGATTGCCAAGGTGGCACTCTTTCTATCATATGTGTTAGCTTCTAGAAGGAGAGGTACACTTAAGTGAGTGGGTAATTGGGTGGAGGTTCAGGGTTAATCAAGGTAAGGGACGGTGAACAATGTTTAACTATTTTTACACGCCCTTTTGGTTTATTTGACCCGTATTTATTATTAGTTTGACTCGGGTTAGGGATTGGGCTGGTCGGGTCAAAGTTATGGATTGGGCTGGGTTTATAAAAGTGTTAGTTTTATAGAAGGGTTTTAATGGATTGTTAAGTTAGGGACTACTTTTGCAATAGATAAGGACTACAGGTGAAAAAGGGTTTAGGGACTTTGGTGAAAAATGTTTATCAATTAAGGTTATTTTTGGTTTTTTAGTCTTAAAGGTGATCCAAAAGATATAATTTCTTCCCCGGCCTCGGCTTTTCACGCTTTTTTCATTCTCGTGCTCGGTTTTTGTCCGTTTTGTCTTTAATTTTGTCTTTTTCTCATATCCGATACATGCACTTACAAAAACACAAAAACAAGCATATATATGGCAGTTTTGATAAGTTTTTGGTCTTTTGCGTCGGTTTTTTATATATAAAGTGTATGTGAATTAACACATACCAAAGGCATTCATGGCTATGTTCGTGTTGTATGTCTCCACTGTTGTGATAGCCCCTCCATCAGGTTCAAACAACATGACATTATACTCCTCCCCTGGGACAACCTGAGTAAACATCATCCACTGACCAGGGTCCATTTTCAAGTCTTGAACCAGTCTCAACCAACTATACCTAAACAGGAAGGAGTGGATGTATCGATCATAGACATTTTCACTTTCCACCCTAACATTGTACTCAGTGGTGTTAGTGGTAACCACGACCGACTCAGTAGGGGTTGGACCATTCAGATATTTCAGAAAATGTTCCGGCAACAACTGCATAAGCAGAGATGTGTCTGTCACTGGCACTAAACATCTCAAAACTAAGCACTTTCGGGTTCATAATTATGAAACTCCTCTCCATCCTCACTGTAGCAAGTTACATAAAACACATCCTCATCCTCTTCTATAAAATGTATACAAGCAACATCCGAACAGGTGATGTTGTGCATGACAAAATCATTCCACTTTGCTCCCTCAACAACACACACTAATTCTGAGACTCTTCTTAAACTAACTCTCCATCTAATCCCTGTGCAGTTAACTAAGTAAATATAGCGATTCCCATGATAGGAACCTCATAACACGTAATCATTATGTAGTTCCTGTATGTCAAAATTAATAAGCATTGTCAATTTCTTAAAAACTAGTTTCTTAGAGAAATAACAGTTAATTCATATATGGTGTTAACTTACAAACTCATCCAAAACATGCTCAGGATTGTCCACAACGCAAAAAAATTAATTTCCATACATTTTTACTGCATTCACGATTAAGATTAACACAAATAATGTTTGAATGAAGTAAAAATCAGTAAATATTGTTACCTGGTATGTGTGTTGTTTGATTTTGCACGCCTCCTCAGTTCTGATGGTATGTGTTTGTGGGTGTGTGATTTGATCGGATGAAAGAAGATAGAATGCGTTTATGTGTGTGATTTGATATTGTTAATGTGTTATACACGACTTAGGTTATTTGCAAAAAATGTCCTCGTCGATATTCGTGCCTAGGAGGTAGCTGAAGGGTGTTGAAGGCGGGAAAAGTGGATTGACGAAATTACCCTCACGTGCAACGCACGTGAAGACTAACTAACGGGATTTTCTAACGAGCGTTAGCCACAAAACTGAATTTGCAACTACATACACGGGCCATTCTTACAGAAAATCACAACGTTAGAGAAAATTTTTGCAGTTTTTTTTCGAGAACATTTTTTACATTTTTTGCAAAGTTTAGGAATTTTTTTTCTATTATTATTATTATTATTATTATTATTATTATTATTATTATTATTATTATTATTATTATTATTTTATTTTATTTTATTATTATTTTTTTTTTGCAGTTTAGTCTACTTAAAATTAAGATTAAAATGTAGAAGTAAATTCAAAAAGAAAAGTCACCTGGAGAGAGAGTGGAACTAAAAGTAATATAAAATTAAGATTTTCTCTAATGTGCCACGATAATCTATGTTCAAAACATTTGATAAACCCAAATTATTGTCAATGTACATTAATATTTTTTTTTAAAGGTAATAAATTTTTATAAAATTAAAAACTAGCAAGATGCTAGGAAATACAACAATCTCGACAATGACCCTCATAGACTACAACAACCATAAACACCACCCTTGACAACGAACCTAAACTAAACCACATCAACCTCAAAGGCGTAAACAATCGCGGCGACTCAAGAATCTCTATCCAGAACGAGCTTTGCATTGACAATTGAGAAGATCTAAACAATTAAAGGAATGGACATATCGCCTTCAAACTCTAGCACAACACCAACCACTTAAAGGCAACACCCGAATTAAAAACATGGATATGGGTTAAAAACCCAACCACGAACATGACACACGACCTTAACACTGCCCTGCCTTGACACCTCACACAAGATACCAACCATGAAAATAACTCGAGTGGTGGTATAATGATGTGTAAAATCTGTTGACGAAGATGAAAACTCCATACTTGTAAACTCTCCCGAAACTACTTCAACCTGGCTCACATCTACATGAAATATCTAGGCGACCTCACCATCATCGACACCACGACCTCACCAACATCACGACCTCACCATGACACCACGACAACACCATGACCTTCTCAACACCACGACCTCACCAACACCACGAAAACACCACAACCTCACCAATACAATGACCTCACCATTACCGCGACCACACCATCCATACGATATCACCATCACCACGACCTTACCAACACCTTATCTCACCATCTACACAACCTTGCCAACACCACGAAAACACCACACCACGATCTCACCAACACGACATCACACCAACACCACGACCTTACCAACACCTGACCACACCAACACTATGACGTCACCCAATAACACGACCTCACCAACACCTGACCTCACCATCTCCACGACCTCACCACCACGACCACACCAACACAACGCCTGACCTCATACCCATGACCTCAGCGACACCACAACCACACAATCTCCAGGACATCACCATCTCCACCACGACCACCAACACAACACCTTAGCTCACCAACACCACGACCTCACCATCGCCTGACTTCACCATCACCACGACCTCACCATCGCTTGACCTCACCATCAGCACTATCTCACCATCTTAACCTCCCGATCTGAACCCTACAACCACATCTACCAAAAACAACCAATCTTAACGACCGGACATACTGAAGGATCCTATAGAAAATGATACTAAAAAATCGCCAAAAAGACGATTTATAGAATCTTATTTATTCAAAAATTGAAACGAAATATTAAAATATCTACATAGAAAAGGGATTGGAGAGTGTCTCTCCGGACCGCCGGCCTAAGCCAACGGTTGTAAAGACAATGGTGGCGGCGGTGGGTTTAGGGTTAGGGTTAGATTGGAGGATATTTTGTTCTTTTAGAGAGAAAGAGTTTAAGAGTTATGTACGTTAATATTATTACTTTCCTAAAATAAAGTATCTGCCATATGAAAGTGATTTTTTAATTCAAAAAATAGTCATATATATGTAGTTAATACTTCTAAAATCTGCCTTTATTGCACAAGTTAGAAAACACTTTTATTTATTCAAAAAAAAAAACTAACTTATACAATAAAATAAATAGAACAACATAAAAAGATTTGAATTGCAAAAATAAGATACAGTAAAAAAGGAACTACTATTATTCATAAATATTTACAACGCAATTAAAGTGAAAAATCTAGTTATTTTAATGGGCTACTTGACCGTAAGCCACAAGTGGGCTTGAGCAGACTAACATAATAACTTCTAATATTTCTTCGCAGTTCAAGCAGTCAAATCGCGAAAGTTTGAATTGAAGAAGGAAACCACAATTATTAAAATAAAGCTAAAGATAGCATATACCAGCTAGTCGCATCGGATAAAAGTAATATGGATAACAGTGAACTTTTTTTCGAGCAACTGTCGAGACTCCGATAAGGCGATAACATTTTTTCGAGCAACGTTTTGAGAGTCATAAGAAAAAAAATGAGCCAATTGTTTCTTTACAAGCCGACGGATGTTACGGCATGTCTCATCAAGGCTACGCAGACGATTTTGGTATGATTTTTTTCGCAATTCAAATACGACGCCAATCGAGTCGACAACGTCAGTAACTCCTAACAGTCAGGGAGTTATGGTTGAAATAGTTACATTTTCTCAGAGATGAGATAAAGGGCGATAGCTAGAGTTTGACGAGATGACATAGACGACATCTTAAGTTGGCCTACTGTATGTATGGATCAAACTCTTTCTAATACCATGTCGATTGATGAACATCGTGTCAAATACGTTGTATTTTTTTGCAACTATTTATTTAGTATAAAACATAAGGTCTTAGCCTATTTAAACCGAACCCTCTCATACTTAATATATAGCCCTAATTATATCATGTAATATAATCATTTGCATTCTTTATTATTTGTTGGAAATTAAATAAACAGAAAGAATCAGAACATAAAGGTTTAAAGAAATACATAAAGTATGTTCCTACTGATAAAGCTTAAAGCATGTTTCCACTGATGGATTCTGCTGAAGAAGGTTTCTACTAAAGGTGTTTCTGCTGATGGATTCTGCTGAAGAACGTTTTCCACTGATGGATTCTACTATGAGTCACGATGCTGCTGAGTCATACTACTGCTGAGTAGATATGCATGGAAAATATCTTTTGTTGTGTCATTAGTTGAGTGTTCAAATTGTATACTCTTATAGGGTATGACACATTATAGATATATGACTTATCATAGTTAGTAGATTGACACATCCTTAGACTAGATAATTGTAAAGATCTTCTTGGACTATAAAAGATGATCTTAGACTAGATATTGGATATATGTGAAATATCCAATAAACAAAAAGACGTGTGAAAAACATAACTGTTAGAACAATAGAACAAACACAAATATCACAAGTCACGTAAGATTCAAGGTTCTTTGTAACCCTAGTGATAGAAAAAGATCACTCGTATTATTTTGAATAATATTGAATCGTTTGGTGTTAACTATTCCATTTCCATATCATAAATATAATCTTCTAAGTGTGGTTAAGTAGATTCCACATACTTAATCATATTCACACAACATATCTCATACACAAAGAACGAAGGTTTAACCACCTTACCGTGTATCAGTCTAACACACCCGACAAGTGGTTTTAGCCCCCAACAAGTGGTATCAGAGCGTCAGGCTGATATTGTTGTTTTTAGAAGAAGAATTAGAAATGGATGTTGAATCTGTTCAAACGAATGTTGCTGCAAAAGTACCAATGCTCAAACAGAATGAGTTTGAGATGTGGAGGTTAAGAATAGAACAATATTTTCATGAGCAAGATTATACACTTTGGGAAATTATTGAAGATGGAGATTCTTTCAAATCTACAACCACTACATCAACAATTGATGGTAAGGAAGTTACAAAGCTGCAAACCAAGCCACAATCTGCAGAAGATAGAATTAGGAAGAAGAATGATCTAAAGGCCAGAAGCATGCTGATGATGACCATTCCAAATGATCAACTTATAAACTTCAGCAAATTCAAAGATGCAAAGTCGTTATTTGAAGCCATTATTGCAAGGTATGGTGGGAATGAAGCCACCAAGAAGACCCAAAAAACTCTTCTTAAGCAACAGTTTGAAAATTTCACATCAACCAACCATGAATCTTTAGACCACATGTTTAACAGGCTACAGAATATTGTGAGTCAACTTGCTATACTTGGAGTTGAAATACCTCAAGAATATTTAAACTCAAAATTTCTGAGAAGCTTACCTGAAGAGTGGGCTATGCATGTTGTTGTCTGGAAGAACAAGTCAGACATTGACACCATGGATCTTATGGATCTGTATAGCAACTTTAAAATTGTTGAGCAAGATTTGAAGAAAACTGGAGGTTCTAGTTCAAGCACTGGGAACATGGCATTTATGTCATCTCCTAGTAATTCAGTTCCAGTTACTAATGAGAAAGTTCATGATGGTGTAAGTGCTGCAAGTTCATCAAGCAGTACTTTTGGAATTTTGGATGAGAAAACATGTTGTGCTTTTTTCACAAGCAAGCATAATGGATCCATGTTAACTCATGAAGACCTCCAAGAGATCAATGATGATGATCTGGAGGAAATGGATCTAAAATGGCAAATTTCTCTTCTTAGCATGAGAGCTAAGAAATTCTATCAAAGGACGGGGAAAAAGATCACAATCAGTAGCCATGATCCTGCTGGTTATGACAAGTCAAAGATAGAATGCTACAACTGTCACAAGATGGGACACTTCTCAAGAGAGTGTAGAAGGCCAAGACAGCAAGATAGCAGAAATAGAGATGTTGGAAGCAAATCCAATACAGGGGAGATTTCTGAACCAAAAGCTATGGTAGCTATTGATGGGTTAGGTTTTGATTGGAGCTTCATGGATGATGAAGAAAAAGGTTCTTCACAGATGGCTCTTATGGCATTCACTGCAACTGAGGTACAAGATCATAAAGCTTGTTCTAATACTTGTACTGCTCTTAAAGAATTAAAACTATTAATTAAACAGTATGATGACCAAAAGATACAACTAGCCACAACTGATCAAGATCTTTTCAATTATAAATGTGGTTTAGAATCTACAGAAAGGCAAATCCTATACTATAAAAAGAATGAACTTACCTTTACTGATGCTAAAACTTTATTTGAAAATGACATACTTTTTAAAGATGAAATAATTAAGGCTTTAAAAGAAGCATTGGATAGGGTTAAGGCTGAAAAAGGAAACATTCAATTGACTGTAGAAAAGCTTGAATATGCTTCTAAAAATGTAAACAACATAATAGACAGTCAAGTGAATAATAAAGTTAAGTCAGGATTAGGATATAATACAGCCCCACCTCCTTATAGAGGTATCCCAAAACCCCCAGGGATAGACCGAGAGCATTCAGGATTACCTGAATTTCAGCTACCTGAGTTACAATATGGAGTTCAACCAAACTCTAACATAGTAGTTGATGAGCCTAAGAAAGAAAGTAAATGTTCATGCAAAACATTACTTTTTCAGGACAAGGTGTCCTTTGTTAAGAAAGCAGATGGTATAGTTGTTGAAAACTGTATATCTGACTGTGATAATAAACAGGTTATGTCTAAACCTGAAGTGGTTAAGAAAGCATGAACAAGAGTTCCTAAGATAGTCAAACACAATACTGATAGGCCTAAGACCAATGAAAAACATGTTAGGCAACTAGTTAGATATTGTGAGCAATATAGAACCACAAACAAGCCCAGAGGTAACCAAAGAAATTGGAATAACCTCAAGTCTTACCAACTAGATGATGACTTTGCTTTTCACAATAAAGCTTGTTTCATTTGTGGTAGTTTTGACCATCTTGCAGCTTTCTGCAACCAATGGGTATCTGGGTATGAAAGTAATAGAGTGAACTACAAAAGGCAAACACCTAAATCTCATTTTCACTCTAATTCTAAAAGATCAAAACCCAAAACAGTCACAAAAGCAGTTCCTGCTGATAGAGCAAAAACTGTTCCTGCTGAAAGGAAAATGGTTTCTGCTGAAAAACCATATATGACTGTTTACCCAAAATCAACAATTAAGGGTGCAAAAATAACTTTCAAACATGCATCTAATATTGTTCAAAGGCCCATTCAAACAAAAGCAGTGGTTCAAAAACAAGTTTGGAGACCAAAGGGTACAACTACAAAGCTAGCAGTTTCTGCTAAGCATACTGCTGCTAAGGGAATCAGGGCAAATGCTGTTAAGGCCTCAGCATGTTGGATTCTTAAATCCAATGTTGCATCAACAGTCCTCAAGAGATTACATTTTATTGATGCAAGAGGCAGATCCAAGTCAGTGTTGGCTTGGATCCCCAAAGAAAACTAATTCTTTTATTTGTGTGCAGGGACATTCACCAACAGATCATGAAGATCAAGGATATTCAGATAGTGGGTGTTCAAGGCACATGACAGGGAACATGTAACACCCCCAAATTTAAGTTTGTCGCAGCGGAAAAGTAATTTGGGTGTTACGGTGAGGATCGAAGTTTTAATCTCATAAATCGGCTTAAAAGAAACGTTTTGAAAGTTATTTGTCATTCAAATAATATTTTTGATAAAAAGATAAACAAATTGATTTAAAATCTTATTAAAAGATATAAAGGCTTGTAAAAATAACAAATTTAATTTTTACACCATTTTAATTTATCAGAGTAATAAATGCCCACTCCGTGTCTTGTCCTGCTCCGTTAAATTACCTGAGATACACATGCTTAAAAGTGTCAACACAAAGGTTGGTGAGTTCATAGAGTTTTATGGAAAACCCTTTTATTTTGTTAGATTTCAGGAATATTTGGTATTGATAAAATACAAATAGTAATGAAACAAGCATTGAGTATATTGACTATAATCACAAATAAATCATATAAGTATTCAATCACATTCAATTAAGAAATCAATAATCCTAACATGAGCTGGAAACTCATGATGCTAATTTAATAACATATATAATTCACGTATGGTCAAATTCCTATACAGCTGTATCTAAATATATGTTGAAAACATACATTTCCTTTATAGATATTGCCCCAAGCCTCATGACACACAAGCTTAACCAAAAGAGGTGTTTTATCAAATCAATGATAAATTTTGCCCTCTAATAATAGGTGATTTGCCAATTCCTATTTGTCTACAAAGATAGTGTATCACGACTAATACGACTAACCAATTGCAATTGGCATTCTGTCAAGTATTAGTGGGACAGGAGGTCAGTCCTTAACACGTTTTGAAGCTGTTCACTATATTCGCGCCCACTTTACATGTGATTAATGGCTCATGATTGAGGGACTTTATAGCGATAAGGTAACTTAGGCAATATCAAGGTAATAATGGGATCATTCAGAATAACATCATGTAATCAAGTATCATACCACAGAAATCAGTTTGAAAATATTATCGTTTGAGTATCAGAAATTCAGTTTAAGTATTTCGCCAGTAACATATATATATCACATACCACAATAATCGAATTGGAAACATTATCATCAGAGTATCAGTATTTCAGTCAAGTAATTCCTCAGTAAAATATATATATCACATACCACAATAATCAAATTGGAAGCATTATCATATCAGTATTTCAATTAAGTATTTTGTCAAGTATCGTATATATCACAATCTTAAATTACAAACCATATTAATTTATTATCAATTAGGAGATTAATTTGAATCATGTATTTTATTCATATACTTATCAATTTATCAAAGTATATGTAAGCATGTATCTCCCCCAATGAGTTAAAAACAATTATTGGAAATGGGGCTATGACTCACCTGGATTGATTTGGAAATGATGAAAAGTAAAGTAGGATGAGATTTATGAGAATGATTATGGAAACGTCTTTGACACAGAACCTGATAAATAAACTTATCTGAGAATTTGACCAAATACTATTTGGTAAATACGAACGAATAACGAATAAATATTCTTCGTTATGACGAATAGATGATGTGCAGTGTAATTGTTATGCCATGCATGATATGATAAAATACTTTATTTAAAATATCCATCGTAGTTTTACCTTTTTAATCGTAAATAAAAATATTAACTTTTTAGATATCGTTATATATATTATTAACGTAAAAATAAATAATATATATATAAAACGTAATAAAATGCATATGACGTGATGGTTGCCGTAAAATAGAAAATAAAATAAGAATGTCAAATAGATTATGTTTACTCCTTGTCCTTTTTCCATTTTTTACACTTTTTATACTAACGGCATTAGCGTCACACCGTTAGTCCTTTTCGTATCTAATTTACATTTATAGTCCACTACTTGTCCAAAATCACAATCTAAGCTTGGAACATCATATAATATCAATTTTTATCCTAAACTTTCTGTTTTGACAGTTTTAGTCCAAGTTTTTAAGGTTTGGCAGTTTTAATCCTTTTAGGTGTCGTCGCGTTACATTTTTAGTCCAAATTTACAAAAATAATTATATAAATTTTATAAAAATTTCCGTAGCTTATTTTATAAATTCTAAGATTATTTCAACAGCTTATTTGATAAAAAAAAGCTTATTTTTCTTGCTTATGGGCCTTAACGAGACTATACAAAAGCCCGTTAAGATTTTTGGAGGCGAGGGCATGAAAATTGTTTTGGGCTTGAACTTGGGCTTCTTTTGTGATTCTAAAAATATTTCATATGGGCCCAGTGGGCTTACGGTTCATGATTTCTTATTGGGCCTTGGTTTAGCCCACTCGACAAACATAATGTTTTTATATAAAGTTTTAATTTGAAAAATTGTTTTGTGTCGATTTAATATGGCTCGATTATGGTGTCAAAACGTGATTATTTCTACAAAGTATATAAATGAAAGTGGTAGTTTTATAGGAGGTCTATTGAGTCGTGTAAAAATATATGGTGCTCGTTAAGTTAGATTTCAATGTATGCGTGCGTTTCTTGGCTACATGGCTCGTTCATATTTTTTTAATAATGTTGTAAATATTTCTAAGTGTTTTGTTAAAATATCACACGATGGACATGGTTCAAAAATGGTTTTGTTTGATGCGTGTAACGTGAAACTATCGTGCAATAGGTGTGTATCGTGACTCCTAAGCCTTCCAAGATAGAGGCTAGTCACTTTTGTGTTGCTAAAAATATATACGTACGTAATATATATTGTTGGAACCATAGTTTTACTATTTTATCAAGTCTCGGTCATTTGTAATAATGCTAGGTTGCTTAGTTATTATTTACTTTCATTTACATTTTGTATTAAGTTTACTAGGCTTAAGTATGTAGTCCATGGGCCTCAAAGCCCATACGATTTGTAAGGAGGGAAGGAGTAGGAATGTTGCCCTAGCTCCTTTCCTATAAATACTAGTCTTAGGCCTCTTGTAAACTTGGTTGGTTATTTGAAAACATTAAGGAAACTCTTGCATTTCATTTTCTCAAATTTCTCATAATCATCCCACTCTCATTCTCATCTCATTTCTTACATAATCATACTTGTGTTTACAAAATCAAAACAAACCATAAAGTTCCAAACTTTCACAACAAAACTCGATTTGTTCTTACTTGTACTTTTATCGAAATCTTACCAAGGTTAAAATTTTTCTTAAAGTTTTCAACTTTCCATAAGATCTACTCATTTTATACACAAAAGTACAAGTATCTTGAAAGAAAAACGAATTTAAGGATTGCTTTCTTTGAAATACAACCATTACTACTTATCGAGAACCTACAAAGTCTCATTTTTGCGATCTTCTCAAAGTGCACCACCTAGACTTCGTTTGTGTGGACTCGGTATTTTCTTTCTTGTATAAGAAAGTTAAGTACTTCGACTATTGGGAAAGTTTTCGAAATTGTATAATTTCGAAAACCAAGTTTCGAAATCTTTGTGATTTTTTCGAGAAAATTGTTACATTATCGAAATCTTATTTATCGAGAAATTTTTTATCGAAATCTTTTCTCGATAAACTGCTTGATTATCGAAATCAATTTTTTCTCGATAATACTACACAGTTTCGAAAACCTTTCTCGATAACATCCAAGTTTCTCGAAAATCTTCCAAGTTTCTCGATAATCTGCCAAATTATCGAAAACTTATTTTCGAAATCTTCTTTGAAGTTGTGCTACGTTTCTCGATAATTGGTTCATTCTACACTTTCCACAAGATCCATTTCTACACAAGTGTTCGAAGATGTCTCAGCCACCGAATCACTACTTTCCTCATGTTCAACAACAAACACCTCAGCAACAACAACCTCAGCAGTATCAGCAACAACATTACCTTCCGCACCAGATGAATCAACAACCTCCTAAATACAATCCACAACAACATTACCTTATGATGCAACAACAGCTCATTCCTCAACAACTACCATATCAAGTGCCACAACAAACCACTCAGTTTTCCTCCAAACAACCTCACTGGTTTGACAGAATGTGTGAAGTTATTACAACTCAACAATCCCGACGTGAGGCAGGATCACTTGAAACACCTCCAATGCTTACACCTGGTAATTATGTGCAATGGTCAAGTCGATTCCTACGATTTCTTGAACTCAAGAAACCTCATGGGCCATTCTTGAAGCAAGTGATACTTGAAGGACCATTTGAGTGGCCAACACGATTTGAAGCTGGTGATCCAAATGCAGATCCTCCACGTCCTCCTGGTGATAGACCCCTTCCAGAAACTGCACTCACTGAAGAACAGAAACTACATCGTGAAGCTGATCAGTATGCAATGGCTTATATACTTCAAGGTATACCCAATCCGATCTATCGCAGTGTCGATGCTCAGAAAACAGCCAAAGCTATGTGGGAACACGTTCATCTCCTCATGGAAGGCACTCAATTGAACAAAGATGACATGGAATCCAAGCTTTACATGGAATACACTGACATCACAATTGAACCTGGAGAGTCACTTGAATCCTACTATCATCGTTTCACAAATGTGGTTAATGATCTGGAACGTCACAAAATCACTGTACCAAGGATCGCTGTGAACTCCAAATTTGTGGGTAGTCTTGGCCCTGATTGGCATAAATATGTGACATTTGTTCGACAAACGAAGAATCTTCATGATGCTCCATATGGGTTGTTGTATGATTTTCTGAAACACCATGAACCTGAAGTGGAAAAAGATAGAGCTTTACGAGGAGGATACACACCATCATCAACACCAAATTCCTTGGCTCTCGTAGCTCAATCTCCCTATGCTCCACCACCAATGTCTAATCATGCATATGTTCAAGAGCAGAACTACTTCAGTTATCCACAATCTTCCACCTCGAACCAAATGGTCCCTTATGATTCATCTCCACAAGATTCTTCTACTCTACTTGTTTCATCAAACAACAATGATGCTGTGTACTACTCCAACTCCAATGATGATGACGATGATGACTTTAATACGTTGAATCAGGGACTTGCTCTTATTGCTCGTGCATTCAGCAAATTCTCCAACAAAACAAACAACCGTCAACGTTCATCTTCAAACACAAGAAATCAAGCTGTTGTTAATGATGGAAGAGTGGAAATTCAGAATCGTAGCTATGGTCGATCTGGTTCAGGAAGCTCTTCAGGAAACTATGGGAATGGTCAGAGGTTTAGTAACAATACCGGGTTCAGAAACAACTCAGCATCTCCTCAACAAAGGTCTGACTCAGTTGCTACAAGAAACTCCAGCTCAGGGAATGCAGTTTGGTGCTACAATTGCAATGAACAAGGTCATATAGCTACAGCATGTCCCAAACCGAGAACTCGAGGTAGTAAGTTTCACAAGCAGGCATTACTCATGGCTCTTCAAGATGAAAAGGATGGACATTTCCCTGAACAAGACAACAACTTCATGGCAAATGTACACAATGATGATGACATGGAAGATCTGGAAGCTAATGCAGCTGTGATGCTTATGGCCAACATGCAGGAACTTAAGCTCAATGATTCAGGTCCAGTGTATGACACTGACGGCTTGTCTCAGGTACATGACCTCAATGCATGCTTTATAAATGAAATTATCTCACCCTCTGCTTCTGAATCAGATATGGCGCAAGTTGTTCCATCTACATCATCTTCATCCTCTCAAACAGATGAACAAATAAGCACAGTTGTCATATTTGATGATGACACAGTTGTTTCATTTGATGATCCTATTGAGAATGATAAATATGATCAGTTAGAACAACATGAACCATCATTTGATACAGACCCTGACCTCATAATGTTATCTAAACAACTGAATGCTCAACAATTGCTAATTGCAAAGTGCAACGAGAAAAACAAAGTTTTAAAAGAAACTAATGCAACACTTGCAAGAGACATTGAGTGTTATAAAATTCAGCTTTCTAATCAAGAACAAAAGATTAAACACACTAAAAGTTTTGAAAAAGCTTTTCAAGATTCTTACAACAAAGAACAAGATCTTCAACGCAAAATACAAGATTTAATTGAGTCACATGGAAAGTTGATTTCGAAACTTGAAAGTGAGAAGGGTGAATTGCAAAAACAAGTTGAATGTCTTCAAACTGAACTTTCAAAAACAGAAACAAAATTGTCAAGTTGTCAAAAAGATTTTCATGAACATAAAATACGGAAAAGGAAGTACATAGACAACTTACTCGGTGATATTGTTGATCTTGAAAAACAACTCAAAGAATTTCGTCACATTGTTTACAAACACAGGAACTCTGTCACAACAATTCAGAAATTTACTTTAAAACCGAAACCCAATTGCGGTTATGCACTTGGTGATTACAATTCAATGTTTCTACACACGGCATTCAAAGAAATTCCAAAAATTTACAGTATGGATTATTTTCTTGATAATACGGTTGTGCGTGCTGTTGTTTTTGATACTGAGGAGGAAGAAGAACTTGAAGACGAGAGTCGATCTAAAATGAGTCAAGTTCAATATTGGACACCATATGACTATTCAAAAGCTCCTCCACTTTCAAAATCTTTTGTCACTCAAAAGGAATTACCTGAGAAATCATGGTTTATCGAAGAGTCATATGTTTCATCTCACAATGCGGCTCCTGTCCCACCTGTAGCACAAATAAATGGTCCTTTACCATCATCCGGTGAACTTACACGTTTACCAAAATGTCGTGTCTTAAATTATTTCAAAACCTTTATGGAAGACATCGATATTTTGGAGGAAACAATTGAACGCAATTCAGAAATAAAAATTGAAACTTTTCAATCCGCTTACGAGCGAGAAAAGAGAGATATTTTTCAAAAACAAATGAAACCAATTGTTCAACACCTTCGTCTATGTGCTACACGTTGGGATCAGGAACTTCAAAAGGAGGTCAAAAATATGATAAACGTTTTTGATACTGCTGAAAATGAGATTTTGGTCCAAAAGCTACAAACTAAAGTTTTCAAAAATGATGCTGATCGACTCTTGGAACAAGTTCTCTGTGCTGATATTTTGTCTGTTATCATGAATGATCTTTATAATTCTGGTACTTCTATGCTTAAGCATGATCATTGTGTTGATAATATCTTGTTGAATGAGGAAATTGAGACACTTAAACTGGAAAATGAAAAGTTGAGAATTAAAAATGATGATGTGACAAAACAATTTTCAAAAGAAATTTGTCAACTCAATCAAAGGCTTGAATGGTGTCAAGCTAAAAGTCTTGAAAGGGAATTGAAGTTTCAAAGTCAAATTGTTTCAAACTCTTGTCAGATTTGCAAAAACAACGAGTCTTTAAAAGGTCGATGTTTTCAATACGAGAAAGAAATTGCTGATTTAAAAATTGAAAACGCCGAATGGCAACAAAACCGCGACGAAATCAAATATTGCAATGGTTTACTTGAGTCTGAAATTCAGGACAAAAATCACATCATCATTGATTTGAAAGAGAAAGTTAAGCTACTTCAAAAAGGAAAAATGGTTGACACCACGGTGATAGCACCAGGAATGTATCAAATAAACAAAACTGATAAAGGAAAGGTTGTTCAAAACACTAATGTTGATACCTCCACTTCTACAGGACTAGTCTCCACTTCTAGCGTTAGCAGACCCAAGCGAAAAAGTAAAAAGAAGAATAGGATCTTGCAACGTAAGAGAGGACACCTAGAAGCTCAGGAAGTAGAAGACCAACTTAGGACTTTGAATAAAACTCATGTTGCATCCGATTTAGATTCTAATCTGGCAAATTGTAATCAAAATCTAAATGTAACGAATGATGAACCTTTGAATGTTTTGAATATTAATGCATCTTGTGTATTTTGTCGTAAAAGCGTATCATCTGGTGATCATACAAAATGTTTAGCTAATTCTCTTCTCAATCGTCATAAGAAACGTAGGACACGCATTCCTTTTAGGCCCACTAATGCCTCTAAGTCTAACTTAGGAAAGCCGTCTTCTACGGTTTCTAATGATGTCCCAGTTACCCCCATAGGTGCCGAGAACAAATCTAGGACTGAGCCAACTACTAGTGCATTTAACATTAAGAAAGCAAAAACTAGTTGGAACTGGCAACGTTGGATACAATACAAACCAGATTTTAAATGGATTCCTAAATTTTTAATTACATGTGTTACTAACCAACAGGAACCCGCATTGTCTTTGGGTTCCACCCTTACTTCTGTTCCACCCGTGTCTTCTTCTGGTGATGCAGGTGGTACAGATTGTTCTCTGGATTGTTGATAGCGGATGCACCCGACATATGACAGGCAATCTCAAACTGCTACACAACTTTGTCTCAAAGTTTATAGGAACTGTCAGATTCGGGAATGATCATTACGCTCTTATAATGGGATATGGTGACTACATCAGCGGTAACATTGAAATTAGTCGTGTTTACTATGTGGAAGGCCTTGGACACAACCTTTTCTCTGTTGGTCAATTCTGTGATGGGGATCTAGAAGTTGCATTTCGTGAGAAAACTTGCTTTGTTCGCGACTTACAAGGAAACGATCTAATGTCTGGCTCACGCGGCTCCAATCTTTATACAATATCAATGTCAGATATGATTGCAACATCTCCGATATGTCTTCTCTCCAAAGCAGAGTCAACTAAATCTTGGTTATGGCACAAACGTCTTTCTCACTTGAATTTCAGAACCATGACTGACCTTGCTCGTTATAAACTTGTCGATGGATTTCCAAGATTCCGTTTCACCAAAGATCACTTATGTCCAGCCTGTGAACAAGGAAAAAGTACTCGTGCTCATTTTCCGTCTAAACCTGAGCAAAGTACGAATCATGTTTTACAACTGCTTCATATGGATTTGTGTGGACCGATGCGTGTTCAAAGTATCAACGGTAAACGGTACATACTCGTAATTGTGGATGACTTCTCCAGATGGACTTGGGTTTATTTTCTACGAAGTAAAGATCAAGCTCCTTCGATGATCATCACCTTTCTCACCAAAATTCAAGTTCAGCTTCGAAACACAGTACGAATCGTCAGAACTGACAATGGTACTGAATTCAAGAATCAGACACTTCGGTCTTACTATGAGAAAGTGGGAATTGAACATCAAACGTCTATACCTAGAAGCCCAGAACAGAATGGTGTGGTTGAAAGACGCAACAGGACGTTAGTGGAAGCTGCTAGAACTATGTTGATTAATGCTCAATTACCAGATTACTTATGGGCAGAAGCTGTTTCAACCGCATGTTATACTCAAAACCGTTGCATGATCACAAAACGCCATCACAAAACACCATATCAAATTGTTCACAAAAGGAAACCGAACATCGATTACTTTCATGTATTTGGAGCACTTTGCTATCCGAAAAATGATCGTGAGGATTTAGGTAAACTCAAAGCTAAGGCTGACATCGGAGTGTTCGTTGGATATTGTGAAAATTCCAAAGGTTTTCGGATATGGAATCGTCGTACAAGAGAAATTCAAGAAACCATTCACGCTAATTTCGATGAACTCACCCAGATGGCTTCTGAGCAACACAGCTTAGGACCCGAATTTAACCGTCTCAACTCTCCGGCATCTTCAGCTGAACCTTTACCACTTAACCGCAAAGAATTAGAAACCTTGTTTGCTCCACTATTTGATGACACGATTGAATATCGTCCTACTGAGGTCTCACCAAATTCCGCTGCTCAACCTGATCACATTCCAGTACCAGACTCACCTCAACAAACTTCAACAAGTGTTGAGAGAGACGGTCCTTCAATTGTATCATCATCTACAGCAGAACAAACTGGTTCTACTCCCTGCCATCCAGCTGAAGATCCAACACCACAATCAGTTCCACAACCCGCAGAGCATGATCCTGATGCGTTCATTAATCCGTTTGCACCAGCTACTACAGTTCCTGATATAGCTGAGTCATCAACACGCAACTTGGATCCTGCCAACATGCGAGATACGTATCAACTACACCCGTCAACACACAAATGGACTCGTGACCATCCACTAGTTCATATTATTGGCCATCCAGATGCACCTGTTATGACAAGACAACGACTTCACACCGATGGTGAAACTTGCATCTACGCACTCACAGTTTGTCATGAAGAACCCAAGAACATTAAAGATGCAATGACTTATGACAACTGGATTGAATCTATGCAAGAGGAATTTCAGCAATTCATAAGATTAGAAGTCTGGGAATTAGTTGAAAGACCTGACGGAGTCTTTGTCATCGGGTTAAAATGGATCTGGAAGAATAAACTTGATGCAGAAGGAACAGTCATCCGCAACAAATCACGTCTGGTAGCGAAAGGATACTCTCAACTTGAAGGTCTAGACTTTGCTGAATCCTTTGCTCCAGTGGCACGACATGAAGCTGTTCGGATCTTTCTGGCTTATGCTGCTCATAGGAATATGGTGGTTTACCAGATGGATGTGAAAACAGCATTTCTGAATGGAGAACTCCGTGAAGAAGTTTATGTCAGTCAACCTGAAGGCTTCGTTGATCCTGAGCGTCCTAATCATGTCTACCGACTCAAAAAGGCTCTCTACGGACTCAAGCAAGCCCCACGGGCGTGGTATGACAAACTGTCCACTTTCTTATTGGCCAATAAATTTTTTAAAGGATCGGTGGATCCCACACTATTTACAAAAACCTACGGGGAGGACTTACTTGTTGTTCAAATATATGTCGATGACATCATTTTTGCCTCAACAAAACGAAGTTACTCTAATGATTTTGCAAAATTAATGAAAGATAATTTTGAAATGTCCATGATGGGTGAACTTACGTTCTTTCTAGGATTACAAGTTCATCAATCACCCCGTGGTATTTTTATAAATCAGTCCAAATATGCTCTCGAAATTCTTAAAAAACATGGAATGATGTCTTGTGATACTTTTAATACACCAATGGGCTATACCACAAAACTAGATGCTGATTTACATGGGACTCCTGTTGACCCTACCAAATACCGAAGTATGATTGGGTCCCTCATGTATCTCACATCTAGTAGACCTGATATAGTTTTTGCTGTCTACATGTGCTCTCGTTATCAGTCCAGACCAACTGAAAAACACCTCAGTGAGGTCAAGAGAATCCTTCGATACATAAAGGGAACCATTAACTTGGGGATCTGGTATCCGAAGGATTCTGGTTTTGAACTAATTGCTTTTTCAGATGCTGATCATGCAGGATGTTTAGACACACGCAAAAGTACATCTGGTGGCTTACAGTTTCTCGGAGACAAACTTGTGTCATGGCAATCTAAGAAGCAGGACTGCACGTCTTTATCATCTACAGAATCTGAATACGTAGCCATGTCGGCTTGTTGTGCTCAAGTCATCTGGATGAGATCACAACTTAAAGACTATGGCTACCTATTCAACAAGATTCCTATCTACTGTGATTCAAAGAGTGCGATTGCTATCTCCTGCAACACTGTGCATCATTGCAAATCCAAACACATCGATCTCCGTTATCATTTCATCAAAGAGCATGTGGAAAGGGGTACAGTTGAACTTTATTTCGTTGGAACTGAGTACCAATTGGCGGACTTACTTACCAAATCCTTGGCACCATCAAGGTTTGCTAGTCTAGTTCACCAGATTGGTATGAGATGTTTGACACCAGAGGATCTGGAAAAGTTTTTAAAATACCACTGATCGTCAAACATCACAACTATCTCTGTATAATATTTGTCTTTCTTTCTTTACTATAAACTTATTTAAAAAAAAAAAAAAAAAAAAAAAAAAACTAATGCAAGTATATCGCTTCCATTCAACACCTTGTTCTTACTTTACAAGTGTTGAGGGGGAGTCACGCTTAAATCTTTTACCAATCAATTGGTATACTTGCATATTTCTCATTTTTTTCGGTTCGGAGAATGTGCGGGTGGTTTATTTCACTACACTCTGTCTCATTTGGCTTAAGTCTTCATAAGTTAACTTCATAGTTAAGGGACCAATGTAGTCAATTCTTAAAGTGTCAAAAATACTTTAGTACACTTGTTTGTTTCTTATAAAGTCCAAGGACTAAAGGTGACTAAAATCAAACTTTTCAATATTTACAAAACAAACAAACCGTTCCACCAAAAAAATCCACTGTTTCATAAAAGTTTTAAAACCTCTTAAACCCTTCTTACAAAACCAACGGCTCTCAATCATTCTTGCTAACCACAATCTTGATCTTTAAATTGTAAGTTCATATGTTATCTCTAGGACATTACAAACATAGGTTCTTGATTAATTGGTTTTTCAATGGTTAGATCTCTTGTATTCGTGATGTCGAGAACTAGGGTTAGGATTTCGATAACGTGAGTAACCTGTTGTAAGGGTTAATTCTTGATGGGGTTTAGTCACTTTACTTGTTTCTAATACTTTCTCATCAGTTATTATCTCATTCCATCATGTTTGCTTGGTTCTCGATTTCATAAGAATGGGTCGAAGTGGTTGTTAAGATTCTGTGATTATTTGGTTAATGTTAGTGGTGGGATTTGCTTATTAGGTCTCTTATGTGCCTTATCAATCTTGCTTGGATGTCTCTCACTACTCCTACATATTTCTCGATGTACTTAATTGGCTCGTTTGGAAAATTATCGAGATACTCTTGTCTCGTATATTATTATATCTGTGACTGGCAAATTTTTGTGATAACATGATTTGTGATGAATACAAAGGTGTAATCTCATGAGAATTCGATTATATTCTTGTATAAGAATATTTTCGAGAAAACTGTGTCCTATCGAAATCTTTTGAAAATTATCGAGAAACTCAAGTTCTCGATAAAATGGTTTCTCGATATAATAAAGTTTCTCGATATTCTGAGGAAATTTTCGAGAAATCATTTTCTCGATAAATTTTTTCATTTATCGAAATCTTTCTGGGAACTCCATTTTTTCGAAATCTTCAGTTTCTCAAAATATTGATATAGGAAAGATCTCGATAAAGTTTCTCGATAAATATCAATGTTTCTCGATATGACACTTTCTCGATAATGTTTCATTTATTGAAATCATTCAATTTATTAAACTTTCTCGATAACACCAGGTTCTCGATAAGATTGATAATAGAATTTTTTCCGATAATATCAAGTTTTTTCGAAAAATAAGAAATCTCGATAAAAGGTCCATGATGCATTTTTCGAAATATTGTTTGGTATTATATCAATGTTACCTTGGTGTGATTCATTAAGTGTTGGGTAATGTGATGTAATGTGAATTGTGCTTGTCATGTTGTACTTATTTGCCATTTGCATTATTTGACTCATTCTTAAATGACGCATTTGTGCTTAATTGTTTCAAGTAGATATCTATATCCAATATCTAAACTGTGCTAACTCATAACACATTTGGATGTTTGATTTATGGTGATACTTTTCAGAAAAACATGGCTGAACACACTGATAACGTCGCAGAACAACCTCTTCCATTACTCACCTTGGATGACATCACTCCCGAGAACTACAATGTCACAATTGGCAACAACAATCCCAGAGTCGATTTCAACAAGTTGAATATCACAGAGAAATCATGCAAGATTGTAAAAGATATCCTACTGGCACATCCATGCAAACCACTTCTCACCTGCTCTACTTCAGTTCCATTGTTCTATCTTCATCAATTCTGGCTTACTGCTCAGACCAACTTGGATAATGAGTCTTTCACTGTTACCTTAGATGGCCAAGATTACTCTGTAGATCATGACGTTCTTCGAACAGCTCTTCTCATGCCACAAACTGACAACGAATTTGCTCCGATACTACCTGACCTGGAACTTCTTGACTTCTTCATTGAATTAGGATATGAGGTTGATGATGATGAACCTCTAATCAAGCTTTCCAAATTCAATGTCAAGTATATCCCTCAGCCTTGGAGAACATTCTGTTTGTTGGTTGTTAGATCTATATCTGGAAGGAAAAGTGGTCATGAACATCCAAGGCTCGAACACCTGCAAACATTCTGGGGAATGGTGACTCTGACACCAATTGACTTTGCAGTTCCTATCATGAATGATATCATCTACAGTATTCAGACCGACCGTGTGAAGACTATGATACCATTCACAAGATTCACCAAGCTTATCGTTGAACATCTCTGCAAAAGTTCTCCAGAATTCATCAAGAGGATGGCTGATCCTAATGAGCCGAAGCACCTCTTCGAGGACGACTTCCCCACCTTATTCATCAAATCAACCACTTCCGCTACCAAGATCAAAGGAATGAGGATTCCCGAATACCTTCTGAATGACAACATTAAGAAAAGGGCGAACTTCAAGTTGTATGATCTGGCTTACAAAGGGGAACTGGAAGAAGCAACAATAAAGACTCGTAGCAAAGGAAGTGTAAAGTCTGGGAGTACCACGAGCACCACTGGATCACCGCATACAAGATCTAAGTCTGCTACAATGGCAAAACCCAAGACTACTACCACACCTAAACCTACATCCAAACCTAAACCAGCTACCAAACCAAAGAAGAAGGCAACTCCTGAGTACTTTATTCGGGATGAACCTACTCCTCCACCTTCTGACACCGAGTCCGAATTTGATACTGAATCTGATGAAGAAGAACCAGACTATGAACTGAGATACAGAGCACCTGATGAAGGATTTCCAGCAATAGAGATTGCAGTACAACAAAGTCTGGAAACTTATGAAGAAGAGACAAGGAGAAGAAAAGGAGTCACTATCAATGAGCCAAATGATGATGAAGACGAAGCAATCGTTGAACCATTAGTCGATAAACGCAAACTTAAGAGTATAGTTGTCGACACTAGAGATGAAGAAAAGCAGCTTAGGAAAGAACAGAGGAAAGCAAGTCTTGAAAGCCGACTTCTATCACACCCTCCAACACCACCACCTATCGATCAGTCAGAACATGTAGGGGCTACAAGCAGTATGGTTCCTCCAACAACGTCAGAATCAGCTCCACAACCTGATGACAGCGTTAAGGATACAGACAAGACAGAAGATGTCCACATGACTGAGACTGCTACTTTAGAGGAGAATGTTGGCGGTCAAGAGAACTTAGCTACGGATCAGGAACATGAATATCTTATTACTCCAGAGTTTCTTGCACGAGAAGCAGAGGAAGCAGAGGAACGTCGTCGAAAGGAAAATGAAGAGAAGAACGCGTTCGACACCAACATGTTTCTTAAGTCATCTTCTCAGCAGACCTCCTCAGCACAACCTCCACCTCCTCAAGACTCTCCGCCAAAGGATCCAACTCCTCCTGCTTCTTCTTCAGACTCTCACAACGAGTCTTCGTCCGAATCATCACCAGAGCACTCATCACCCACACCATCTGAAACCGCATCTAAACAGCATTCGATCAATGAACCAAAACAACAAGTTGATCTTCAGGAGCAAGTGAACAAACTCACCGACATGGTTACCAAACTGACTAAACAAGTTGAGGAATTCCAGGATTCTACGCAGCTGATTGACAAGTTCTTGAAATCTGATTACGAAGGTTTTATCAGAACTGCAACACATGATTTTCTCACTGATAATCTGGTTGAGATGATCACTCCTGAAGTTGCAAACCTTCTCAAACCAATCAATGACAACTTGGATCACAGAATTAGAAGTGTTACGAAGAAAATGTTGTCTACTACACCCTTCACGCTTCACACCGCAAAATCTTCTACTGTGGCTCCAACCGTCCAAGAATTGTCTCTCAATGACATGCTTGTCAAAATTTTCGACAACCTTGCCACCAAAACCACACAAACAGCTGAAGAAAAAGGCCTGTATGATGCTATGGTAGCTTATATGTCAAAAGAGTCATGCAAAGATGCTGCTGGATCCCGAAAACGGACAAGAAAAGATGACGAACCTGACCCAAACTCCAAAGGCAAGAAACCGAAGTCTGGAACAGGTCCCTCATCCTCTCTACAACCACAGAAGGACTCCACTCCTCCTGGAACTCAACAACAACCCTCAGCTACTGGTGAAGGTCAAACCGAAGATGAAGAAATGTTCATGGAACAAACTGATGACTTCCAAGATCAACTTGACACCGATTACCGTGCTCCACCAACTCATGATTCTCATGCTGGTCAATCATCACCGTCCAAAGCCAAAGACAAAGATGTTTCATCCAAGTCTAAGAAATCAAAGAAGAAAACACGTCATTCATGGCTCGACAATGATGACAATCCTCAGAATGATTGGCTGACAGAAATGGTCCAAGCTCAACCTCCTCTGGAAGAAGAAGAACCTCTTCCTGGTAACACTCTTCAGTTCACCCAGGTCATTATGAAGGATCTTCACATCAACAAACTCACAAAGGCAGAGCTTAGAAGAATCAATAAGGATGCACAAGAATTCCTCAAGAAAAGATCTGGAAACAAAGTCGAATACGAATATCACATGCAGAATATAGCTAGTGCAATGTCTGCCGACTTTGACTGGTTAAATCCTGAAGTGAATATCGATCTAAGTTCCAAGAATCATGAAAAACCTTACTTCACCGACTGGACCAAACCATTACCGTTGAAAGGATTTCCTGACAAACCGAAGATACCTTACAGCTTCTTCTTCAACAAAGATCTTCGTAACATCCAGCTCACACAAGAGATATCCAAGAAGAAATATGCTTCCTCACTCACAATCTCAGTACCAGCCGCTAGATACGAAATTCCAGCCATTGAAGAAACCACTCGTATTTTCAGCAATTCCATCGTAGCTTACGACAGAGATGCTCTACACGGAATTCAACATTGGCCTGATCGTCGTCGTCTCGGTTATACAAGCAGATTAGGAGAGACATCATTGGAAAATGTGAAGCAGAAATCAAAGATCATCGCTATCTTGGAGATTCAGCAGTCAAAACGGTTTAACTACATTTTCATGCGTGAAATTGTTGTGAAACGACAAGATGAAAAGAAGTACAAGTTCTCCGAAGCCGACTTTCCCAACCTTAATCTCAATGACATTGAAGATATGTATCTTGAAAAGGTTCAGAGTAGAATGCGCGGATTCGATAGAGACGTTCAGTACAACTTCATGGCATCGCTACTTCTTTACATCCGACGACTGATTGTTCAAGAAAGAGTGGAAGATCTTCAGCTTGGCGTGGAAAGTTACCAACAAAAGATCAATTTGACAAAGCCACAGTTCTACTTTGATGGTCTTTATGAAACACCACAGTTTACTCTCATCCAAGAACCGTTTGGTTTCACCTACATCAACAGCAAAAAGCTACAAAGCTTCATGAGGTTCGATGAGGTACATAAATTCTGTGATGTTACACTCAAGTTTGTTCGTGATGGGCTTGTCAAAAGGTTGAATGATGATCGACGTAAGATAGCTAAGGGGGAACAACCTAGATGGAAATCCAGCTCCAGAAGACAAGTTCGTAACTTTGTCTTAAAGATTGAAGAACGGTTATTTCGACGGGAACAGATCAGACGACTGGAAAGCTACATCGGTGCCAGACCATCGTTTCCTGTCAGAAACTTCGAAAGACCAGAACCTCAGTTCACTAACTTCAATGCTCCACTTCCAGACGAAGAATAACTTGGTACATTTGGTCATATTTTTTCAATATCAATTGTTTCATTGATTGAATCATTTTTTCCATTATGGTTTGTGCACACATAACAGTGTACAACCCGTGCTTGTAATTAAAGGACCCTGAGGTACGCTTCAGTGCCTCAATCCTAAACATAAGGAGCGAAGGCTTCTTACTTTTGAGTAGAATTAATCAAACATTTATGATTTTTTCATAATTCTGCTCAAAAGGACAAGTATTTCACCTCAATAAGACCTAATCACTTGTTGAGAGGGAGCACTTGTCAAAACAAAATACTTTGCTCAAAATCAAAAGTTCTTGATGTATCTCCCCATAAGACTCAAAAGGCATATTTTAATCTAAAAAATTTGTCAACAAACACCATCTTATATGCTATTTTTGAGGGGGAGAAAATGAAAAAGTGATTAAAATATACGAAGTCAAAGCTTTAAGTTGTATCATGTGCGAGCTAGACTCAGTACTGACCCAGGAATTGACGAGATAATGCAAGTTAGTAACATCGAAAGGACTTATCCTCGACGGGTAATAACATCAAGTTAGTTACTAGAGCTAGTTGTCACCTAAAAGCTGACAATGTATCTCTTTAATTAACCACGTAAGTGTGTCTCGAAAAGGATTAGTCTTAGTAGAAATGTACCGTCTCGAGAAACTTTCTGTGGACTTGATCAGGCCGGGTAATAACTTCAAGCTAGTTTAACTAGTGATGTAAGCGTGTCTCGAATCGGTCTTGTTCACGGAAAGTGGATCAATTCAAAAGTGCTTGCTCCTCCCGCATGTGCAAATTTATTTGAACACTTATGAGCACATGTGCAGGGGGAGCCCTTCAAAAGTGTACATAAAACTCTCAAAGTGTTAACCAAAATATTTAATTATCACAAACACCTTGAGAGATTTTTCAATCAAAGGTTTCTTGGCTAACTGTCGGAGTTATAAGGTGATTAAGATAGGAATATCCGTCCTATGATCCGCCAGAGCCGGAGGGATCTACCCAAGGACATCTCCCATAGTTAGAATTAGAAGTCCTTAGGTATGATACAGAAAAAGGAGAAATGAACGAAAGGGAAAGAAGGAGTTGAAGAATTAAAAAGAAAAGTAAAGTAAAGGGTGAAAAGAAATAGCCCTCCATATGTTCAACCTTAGGGCAGACACCGGGTTCAATACGTATGCTACTGGTTGTTGCAAAAGACAACACCGGTATTGAAGACAAAGTCGTCATGGACCCAGTGACGCAATGCACTAAACCTTCTTAACCACTCAAGTTCTCTTAAAAGGACTTGTTTCATTCTCACAGGGGAACCCGCGTAACCTATCGACCTATCTCTTAGAGACGGTTGATATTGAAGAAGGACATCCCCAGTCTCCGCATAGGAAACCTAGGTGTGCACTTATAGAGTCTAGAGCCTTGAGATACATCAAAGATCTCTTAGGAACACTTAGTATTTCTGCAACTGGTGTTCTACATCAATGGGCATCAGTTGTAAATTATCGAGTCCTTCGCAGATCTCAGCAATCTGCCAAGAACGTTTATGAGAGGATTACTTATGTATTTCTCAATGATTGAACGGAAATCCTGCCAGGGTCAACATTAAACAGCCCTGACAGCAGGTCACTTCGGTAACCCCACAAGGGTTACGCTTAGTGTTTGCGGTGGTTCCATTACGGTCTACAGTCGTGGAGTGATCCCCAGCGACTCACCCAGTTATTGAGCTACCTAGTAGGTCTCGTAAGCTCCTTCGGGAGTATCTGATATGGGAACGGCCTGGATAAGGATTAGAAGGAGTCTTCACAATATGCTGTTGATGAGCTCTAATTCCTTATCCGTAAGTACCGGTGATTTATTGCTAACTGTCTACTCGCAGGTACCTCACTTCCATGATGACGGATTCCACATGCTCATACATGCATCTTGAAGTCATCAAAAGCTCCCTCAAAGATCAAAGCAACACAAAGTTCAAAGAAAGATTCTACGCCAAAAGGAAGAATCTACAAAGTATAAAGACTAAAGATCTTATGTGAAAGAAAGGGACTACGTGCATGTATAAGTCAGAACTCAAAGATGTATGAGCATGTTGGAATGGCGGACAACCACCACAGACGCAGGAGTGACGAACGGCAGATTACTTCATAACATAATCACAACAACATCATCAAAGAACAAAGTCAAAGAGCAAAGTACATCCATCATTATTCTAATCATTTCTGAAGACGTCTAAAGCTATGAAAGTCAAAGATTAAGACGAAGACGTCAAGCAACCATGATGACCGACCCTTAGGGGGAGATTGTTGGAACCATAGTTTTACTATTTTATCAAGTCTCGGTCATTTGTAATAATGCTAGGTTGCTTAGTTATTATTTACTTTCATTTACATTTTGTATTAAGTTTACTAGGCTTAAGTATGTAGTCCATGGGCCTCAAAGCCCATACAATTTGTAAGGAGGGAAGGAGTAGGAATGTTGCCCTAGCTCCTTTCCTATAAATACTAGTCTTAGGCCTCTTGTAAACTTGGTTGGTTATTTGAAAACATTAAGGAAACTCTTGCATTTCATTTTCTCAAATTTCTCATAATCATCCCACTCTCATTCTCATCTCATTTCTTACATAATCATACTTGTGTTTACAAAATGGGACCTAACATATATATATATATATATATATATATATATATATATATATATATATATATATATATATATATATATATATATATGAAATGATATACGTTCGAACTAAAATAATTATAATGCATGACATGAATTTAACGTGTAACATGAATTGAGAAAGGATGTAAACGACTTACAAACACCTTAGAGGTGATAGAGAGTCGAGTGGGATAGTATGAAACACAAGAATTTATCACGTTCGAAATATAACCCAAACGTTATATATATAAATCAAACCCGATATTCCCTTTCTTGCTTCCAACCAATCTAGCAATCAACTTCTGAGTTGTAGGGGTAATTTTTAGGACGAATGGAATATATGAAAGAGTATAAGAATGAAGAGATACAAGTGCATGCATGAAACGTATATATGGTACCATTTGAATGAATCGTATGGTGCTAAATAACTCGAGGAAACATCATGTACTATGTAATGTCAGTAAAACTTAGGCTAGGATGATTTTTATATTGTTATACAATGAATTGTGAGTGCACAAATCATGGAGGATTGTCTTGTGATTCATACCCATGTCGACACATATATATACATACATACGATTTACAAAATCGTTCACTACTTGTATATACTTGATCATCTTCGACATTTGAGCATAGAATCATCTCAGAAATTTTATTAGGAACCATTAGAAACAAACGGGGATTAAAACGGTTAAGGATTGAATTAAATATGAAACGTTTGGTTTAGTTGATGGCTAAACGATTTGCCTCGTAAAAACGTATCAAAACTCAACGTATGAACGTGAGATTTGACACACTAATAGTTGGCTAGGAGGTTAATGAAATGAGACAATAAAATACGTATGTCGTGTGTAGAAATTAAAAATGAACGAGGCGTTTTGGAGCATGCTTGATCGATTGTTTTAGAAAATAAAAAGAAAATTTGGGCTTTAGTTCTTGGGCCGGTTGGGCTTAGAGAAAAACAAAGGCCCGTTTGGATTTTAATTAGTTTTGTTAATTAGGATTAGTTAAGGTTAATAAGTTTTTAATATTTCGTTAAATGTGTCGAGAACTTGTTTTGTCGTTTGACGAATTTGGCAATATCGTAATCGTGACCATTTTAATATACTAAAAAAACTTTAAATTTCCCCGTAAAAATGGTAATTACAATAATGACAAAGATTATTTATTTAATTAACCGAAGTTAATTATACGAATTTTTATGAGGTTTTACAGAACATGTCTTATCTTTCCAACTTTCAATCAATTGATGGTGGATATGTTACCTTTGGAGGAGGAATTGGTGGAAAGATTACTGGTAAAGGTACTATCAAAACCAGTAAATTAGATTTTGAAGATGTGTTTTATGTGCAAGAGTTTAAGTATAATCTCTTTAGTGTCTCACAAATGTGTGATAGAAAGAATAATGTTCTTTTTACTGAGACTGAATGTCTTGTACTTTCTCCTGATTTTAAGATGCCTGATGAAAGTCAAGTACTTCTTAAAATTCCTAGGAAGGGCAATATGTACAGTGTTGATATGAATAACATTGTTTCTAAAGAAGCTTTAACTTGTCTTGTTGCTAAGGCCACATTGGATGAATCTATGAAATGGCATAGGAGACTTGGTCATATTAACTTCAAAACCATAAATAAGATTGTTAAGAATGGCTTGGTAAGAGGTTTACCTCAAAAACGTTTTGAAAATGATCAAACATGCATTGCTTGTCTTAAAGGCAAACAACACAAAGTCGCTTGTAAGCCCAAGATTTTTAACTCTATCAATCAATCATTGTTTATGCTTCATATGGACTTATTTGGACCTGTTTCAGTAAGTAGTATAATGCATAAGAGATTTTGTCTAGTTGTTACTGATGACTATAGTAGATTTACATGGGTATTCTTTTTAGCTTCTAAGGATGAGACACCAAACATTCTTAAGACTTTCATTATAGAGATAGAAAATCTAGTAAGCAAAAGAGTAAAAGTCATTAGATGTGATAATTGAACAGAATTCAAAAATAGAGTTATGGATGATTTCTGCAAAGAAAAAGGTATTAAGAGAGAATTTAGTGTTGCTAGAACTCCTCAACAGAATGGAGTAGCTGAAAGAAAGAATAGAACACTAATAGAAGCTGCTAGAACTATGTTAGCTGATTCAAAGTTGCCTATAACTTTTTGGGCTGAAGCAGACAACACTGCTTGTTATGTTCAGAACAGAGTTTTAATAGTACAGCCTCACAATAAGACATCATATGAACTTTTTAGAGGTAGAACTCCTGCAATAGGATTTCTTAGACCTTTTGGATGTCATGTGACAATTCTGAATACCTTAGACCATTTGAGAAAATTTGATGGTAAAGCAGATGAAGGTTTCTTTGTTGGATATTCTCTCAATAGCAAAGCTTTTAGAGTATACAACATAAGAACTAAGAAAGTAGAAGAGAGTCTACATATAGAGTTCTTAGAGAACAAGTCTAATGTAGATGGCTATTTGATCTTGAATCTCTAACCCATTCAATGAATTATGTGCCTGTTGTTGCAGAAATTAATGATTTTTCAGGTTCACAAGCAATAGATGAGGCAAGGTTAGACAAGAAGACACATCAAGATTATGTGATGATGCCAATATGGTCAAATACAAGTGTGGAATCAACTTCAACAAATGGTGAATCTTCTTCTGGCAAAGCTAAAGAAGGTGTTGAAGATGAAAACAGAGAAGGAAGAACAGAGGAACAACATAATGTCTCTGCTGATGAGCAAAATGTTCCTGCTGATGAGCAAAAAGTTCCTGCTGATAAGCAAATTGTTTCTGCTGATAGTTCTTCAGAAGAAACAAAAGCAGACTTTTCAGAAGATGAGGTGGATTTGAGCAACATTCCATCTGATTATCAAGTTCCTTCCACTCCACAAACAAAGATTCACAAAGTCTTCTCCCTAGAAAATGTGATTGGAGATGTACAATCTGGTGTGAAGACAAGACAACAATTGATGTCTTCAGATCAAAAAGGGATTCTTGATGCCCTTTATGCTTCAAAGCAGCATGAGTTTTCAAACTCTTGTTTGTTTGTATGTTTTCTCTCACAAGATGAACCAAAGAATATTCATAAAGCCCTAGAAAATTCAAGCTGGTTAGAGGCTATGCAAGAGGAGCTTCTTCAGTTCAAGATTCAAAAGGTATGGGTGCTAGTTGATTTACCTAGTGGTGTAAGGATAATTGGCACTAGATGGGTTTTTAGAAATAAAAGGGATGAAAGAGGCATAGTGATTAAAAATAAGGCTAGATTAGTAGCACAAGGGTACACACAAGAAGAAGGGATATACTATGATGAGGTTTATGCTCCAGTAGCTAGAATTGAGGCAATTAGGCTCTTCCTAGCTTATGCTTCATTTATGAACTTCACAGTTTACCAAATGGATGTCAAGAGTGCATTTTTATATGGTTCAATTGAAGAAGAGGTGTATGTTACACAACTTCCAGGCTTCACTGACCCTGACCATCCAGACAAAGTGTACAAGGTAGTTAAAGCTCTATATGGCTTACATCAAGCACCAAGAGCTTGGTATGCAACACTAGCTTCCTATTTATTAGAGAATGGATTTCAAAGAGGAAAGATTGATCAGACACTTTTCATCAAACAACACAAGAAAGATCTTTTGTTAGTACAGGTGTATGTGGATGACATTATCTTTGGATCTACAAGGAAAGAGATGTGTTTAGACTTTGAAAAACTTATGAAAGATAAGTTTCAGATGAGTTCTATGGGAGAACTTACATTCTTTTTGGGTCTGCAAGTTAAGCAATCATCTGAAGGCATATTTATTAGTCAAGATAAATATGTTGATGAGATACTTAGAAAATTTCAATTTGCTGATTCAAAAATAGCAAGCACACCAATGGATCCTGAGAAGCCACTTCTTAAAGATGCAGATGGAGAAAATGTGGATGTACATACATACAGATCTATGATAGGTTCTTTGATGTATCTTACATCATCCAGACCTGATATCATGTTCTCTGTTTGTGCCTCTGCAAGATTTCAAGTAACTCCAAAGGTTTCTCATTTAACAACAGTCAAAAGAATTTTTAGATATCTCAAAAGTCAACCAAGGTTGGGTTTATGGTATTCTAGAGAATCACCTTTTGATTTGATAGCGTACTCAGACAGTGATTATGCTGGTGCTAGCTTGGACAGAAAGTCAACAACCGGAGGATGTCAATTCCTTGGATGCAGACTTATCTCATGGCAGTGTAAGAAGCAAACAATTGTGGCAAATTCAACAACTGAAGCTGAATATGTAGCTGCTGCAAATTGTTGTGGTCAAGTCCTATGGCTTCAAAACCAACTTCTTGACTATGGGTACAATTTCTTACATACCATTATTCATATTGATAATAGTAGTACAATTTGCATTATTAAAAATCCAGTGCAACATTCTAAAACAAAACACATTGAAATAAGACATCATTTTATTAGAGATTGCAATGAAGAGAGGTTAATTCAAGTAATGAAAATTGCTTCAGAACAAAACTTTGCAGATCTTCTTACAAAAGCTTTTGATGTTGGTAGATTGCAGTACTTGGTAGCAAGTATTGGAATGCTTAATCTTTAAAATTTTCAATATAATGTGTTTTTGTGTATAGATTTTGTTAATGCACCTAACTTTGTTATCTAAGGCTACTATTAACAATATTTAAAGTTATTCATACAGTTAGTTCTATGATTATTCTAATTCAAGACAAGTACTTTGTACTTTGTTTATTTGGTTTTAGACTAACAGTTTTAGGTATGAATGTTTGAGCTGAAAGGCTATTTCAAGTGAAATCTGCTGATCAAAACTGCTGATCATTGCTGCTGAAAGCTGATCATTGCTGCTGATTATTTCTACTGATATAATAGGTTCATGATAGAAAAAGTTTGGGACTTCAAAACTCCTTAAAACTTCTTTCTTGAAATCTGATTATAATGTTTCACTTTGAATTGATAAATTAGTTGATCAGTTATTAACTGATACAACTCACTTTCTATCATTTTATACTCTCAAGTATAATGTGACTAATCTACGGATATCTGATAGAAAGAACAGCGAGCAAAAGTGAATCTAACACTTGTGTTAGAGGTAACAAATGCCACGAGCTGGAAACCCTGTAAAGAAAGCCTTTTGAATAGGTTTATCTATACACACGCGGTTATTTATAACTGAAAACATTGGTTCTCACACAACCAGAGGTTGCTTTAAACCGAAATTTTGACTAAGTGTCTGTTACACACTTAATCCCTTCAAAATGGTTGTAAGCAGTATGATTTTTCATAATAAAATCATATACATACTGCTAAGGCAAAAGTTTCTTAAAAGGATTTTCAAAAGATGACTTTAAAAACCATCAACAGATGGACCATGAGTCAAAAACGTCCATTGAATCACCTCTCATAGGAGTTAACACACCTAGAAGTGATGAGGGCAAAATCTTAAACTCTTAAGGAATTGATGGCTTCATGTACAAATTGTCTGAAAACATGGAAAAATGCTAGATCAGATGATGATGTTATGATTGTGAGAAATCTTTCAAACAAGGGGAGGATATGAATATAAGATGTTATTTGAATCTCAGGGGAGGAAACAAACATCTCAGGGGAGGAAATTCAAGCCCAGTTTAAGGAAGATTAACCAAATGAAAAGAAAGAAAAGACAAGATCATACAAGATGATGACATAGAGGTTAAAAATGACAAGAACATTCTTTAATGTTGTATTCAGAAGAGATGAAGCATTTCAAAGGAGAAAGTTCTATCTAGGTCAAAAGTTGAAAAGATTCAATTTCAGTTCACTACGTTTGTTCATCACTTGCAAAGGTAAATTGATAGATGATATCTTGTTGAAATCAAAGGAAGATTGCACCATCTTTTAGTCCAAGATTGGAGCAAAGTGTTAATTTTGATAAGTCAAAGATCAGAAGATCAAATGAGTTTTTCATAATAGAAGAAGTTCAGATCAAGGGTCTGACAATGAAGTGTTTGAAAGATCTTCACAAAAGTTCTCATTTAATTCAAAAAAACATGTTTGAATGTGATTCACATGTTTAGGGGAGGATTGTTGGGAATTAAATAAACAGAAAGAATCAGAAGAATCAGAACATAAAGGTTTAAAGAAATACATCAAGTATGTTCCTACTGATAAAGCTTAAAGCATGTTTCCACTGATGGATTCTGCTGAAGAAGGTTTCTACTGAAGGTGTTTCTGCTGATGGATTCTGCTGAAGAACGTTTTCCACTGATGGATTCTGCTATGAGTCACGATGCTGCTGAGTCATACTACTGCTGAGTAGATATGCATGGAAAATATCTTTTGTTGTGTCATTAGTTGAGTGTTCAAATTGTATCCTCTTATAGGGTATGACACATTATAGATATATGACTTATCATAGTTAGTAGATTGACACATCCTTAGACTAGATAATTGTAAAGATCTTCTTGGACTATAAAAGATGATCTTAGACTAGATATTGATATATGTGAAATATCCAATAAACAAAAAGACGTGTGAAAAACATAACTGTTAGAACAATAGAACAAACACAAATATCACAGGTCACGTAAGATTCAAGGTTCTTTGTAACCCTAGTGATAGAAAAAGATCACTCATATTATTTTGAATAATATTGAATCGTTTGGTGTTAACTATTCCATTTCCATATCATAAATATAATCTTCTAAGTGTGGTTAAGTAGATTCCGCATACTTAATCATATTCACACAACATATCTCATACACAAAGAACGAAGGTTTAACCACCTTACCATGTATCGGTCTAACACACCCGACAAGTGGTTTTAGCCCCCAACATTATTCTTCCCTAATAATTAGCATGGTTACAAAACATGATCAATGGTAGTCGGGGATTAAAACAAGATGGTAAAATATAATGAAAAGTAACAAAGACCAAATATTTTGTAATATTTTCCTTGTTAATAAAGGTTAAACCAAAGCTAGGAACCTCTTGAAAATTTTGAAAGATTTTCGTAATAGCTATAATTTACAGAAATATACCACATTCAAAAAGTACAACAAATGCAACCAATGCACAAAATTTTATTACTTGTTCATCCATACAAAGTTACAAAGGCATGATAAACATTAAAGAATATTCATGTGTCTCAATCTTACCTGAATCTAAAATGAAACTTTATCTATTACAGTATAATTTGGATTTCCTTTTCATTGAAAAAGAAAAAGAAAGTTGGATTTCTCTTTGTTTGCCAGTCCCTTAACTGGACTAGTTCATTGAATCTTTCTATTTAGGGTTTTTTTATCATGTGCCTTATGGCACATGATAAAAAGTACAAAAAGTACAAAAAGACATACAAAAAATGCATATTTTATGGATTTCTAAATGTATTTTTATGGGTCCCTCGTATTTTTTGTGTACTTTTTGTACTTCTTATCATGTGCACATGATAGAAAAACCCTTCTATTTATGAAAGATAAAATAGTACGTACAATTTATAAAGTAATAATGATATTGTTGTTTGCCATTTGTACCCCCATAGATCCATGTCTGCTCAAATGCATGTGTACCTTTTGATTGATATCTTTCCAAACACCCTTCAATTTATAAACTAATGACTTACCTGCCCATATAAGTTCTACATTTGCATCTTGCTCTCTTAAATATTCATTCAAAGATTGCATACAAAAACTTGGGTACATACGTAAGATATTATATATATATTCTAAAAGGCATTAGGGGGTTGTGAGTGTGCTGGCACTGTTCATGCTGGGGTTGTGAGTGTGCTGGCACTGTTCATGCTGGGGTTGTGAGTGTGCTGGCACTGTTCATGCTACAGTGCAGAACAGTGCAGCACAGTGCACCACTTTTTTTTCCGTTTGCTACAGTGCAAAACAGTGTTTTTTTTTTTTTTTTTTTTTTAGTTATAGTCCACACTTAAAATAAAAATTTCATATTTTTTTAAATAAATAAAATTTAATACGGAAATAAATAAATAAAAACATAAATATTTATTAATTTTCGGATTAAAAATAAATAATATATAAAAAAATGCAAAACTTTTATATTTTTCACATCTACAGTACATTATACAATTTTTTTTTTTTTTTTTTTTTTTTTTTTACAACTAAAACAACTACAAAAATAATAAAACTACTCCAAATAATACAAAACAATATTGTTTTTACAACCAAACTTATTAGAAACGAATCTACGATGGTATCTTTTTCCGGCAAGAGAGTGGCCGCTACAGCAGCGGCTAGCGGCGGCACTACAAAAAATAAAAACAAAAACGTTAGATCTAAAAAAACAAACACGTATGGATTTATAAAAAACATAGATTTAAAAATAAATAAATAAAAAATAAATAAAACCCAAAACAAGTATTGATCTAAAAAAATTACGTATACATCAACAAAAAAAAAAAAAAAAAAAAAAAAACCATAGATTATTCGAATTGTATAAATAAAAAAAAATGGATCTTTAAAAAAAACGTATAAATTAAAAAATACAACAAAAGAACAAACATGTATGAATCATAAAAAAAACATAAATAAAAAAAAATAAAAAAAAAAAACGTGTATTTAAAAGGTTGTGAAGGGTTTTACCGAGAAGAAAAGGCGAAGGAGAAGGTGGTGGTGGTATCGGTGATGGTGATAGGGGGCGGTGGTGGCGCGTGGATTAGTTGTGGTGGGAGCCAAGAGCTCAAACTCTCCAGAAACGTTAGGAGCTAACCGATCTATCGAATCGGCAAAGAAAATTTATCACCGGAATATTTTCCGGCGAGGGGTTGCCGGAAATAATGAAGAATCCGGCGAGGGGTGTAGAGAGAGAAAGTTTTGTGTGAGTGTGTGTTATAGAAATTAAATAAATAAAAAGAAAAAATAGGTTTAAATATAAAATGAAAAGGGTATAAATGAAAATATGAAAAGTAAGGGTGTGAAGTGAAAAGTAGGGGCTGAGAGGGTATATGTGCAAAGTTAGTAATACTTTTCGTCAAAACGTTTCGGGCCTCATTTGACGTACCAAACGGACTCGAAAAATTACAAACTTGAACCATTGTTCACGAAATAATTTTTTCAACGAAAACGAGTATAAATATGTATAACTTTCAATATAACAAATAATATTATGTCACAAACCAATATTGGAATATCACCGAACTTTTAAAGCCGTTAAACCTATAACACGCAAAACACAAAACATACAACACAAAACACATATCTAAACACTCCCGCTGCAACGCGCGGGTCTCCCCGCTCGTTTCCCCTATAAATTTACAAACGGAATTTATTTATCCTAATGACACAAACGTAATACACGAAACGTTGAAGAAACTTATCTAACTGCGTAAAATAAACTTGAGTTAAATTTTGAGTGACTAAGTAAGTTGTAATAGCAGTTACGGAGTACATGTAATATAAGATGTAATATGAGGTCTGGTTATGATTATTAATCGCACTAGTTATGATACTTACAAATAGGGCGATCTTTTCTTGTGAGTAATGGTTAGTTTGTTACCTCAAGTTTAGCTAGCAAGGGGATTCAAATCGTTAACTAAATGTCAGACACGACTAAAATGTTCACTTTCTTTTTGTTTTCACGACCACTTCGTGTTGAAACAATATTTACGAGATAACTATCTCTCTGCTTACTTTCTAAAATTATGTCAATAATAATACTATCTCATACGTGTAAAGGAAATGTGATATGCCAAAAATAAACAAACTATATCGATTCTTTTGGACGCCAAAGTTAAAATTTTCTTAGTTTAAGATAACATGATATGTCAAAAACAAACCATTATATTTTTCGGGTGTCGAAGCTTACATCTTTAAGAATGCCATATACCAAAAACAAACAAAATTAAACAAGCTTGGTCTAATGGTTTGGATGTTTAAGATAACATATAAAATGGTAAACAAAGAGGTCAAATGGTTAAAACTTAAAACTATTGTGAAAGAAGGACTTGTTGGGGAGTTGATGGATAGATAAAGGTTACTAAGTAAGCAATAATTATGGATAGAGGAACATGAGTTGTTAGTAAGTGTGTTGTTAAGCTGGTCAGCACCACTTCTGTTCTTTCCACCATCTCCGTTACTTCCCAGCATCTCCACTGAGCCTTCCTTAGTTACTTCCCTTTTCTTTTTCAAATTTGTCAACACCCACCAAACCATACTTATTGTTTTTCTATTTTAGGCTGCTTCTGTTCATTCATTCATGCACTAATCATCTTCAACCAAAGTGATCACTTTCTATATTTGTCCATCAGGTAGATCTCATTTATTTCATCTCTTTTTCATCATTTTTAATAATTTTTCTTATTGGTTTTGTTAGTTATGATGATTTCTCATATGGGTCTTGCTAGATATTAATAAAGCTTAAGTCTTTCTAGATGGTGTTTAATAAAGTTTTAGTCTTTATAGTCGTTTTATAAGAACTTATCATACAGGTGTTGCTAGATATTAATAAAGTTTAAGTCTTCTTTGTGTTGACTTTTAGAGTTACAGTAAGTCATAAAGTTTTCTTGATTGTATTTATGATGAGATTAAGATCACTTAACTGATCTGTTCCAGATCTTTATATTATGAAAAGACTATAATATATTACTATGAGTTTTTAGTAGTTTTTGTTACTTGTTTGTGCTGCCAATCATGGGACTAACTAGTACAATATGAATGATTGTTTGTGTAGCAAATTAATGAGAAGTAGTTGATTGTTTTTATGGGCAATACATGCCGTGGATCTTTCGGAATAAAAGACGCACAAGGCTTCAACAAGCCTGAAGAACAGTCAGTTTCCGTTCAAAACCCTTCTGCTTTATCAAACAACTCTTTAGATTACTCACCAACTACTTTGAATACTAATCAGCAAATAGCCCAAGAATTTTCCAAAGAACCAGCAAATCCTAGTCCTAAACCCAAGAAAGAAAACAGCATGAACCGTCACTCTAATCAGGCTTACTACGTTCTTGGTCATAAAACTGACAACATTCGTGATGTCTACACGTTGGGTCAAAAGTTGGGCCAGGGTCAATTCGGTACTACCTATCTCTGCACTGAGATTGCAACCGGGGTAGATTATGCGTGTAAATCTATTTCCAAGAGGAAGTTGATTTCCAAAGAGGATTTGGAAGACGTTAGAAGAGAGATTCAGATAATGCACCATTTGGCAGGGCATAAGAATATTGTCACCATTAAGGGTGCATACGAGGATCCTTTGTATGTTCATATTGTCATGGAGCTTTGCAATGGAGGTGAATTGTTTGACAGGATCATTCAGAGGGGACATTATAGTGAGAGAAAGGCTGCTGAGTTGACAAAGATCATTGTCGGTGTTGTTGAGGCATGCCACTCACTTGGTGTTATGCACAGAGACTTGAAACCTGAAAATTTCCTGTTGGTCAATAGAGATGACGACTTCTCTCTCAAGGCAATTGACTTTGGACTCTCAGTTTTCTTCAAGCCGGGTAAAATTGAATTACCATAGTATAACTGCTGCTAATTATATCTAGAGCTTATCGTTTTTGTGTAACTAAATTTTATGTTACTGTTCAGGTCAAGTATTCACTGATGTAGTAGGAAGCCCGTACTATGTTGCACCTGAGGTGCTTTTGAAGCACTATGGCCCAGAAGCAGATGTATGGACTGCAGGGGTTATACTTTACATCCTACTGAGTGGTGTGCCTCCGTTTTGGGCTGGTACGTGTTAAGAATTCAGCAGAAACATTTGCTTTGTATCCGTGTGTTCTGGATATTATCATTGGGAATGCTCACTTATGATAAATTATTTTTTTGAATTATAGAAACACAACAGGGGATATTTGATGCGGTTTTGAAGGGATACATTGACTTTGAATCAGACCCGTGGCCACTTATATCTGACAGTGCTAAGGATCTTATCAGGAAGATGTTATGCTCTCGACCTTCAGACCGTCTAACTGCTCATGAAGTTCTTTGTACGTTGTTCCTACTTTTGTGAATCATATTATCTGTAGCTAGAATTCCTTATGTTTACGTAGTTTTCATTCAAATATTGTGCATTATTCGTTACCATTATGATTATAATTTATAAGCTTGAAGACTAATTATGGTTATATGAACTGTACAGGCCATCCTTGGGTTTGCGAAAATGGTGTTGCTCCTGATAGAGCATTGGATCCAGCTGTTCTTTCTCGTTTGAAACAATTCTCTGCAATGAACAAGCTGAAGAAGATGGCTTTGCGGGTATGTTCATATTATTGAGACACTGAACTTTTAACGTGTATATGCTTGTTGCAAAAGATTAATAATCACAAAAATAGCATGGCATTCATTCCCTTTTATGACTGAAGAGCCTGAAACAATTTTAGTGATTTAGATTTAATTCTTGTTTGGGTCCAGGTTATAGCCGAAAGTCTGTCTGAAGAGGAGATTGCTGGTTTGAGAGAAATGTTCAAGGCAATGGATACTGATAACAGTGGTGCAATTACATTTGATGAACTCAAAGCCGGTTTGAGGAAGTTCGGCTCTACATTGAAAGATACAGAGATACGAGACCTTATGGATGCGGTAAGACTATTTCCTAGGTCATGTACATGTGTCAAGTTTGAATTTAAGCTGACCTGTCATGTGGATTTTCAGGCTGATGTGGACAACAGTGGGACAATTGATTATGGTGAATTTGTAGCTGCTACGATTCACCTGAATAAATTGGAAAGAGAGGAGCACCTTGTGGCTGCGTTCCAGTATTTTGACAAAGATGGAAGTGGTTATATAACGGTTGATGAACTCCAGCAAGCTTGTGCAGATCACAATATGACTGATTTTCTTGTAGAAGATATCATCAAAGAAGTTGACCAAGATAATGTAAGTTGAAACTTTATAAAAGGATTTTTAAAATGTTTAGTTTGGCGAACCAAAGAATGATGGGTTTATGTTGTGATACAGGATGGGAGGATTGATTATGGGGAATTTGTGGCAATGATGACAAAGGGAAATGCAGGAGTTGGACGAAGAACAATGCGCAACAGCCTGAATATTAGCATGAGAGATGCACCAGGGGCTCACCTGTAATTTCTTTTCGAAAATTCGTCTACAGGTACATCCTCATTTGCTTTATAATTGTTACTGAAACACACTCATACTCAAAGAACAACAACAATTGACATACTGCAGATTGTACAGCAGGATGAGAATAGGTGTGGCAATTGCAGTTTCAAGGCCATGATTTAAGTGCTCGCAACCGTTGGACAGCAGTTGATGTTTGCTGTCTGAGCATTTGCTTTTGTTTTTATGTTTGGTGTATTACTTCAAAAGATGTTGCAAGAACTTAATGAGTGCACAGTTTCTTATTATTGTTGTTGTTGTATTTGTTAAAAAATTCTTCTAAGTTAGTTGTACCTGTGGGACAAAACTGTACTCGTTAATTTTAATAGGAATTTGAATCAACTAAACTTTGTGCCAATGCTTCTTGTATTTCATTTCCTTTTCGCCCTATCAATTGTCACTGGCCGCTGGAGATGGGCATAAGAGGATTGGTTGGTTCCTATACAAGAATTGACCAATTCTAAACAGGCCCAGCTGCTATGTATTAACATAAAACTTATTCATATATGTTTGCTCTATTATACATATTAAGAAACCTTAACAAGAAAACAAGCAGATCAAGAAGACTTGTTATTAAATAACATCGTTTATTCTATACTGTATATGCATTGTGTGGAAGCTCTACAAATGATCTAAATACAAGTTTAGCTCCAAAAACTAGTGTTTGTATAAGCAAAAACCTAATGGCTTTCCTGGAAACAACCAACACAGCTGCCAATCTTCATGTATTCACAACTCAAGGTGCCAGGCCCCTATACTATCGTCCTGGTCCAGGGGCTGCAATCTCGGATGAAGTGATGATCTCCTACAAAATAATCCAAATGCATGCGTATCAGAAAACTGCAGCAGACTAAAAAGCAACTGAATATGGAGAAAAAAATACGTACTTTTAACTCTGCGTTTCTTGAAAAGATGCACTTGGATGTGATGGCACGTCCTGGTTCCAACAGCCATCCGACTTCACAGCAAGTTATTCCTTCATCTTGCATTTCTGTCACTGAACTCCACACGTTCTTTGGCAGCAATACCAGATTCTCTTCTTCTCTTACCAAGTTCTGCATTCCATCAACTGGCGCAAGTTCTTGAAGAACACCCTGTCATGTTTACGAATAACGGTTAGTAAATTAAATCAAAGCACATATGTAAACGCATACAATTCAAGATCACGGTAAGCTCACATTAGGAGAGTCTTGGAAGGCAGCTACAGAATTTGAGCATTGCCACACACCCGAGACTAATGAATAATCAAGAGCTTTAGTACAAGCAAACGCAGAATCACGTATAGCACATCCACCCAACGATTCCCCGTTTCTAAACGGAACATACCACTGCTCAACAAACACTTTAATATTCTTCAACACTAACTTCTTATCTTCAACACCCACAATCTGAACAATCCTCACACGCGACTCCTTATCACGAGGATCAATCAAACAATGCTCCAGCTCCAACCCTTTCGGATTTTTCCAAACAGCAGTATATGAGCCATTAGACTGATACGCAAAAGCTGAAACCATATTCTCCACACCTCCAATAGTCCTCTCATCAATAGTATACCTTGTAGCCGCATCCGCTTCGCAACCAACCGTAGGCAGCAGCTTAATCACCTTATACATAGCGGAAAGCTTATCAGGCTGAGCTAGAGTAGGACATTGAGTCTGCCAGTCAAAAACCTGAACCTCCCATTCGCGATAAGCGTCAGGAACCACGTTTTCGGGCAGCTCAATTGGTTTTCCATCAACAGTGAAGTCAGCTAAAAACCCATCCCATTCGCCCGAAACATTGCCAGCAAATTCAGCCCAAGAACATCCACCTTCTAAAAAAACATAACAAGAAACAATCTTTACTATAAAAAGAACAAGATAAAGGATATAAAACCAAAAGGGTATGATAAAAGTAAAATCTTTTTATATAAAAAAGTTAAGCCCGGTTAGGCCGCGTACATCTGAGTCAACATACCTGACGAGGTTGGGGTGACGGTTGTTATGGTGGCTGGAGTTGTTGCAGATGACATGATAATGGTTGAAGGTCTTTGTGAATGGATACTAGGAAGATTAATATGATGAAGATTATTATTATTATTAATGTTTGTGTTGAATTTGGGTACTAGGGTTGTATGGTTGGTTGTTATGAGTCTGCTAATGTTAACAACCATACCCGCCATTTTTAGTTAGTTGTTTTTTTTTTTTTTTCTTTTTTCTTTTTTCTTTTTAAAGAGCAAGAAGATTTAACGGTTTGGTTGTTATAGCACTATTGATAGGTGGTCCTTGGTAGTGCAGAAAATGTGTGGTTGTAAAGGATAATACACAATGTATCCATCGCTTTCATAATCGCGCGTTTAAATTGACGGAAAAGCCTAACCTCGTGTACCACTTTTTGATGTCAACCGACTTTTTTTCGTGACCTAGCCTCAGATAATGATCAAATGTTACGAAAACCTTTAATAACAACTTTAGATTTTTCAAAGCCCTCTTTGACTAATCAACAAAAAAGTTTACGATGATATTGCAAAAATCTTACTGTGAGTCACTTACTTATTTGTTAGTTATAGTACATACCTTCTCTTCAATCAACATATAATCATAATCAATGATCTAATACACAAATACCTTCATATTTTTAGCATAAATCATAGTATTCATTTTCATGGTAAAAGAGACCAAAAGAAAAAGAAAAAAAAAAAAAAAAACAAGGCAATTAAGTACCTGAAGTTATTTTTTCTGTCATTTTGGTATCAACCAAAAAACACTGTCGAGCCTGTAAAAATTATGCTAAGGTACAAAAACAGTAATAAAGTGGGGATAAAACCGTTGGATGGTGGGTTGGTTTATGTTTTACTCTTTTATATGAGTATATGACCAGACTTATCGACATCAAGTTTGTAAAAAAAATAAATAAATAAATAAAACTTTTATACGACCAGACTTATCGACATAAAATAGGTTTTATATTGCTTTGATAAATAAGTTATATATAAGTGGGTATTTATTTAGGTTGTTAACACATGATCACATGCCATATATATATGTTGGTAATCCTAGTGTCATCAATTATTTTTACGTAAATGTGATCCGAGACCAAAAGAAATTCAAGTTAAGCTCTCGTTCGGGAAGAAATTGTGCGGGCTGCATGTTCATAAAGTTAACTTGACTTACAGCTCAACTAATGACAAAGATTCTGAATGTAAGGTGCAACCTTTAGCTATACGATACAGTGATAGAATTATAGTTGTCACTAAGCCATCCAATGTTTTGATAGGTGTGATGGTTCTCGTGGATACCCGCCCGCAATGAGTGAATAAATATGCGCATTTCACCAGCTGGTGTGTTTAAGTGCTACAACCTAAGTGCAACTTTAAATTATCCATGAATACTCTATAGTTTTTTGCTTGCACTTGAGAGTAACTTAGAGCGGTTGTTGATTTCGTGAGACCCAAAGCAATAGTTGAGTCAAAATATTACTATAAACTAAAAAAGTTAACAAAAATCTCCAAAATTGCCATGCGAGGAACTTGAACCCAAGTCCCTGCAGCAAAGCATCATGAACAACGGGGTAAACCATCAGACCAACACACTTTTTGATTATTTGGTTGTCATTAGTCTCAAACAACTATTTCCAACAATATACTCAACACATGGTTCTTCCAAGTCTCTTTGGTCCACAGATCTAACGCCGTTATGTATCATAAAAATGGGTAAATGGAGAAGAAACTTACTTCAGGTTATCTAGCTAGGGAAAGTACGTAGAACTTTCTTCGCTCCATATAAGTGATCTAATTAGTATTCTCGTGAATGTTTTCGTACTTTTCAGTTTCTTGGTCATCCTCAAAATGTTCACCCAACGAGTTTTAGACCATAGCCTCAGTTAAGGACTTTGATAACATTTACCACTAGACAACCTTGCAAAATGCAAATGGTTAGTCCTTTGTCTATCATGTCATCCCTGTTATGTACTGCAGTACTGCACAATCTAGTGTTCTCTACAATGACGCATGTCTATTTCTTGTCGTGGCATTGAGTATATGGAAAATTAAGTTGTTCAATAGATAGCTTGTACACCCTGATATAATAAAATTCAAGTTAACATGATGTTAATCGTTCTTGCCATGTCCTTTTGAAGTAGGACGGAATATAGCGTTTTCATTGTTGGTGATTTTACATCACCAATATGATTTAAGTGTAATGGATTGACTTAGTTGACCAAGTTGACCAATGTGTAATCATGATAAATGTTCAACAAGTCGGAATTGTGCGGAGTGCACACTTGTACGACGTTATTGTGATTATCGCCCCGAATCACGGGGGTCCGGGGCAGCGCCCCCGGTAGCGGGGTTCCAGGGGCGGAAGCCTTGGTAGCAAGGTCCAAGGGGCGGCAGCCCCTGGCAGGGTCAAGGGGCAGCGCACTTAAAAATAAAATTCCCGGTATTTTGGACATTAATTTTACCCTTTGATTTAACTGATTCGGTAGTTAATTAACTGCTATGGCAGTTACTACCGTATTCAGTTTTTTGGTCATATGTTGATTCTGTTTCTCTGGTTCGGTTTCATAACTACAAACATACATTCTCGTTTCAATCTAAGTTTTATCCGATTAAAGATTTCGATAAAACCATCGAAATACTTCGATCTGAAAGTGTTTACACGACTCTCAGATTACTGTGATCCTAATAATTCTAACATTCATTAATTATGATGATAGCTTGTTGTCGGAATGTAGGTATTCTTGCAAGAACTTACCATGATTGAAGAAAGAAAACACAATGATGTTGACACGAACAATGCTCATTGATGTTACTCGATGTTAAAAAACTCGGGTCGACCAGGCCGATTCAACTAGTTAGGAGACCGGGCCGGATGTGGCCGGGTTTTTGTTTATTTGAGAACCGGATTAAACTAGCGGTTTTTCATTGACCCGTGCCAACCCTGTATGATAAACACGGCCGGGTCATGGCTTTTGTTATTTTTTTAAACAACAAAAACCTTATATTTTTTCTAAAACTAACAAAACACTTTCGTCATTTCATTTTGGCTAAACTCAAAATTTGTATTAGGTTAAGTTGTGTTATGGATAAATATATTATAATTTGGAAAATTTATAGTTAAATTGAAAAGTTGAAGTGATAATGACTCATATGGTTATGCTTTGATTAAATAACAAATCCCAACCTATATAATAGCATGTTTGCAATTGATGACATGACAACTAAAATATTAGGTGAAGGAGAGAGAAAAGACACGTGGCATCCTCGGTGGCAGAAAACTATTGGTGGATTATTAGTGCATTCAATTTATTGTGGAAACCCCGAAATTACCTCTGTCATTCCGCTCCTATCAAATGAACCCTAAATAATCTCCTCTATTGTTATTCCTCTCAAATTCATCCAAAAAAAAAACACCACCACCATATTCTTTCATCTAATCCCTGTATCAAATTCAAATAAAGAACAAGATTCCAGTAATTTCAGTTTTCTAACATGGATTATCAAATATTGATTGTGTATATTCCTGGCGACATATTTTTTTTTCAATATGTTTCTCGATATACTATTTTAATAAGGAGATCACGGATATGTTTTTCTTGTCAATTACATATCAAATATGTTTTTCTTGAATTCCGGCAATATCACGGATACCAAGAAACGTCCAGCTATCTTGAATACTAATTTAGGTGTGCGATAACATTTTTTATTTTAATATTATTTCCTGATTAAAGATTAATGTTTAGTTCATATGCAGTTATCCGTTTAATCAATTTACGGCATCATCCTTAAGGCTACGTTTGTGATGATAACCTTATCGCATTAAAAAGGTATGAATTACAATTAAAGTAACCATTTTTCATTGTAATCATATATAAAAGGTTTGAATCATTGACTAAGATTAGAAAGGTTTGAATCATTGACTAATTTACGGCATCAATTAACGTTTTTTATTTTGAATACTATTTTTTGATAAAAGATTTATATTTAGTTTTTATTGCAGTTATCCGGTCAATCATGTTACGGCATCAATTTTTCGATGAACATAATGATTAACGTATGGATTACAATGAAGTAATTTTTTTTTTTTCAAAATAATTCAAAAATATTCATAAATTTGATTTGATGATTTGATTTGTGGCTTAGGAAGCAAAGATTTCAAATTTGAATTTTGACAGAATCTACATATTTAAAGTTATGGCAACAATTTAGGAAGTGTTGACCATCTCATTAAGCTAGGCATTTTGTTGAAATTTTTTTTGGATGAAAATCTATTTTCAAATCAATGTTTAGCAAAACTTATGGAGGAGGCCATACCATTTATACAAATTCATGTTTGTTGATTAATTCAAATTATTCAAGTTTGTTGAACTGGAACTTCTTTCTTATGATAAAGTAGGCTAAAAGTGTTGTCCTTTTCTTAAATTGGTTTTTTTATGCATTAGTTGCACATTCTTCGGTAGATAATGGGATGAAAGGTGCTACTAAGGCGATACCATTTTGATTTTCGTTAAAACTAATACGTTCTAAAGCCAGATCCCGCATTAATAATGTACATGTAACAAATAAATAGATAACAACAAATAGACCTCTTTTACTAACCCGAGCAGGATAATGTTGCCATCAATGTTCTGTAGAGACTGGATAAGCTCCCCAGTATCAGTTACCTTATTTGAGCACGTAAGTGTTGAATATAATCAAATGTGCGTGCATATTCACGAATGGCTTCAATTCCACACTAAAATATCTGGTGAAAAGGCTGAATAGAAAACAGAAATACAAACGGGAAATATGTGAGCACAAACCAACAATAAGATAATTAGACATGTGGACAACCATATAGCTTAGAACACTAACCTGCCACACAGAAGTTATTGTAGGCACGACTCCATTATTAAGAGCATCAATAGTCTTGATATCATTAATCTTGCCTCTCCTTCCTGCAATTCACAATATAAGTTAACTTGTGAACATAATAGGAGAAAATATTAGAGTCAAGATAACTTATTTTATAGTGGAACCATAGTTCAGTAGTTTGGACTACCCGACACATGTTGGCCCATTACTGGCATTCGAACACTTCAAATAACCACTGCTATTGTTTTTGTTTGTTAAGAAAAGGAAATGGATGCTGGACAAAATAAAAAATGATATTGTTAATGTTCATGTTTATAAACTTCGAGATTTTTTAGAATCCTGTGAACCAACTTCCTATAGTCCTATGTCTCCCACATTGGTTTCAACTGATGCATTGAAATTAAGCTAAAGCCATGCACTGTTACTTGTTATCTGTTATATACAAAATGAAATATTTATATATTTCAAAATGCTTTGCATTGTTATCTGTCATATACAAAATGCAATAAAGTATTACGAAGTTGCTGGACTAATTAAAGAAGTAAACGAACGCACACCTGAGGTAGTAAAATAACAACATAATTTTGCTACATACCATGTCTGAAAGCTAGAAAAGACATGAATAGAAATGCTAATAGGAATAATAATTATATTTGTTACCAGACTAATAGAAAGTATGAGAGGGTAGAAATAAGTGATAATCTCTGCATATGAAATGCTTTTTTATAGATCAATGATTAGGTTAAAATTGTTTTCAAAATTAATAAATTTAGGTGGATAACTAAGGAAACAATTTGAAAAATTTAATTATCCACAAAAAATAATGGAATTCTGATAGGATTAGGTTAAAATGGTTTTCAAAATTTAAAAATTTAGGTGGATAACTAAGGAAATAATTTGAAAAATTTAATTATCCGCAAAAAATAATGGAATTCTGTTGTGGTATATTTATTTAGGGGCGAATTTTTGGGGATTTTTTTTAAAAACTTACATGCATTAAAAGTTGACAAAATATTCTAAAGTCTTACCAAGACATTTAATTCGAAAATTACATTAACATCTACTATTTTCATTGTGATGATCAAATCGAAATAAAATTATGATACAACCTATAATGAATCAAAAGCAAATGAGCATCCAGATACAGTTTCACAATTTAACATTTACTATGTTCATTGTGAGGATCAAAACCTAATAAAATTATGATACAACCTAAAATATCAAAAGCAAATGTTTATCCAGATAATGATTAACAATTTAACATTCATGGAAGATTCGAACCTGGATATTATCACACATCATATTTGGACGAACAAATCTACAAAGACTGGGAAATGGATTATAGTTGAACATCATAACCACATGATTGGCTATAGAATTGACACCTAAATCATACACCAGAAATATAAATTATTTTCGAATCTGAATTGACATGTATATAATGAATCAAAAGCAAAAATATGTGGGAAAACGTACCCATTTAAACATCAGATCTACCAGGAATCATTCTAACATTTTTAGGATAATCGATAATCAAAAAATGGATTTTTGACTATGGTAATGAAATGGTGAAACTGGAGAATGATTCGTATTTGATTTATGTTGATTAGATGATAATGAAATGGAAATAGGTGTTTTATCATAAATTGATTTAATCGATATGGATGTTTTTTTGTTATTGAATTGAATTGCGGTGGATGGATTAGGGTTTATGCTTGAAAAGGGGTGAGAGAGAGAAGTGTGTGTGTTTTGTTAAGAGATTTTTTGCAAATGAGAGATTGAGAAGTATTCCACCTGTTTTTTTTGTTAGTTGACTTTTTTAGATGTGAAATGAATTAGAGCCATTGGATAAAGGGAAATGCCACATGGCAGGTTTAGAATAATTTTGGAGAAGAGATTGGTTAAGAAAAAACCTTGTTATATATATATATATATATATATATATATATATATATATATATATATATATATATATATATATATATATATATATATATATATATATATGAGAGGGTTAATGTGAGATCAAACTTAAAGTTATAAAAATAAGATCTGGTCTAAGCAATCACATAAACCATTTTATAAATAACTATATTGGCAATAGTACACAAAAAATAAAGTATTAATACGAATTAACATTTTAGCAACTAATAACCAACTGATACATGAGTTTGGATTAGTGATACACAACTATAAATTTACATGTCGAATCAAAGTGTATCACCTTAACCTGATACATTACATGTCGAATCAAAGTGTATCACCTTGGTTTCGTCAATTTAAAAAAGAAAACCATCGGAACTTTAACAATTTTAGTTGCACTCAATAAAAATTTTAATTTTATTTTAACGAGTGTGTCACTTGTCAGATTTTAGTTGGATCTTATTTTTACAACTTTAAGATTGATCTTATTTGATCTAGATTCTATATATATATATATATATATATATATATATATATATATATATATATATATATATATATATATATATATATATATATTAGTATTGTAGTCTTATAGATATGAAAATTAAAGACTAAACCCCAATAGAGTCATATCAATTTTGTCGAGCGATAATTATTTTGGGACGGACATAGTGTTTGCATATGTTTGAGTAAAGCGTTATGTTATCCCCACCCTTGGGATGTGACATAAGGGTGGTAAAGGTACAAAAGATTCTTACAACACAATTTTTTATCAAATTTATGTTCCGTGTTTTCTGTCAGTTTTAAGCTTTTGACTTATTAAACTTTATATTTTATGTTCTGTACTTTCAGGTTTGTAGTCTTTTTATATAAAAAAATTAAATAATAATAATAATAATAATAATAATAATAATAATAATAATAATAATAATAATAATAATAATAATAATAATAATAATAATAAACCAAAAAAAGAAGGGGTTTTCATTTGTAAAAAACGGTGGTAGAAATACCCTTTCCATTGAGTAAACGATGGGGCATACTATAATAACCCTCCTGTAATGTGACATAAGAGCATGTCCAACAGTCACGCAAGGAGTGCGTTAAATGGAGGTTAACGCACGTTAAAGGCACGTTAAACGCTGCGAGCTTGTGTGTTAAATAGGCGTTAACGTAGCATGTTAACTCCTTCACTCAACGTTAAACTGTGAAACGAATAAAAAAATCATTTTGCCCCTTTAAACGGCTACTAGCCGTTAGGTTAAAAAAAATTCATATTGCCCCCACCCCCACCCCCCCCCCCCCAAACGTTAACAAACGGCTATATGCCTTAAAGAAAATCAAAACCTTTTTCCAACTAATATGAATACCCATTCAACACAATTCTTTTTTCCACACTTTCACTACTCATTATATTCACTACTACACTTCTAATAGCCAAAAAAAATGTCTCAAGGCAACAACAACGACTCGCTTACGAACCTCCTCGGTGGGTGAGGGAACCCATACGTGGGTTCATCGTCAAATCCGAATTGGGATAACCCAAACCATTTCGGTATGTCGAGTCAAGAACTTTTCCAACAATATCAAGCGTTAAAATTTTGGCAAGAAAGCCAACAACAAAACTCCCTAAATACCGATTTCCAAAACCTCCAATCACTCAACAATCACAACATTCTCAAACGGAAATAAACGAAGTTCCCGAAACACCTATCTCTCCACCAAAGAAATTCAAATCTCGTGGTAAACGAAAGGCCAAAAAAAAACAAAGAACCCGCACCGGTTGATGATGTTGAAGAAGAAAACAAAGAATGTATCATCACACGTTGGCAAGCAAGTGAAGAAAAATTACTTGCTAAGTGTTACGGGCCGCTACCGAGGATTCACTAGTCGGTCGTTCCCAAGCCAAAGATACGTTTTAGCAACGGGTTCAAAATGAGTTCAATAAACACAATTTTCAAAAACGCGGCAAAGATATGATACAAGGAAAGTGGAGAATGTTGAACCGTGATTGCCTGAAGTTCAACGCGGTTTACAAACGTGCTCAACGCGATCAGAAAGTGGGAAAAATGATATGGATATCCTCCCGCGGGCGAAAGAAATGTATCGTGACGACCACAAATCGGCCCCGTTTAATAATGAGGCGGCTTGGGCTATTTTGCGTACTCACAAAAAATGGGACGCACCGGATCCGGTTGATTTAACCGGTGATGTCCCAAGCCAAGCAAACGAGCCGTTGTTTGGTCATGATGCACAACCACGCCCGATGGGAAAAAAGCGGGCCGCGAAGAAACAAAAATCCGAGACAATGACAAGCACCGGGGGCACGAGTACCGGAGGATCTGTTTCGTCGGTCCAATGGGGGGAGGCTATGCGCTAAGAGTATCGGGCAAAACTTGAAGATGCGTCCAAGGCTTACCAAGCGACCGCGAAAAACCAATACACACAACTACGGTTGAAGGAGATTGAATTTTTGTTGCTCGACACTACCGGCAGGGATCCACACTATGTGGCGTTGGTTAATATGGAAAAGTACCGAATCATTGAAAAATACGGGTTGCCAAAGCGTTAAGAATGAATAATTGTGTAGTGTTGTAACGGTTTTTTTTTTTTTTTTTAATCTCGTAATGTATTTTTTAGTGCGTATTGTAATATATTTTAAGAATAAATGTTATGGTTTTTAATAAATGAATTATTAGTTTTTTTTTTTGAACGGCGAGTTAGTGATTAGTGATTCGAGCCCACAGTGACATCCAATTGGGCAGTATGCAAGCATCGAATCTTTCTCCTTGGGGGATAAACCCCACTCCTGCTTCTATTTTTTCGGGCCCCTGAAGGTGCATGGTGAGACTCGAACCTGAGACATCTCCAAAGATACCTCTTCAAGATTACTCTTGGTGGCCAACTGAGCTAGCCCAGTTGATAAGTATTAGTTTTAGTTTAAGGTTGAATTTGAAAATATTTGAAAAGTTGAGTTATGATGGTGGATTTTTTTTTGTGAGTTAAGGTAAAAGTGTTAAAGCTGATGTGACGCTGACGTTACACTGAGTTAAAGTTTAACTTGTGTTACTGATGTACATGCTCTAAGGGGGTTTGGTCAAAGATTTCTTTTGTCCCTCACTATTTAAGGTACAACATAGTTTTTTTATCAATTTTTGTTCCATGTTTTTGTTCTATATTTTTGACACTTTTAACTTATTAAACTTTATATTTGGTTTATTATTTTTTGAAATAAAATAAATAAAAAGCGCAAAAAATAGGAGAGGTGCCGTTCGTAGAAAAAGGGTTTTTGTATAACCTACGCTTAAAAGATTGTTTACGGGAGACGAGAGTGGGCAGCTGGCATTGGCAATGTTTTTGTCGGTGACACCCCACACCCAATCATGAGAACACACATGGCCACCTTCCTTATTCGCTTAATCTAATAATGCCATACAGCTTATATATTTTTTGTTTCTTCCACTTCTCTTCCCTTTATTCGACACATACCGCATGTTTTCTCTATGATATATACAACAACTAACATGCTTTTGACGTTTAACTAATTTATAACAAGCATAAGTAATTAACAATGTATGATAGCAATACATGTATCTAAGTACACGAGTCCTCCTTTAATAAGATGCTACTTGACAACAAATATGGTGTATGTAAGTGGAAGAACCAAGACATTGGACCCTAGGTCAAGCAATCCCTTCATCACTTCTCTCTTTTAGCCATGAATTAAAGGTTTAAAGTCATTAAAATGCTTGAATTGCTACCAAAGGAAGGGATTTCCCCTATTTGAAAAATTCCATTTCTAGATTGTGTTTGTGTATAACCTCTATTTAAAATGCAACCTAGCTAGAATTAAGGTACCATCACTTGTGTCTCTTAATTCTTAAAAAGGAAACAATAATGCCGGTTGACGAGTCAGGGGAGAAGCAACAAAAGCATCATCATCTTGATCGTGAAATTCGAGATATGATGTCTATACTCTCTCGTCGTCTTTCTCATCTCCATAAAAAACCCACAGACCGAGCAAGTGCAAGCAACGTCCACGATGATCACGAGGAGGAGGACGGCCATGGAGGTTTTGGGGTCATAACTATGGCTGGAAGCAACGAGGGAGCGACCATGAGAGGTGAGCTTGGCTCGATGGGTATGGAAAGCCACAAATTCGGCATGAAAGAGCGCAATAAGCAATCACTTCCTCCACTAAAAACCTACCTCAATAGCAACTTTCAAGGTGTCAACAATTCCATCATGATTGAGGGAAGTTACTCTTCCAATGATCCTGGCATACATTTGGATGTCGATGACCATTATGAGCAAAAGCAAGGAGAGGCCAGCTTGCGTAGACATGGAAGAAAAGGCAAGCAGCAGGCCCATTCCGGATCGTCATCTACGAGCTCGAGTGACCATTCTACTTAATGTAATGTTTGTATGCTAGCTTGCCACAAACATATATACATACATACAAGAACAAACTACTTGTTTAGTGGTTTGTTAATCTATATCATGGTTTGAAACAGTAAAAGAAATAAATTATATATGTAATTGTGTTACTAATCTTAGTGGAAAAGTTATGGCCTGCAAATAAACTTCTACTATATCATTTTGTTTAATTAATTTATCTGGTGCAGTCGTGCCAAATCTGTTCTACCAATTAATGCCTTACTTCTCTTTAGTTGACGTATACTCGTATAGCACTGACCTTTATCGATAATAAAAGAAGTAACAAATGGTCAAATGTAGATATTTTATAGTATTCTGCAAAAGTATTAAGAAAATCTAAAAAAGAAATACTCTTCCTAAGTTTTTTTCAATTCTTATATATTAAGACCATGATTATACCAACTCATAATAAATAGCTTGGATGAGTTGTTAAATCCTCCATTATGGGTTAGCATGTGCTAAATTTAATTACGGAGTACTATCTTTTATGGATTAAATGGACAACCTTATAGCTAAGAATCATTTAACAGCTAACAGATTAACATTTTTGTCGGTGTAGCCATTTTAATCATATGTTACGTTAGCTAAATTGGTAAAATCACGTTTGTTAAGGTATTGACTTTAGTTTGCAACTATCTTAATTTCCAAACAAGTTGACCATGGTTTACAACAATTATATACTTCCCACGGTAGCTATACAGCGCAACACTTGGTATTTGATTATCTATTAGATTTAAGACACTTTTATTAACGATAATTCAATGTTTTAGAATCCGGTTTGACCCGGCTAGTTAAACCAGTAACCGATGTAGTGAGCGAGCCGTTGTAAGCTGAGTTTTTAATTTGTTGAAATTGACTTGGGTTGAACCGTCGAGTTTTCATCACCCGACACTACAACTTTCGATACAATTTGCGGGGACCTTTTCAGCCTTTTGGCGAGGACTTATCATCGCCAAAAGTTCCCCGCTAATATCTAGCCGGGAATATTTTTGGCGAGGACGTTTTCAAGCTTTTGGCGATAACACGTGGGGCCACACCCTTTTCTTGGTGAAAGTTTGTCTAGCGTGGCAACCACACTAGGAATTGTCCTTGTCAAAAGTTTAATTAATTATGTGGGCCAAAAGACTAAACTAAATATATCAGTTCAATCATTTGGCAAAGACAAGTCATCGCTAAAAGACTGCACCAGTAAAACTGATTAAGACTTTTGGCAAGGACATGTTCTCGCCAAAGCATCTGACCTATTTTGCAATATATTGTTGCAAAATGAGTAATTTTCAGAAATTTTCCCCAAAAAATCTACAAGTTTCACAACCTGTTTTCACCACAAATATGCTACAGCACCGCAAACTCACTAAAACATTATATCATAACTTACAAATTCGCCAAATGATTCAAAAACCTTAATCCATTACACATAATCCACAAAACTCTCCATAACGTATCCGCAAATGGTCCAAAACTAAACCATAAACATATTCACAACAAATACTTGTAAGCCTTTTTCCTTGAAGTATGCTAGGAATGCATAATGTAATAAGAAGACAATACAATAAATAATAAATGGTTTCTCTTAATATATAACAAAAAACTCAAAATTACAACATGAACAAAATAATTTTACAAATTACATAATCCAGTAAAAATTCTCTTTTAAATGTTACCGTTACCAGATCGGAGAACAACAACAAATAACCACTTGTAATCATTCGTCATCTTCCTTAACTTGTCTACATATCTAAAAAACAATAAATGAATTTGATACATACAAACAGTAACAACAAAACATAACATCATATAATAACAGATCTCAATAAATAATCAACTTGAACGTCTGAACTTGGAAGAACTGGTGCTTGAGCTGTATCTCACAGTCTGAGGCAATCCAACGTTATCAGATCCAAGAAGCTTCCTGATCTCAGATCTAACCTTAAAAAGAACATGTTTCCAGCTGCCTTTATCATTGGATTTAAGGAAAGATGTTTCCTCTTGGTTAAACTCGAGATCTTTAGCGAAAACAGGTTTTCTAGACAAGATCCAGTTCCAGCCCCAGTCCCACCAGTTTCTTACAGAAGTTGAAGCTGATTGACCCATTGATGATACTGACTTTGAACGTTGCATGGCCCATGCAGTTGCAGCTGTAGTCGTGGGGTGAATTTGCAATGATATTGAGGAGAGTCTACGTCGCATGCCTGCAGTTGCGGCTGATAACGAATCGGTTGGAGCTGATGGTTGATGAGAAACTGGGAGTGATCTTTCTCTTTGTAACATTGAAGCCATTTTTTTATTTTTTTTTTCTTTTTTTGTTGTTGTTTGTGACTTTTTGCTTGTATAAATGAATGAATGAATGAAGAGATCGATATAATTATAAGGTGTGAAATGAGGGAAATGTATGAAAGACAGGTTGTAAGTTATGTTGTTAATGTAAATGTTGGAAAAAGGTGGTGGGATCCATCAATGACAGCGTAACATATGGACCCATAATATAGTACTAGTACAATGGAGTTACTATGTTAGATTGGTGAGTCAGATGTGTTACTTTGACTTTCTTACCAATGCTACCTTGTCGGTCAATCATTATTCATTAACTCTTCTTTTCTTTCTTTCGCTTTGGTTTTGTTTGTGTGTTATTAACGGGTCAAATATTCTTTATTAGATTAAGGTTTACAAGACAAAGCACTTTCTTTTCTTAATATTTGCTTTCTAACGGCTATCTTGCGCATAATTATATTGTAAGTATCGAGATACCGTGCAACCGATTCGGATGTTAGTGACTTTTCTTACCAACGGATGATTGAGCAACCAAATTCAAAAGTTTTTTTGTTTTATGTTTTCTAGCTTTACATTAAGCATACCTTGTGTTTAATACTAGTTATAATACCCGTACACGCACGGGTTTTTTTTCTATTTTTTTTTTCTTAAATACTTTTACATACTGAGTTAAAAATAGGTATATCCTTGGTCCCAACAATTATAATCCAAAATAGCATCCTCAACCAGAACACAAACCACATCATTTCCTCGGGTCTTTCCCAACAATTATGATCCGATATAACATCCTCAACCAGAACATAAACCACACAATTTGTGTACAATCTTAAAAGTTGATTGTGTAAAAAAGATACAATACTTTGTACATTTAATAAATAATGGCTAAAGAATACGGTATTTCTTTGAGTTTTTGATAACACCAAACTTAAATGAGTACATCACCATCTCTATCCTTCTTATCATGCCTACCCATTCTCAACACGTCCCTTGTTGTAAGTTTTTATGATCGGTAGACAGCTAAATAGAAGATTGTTTGCATTGATCCTGATTTTGTTAATTTGGCTATGAGATGGTCTTGATTGACTTGCCTATTGGTATACTTTGCAAGAAAAACCTTCAAATGATCTTATAATACACACTATCATAACCTCGATGGTAAAATTTCGTGTATTAAAGGATAGAAAAGCAAGTGCAATGATAGAAATAAGGAAACATCATAATTAATGTAAAAAAAAAGTATGACATCTCAATATTATTCACCCTAACTATAATATATAAGCAAGCATGTGATAGAATTTATAAACTACATAAATTTTCTGTATGCAAGGATACTAAGACTATTTGCCATCCAACAAAACAAAGAATCTCTTAAATGTCATTAGGTTATTATATGTAAATGGTTTGAGCTGAATAATGACAAAATGTTAAAACATTAGAGTATTAAATGTTATATACGAAAAGAAGGAATCCAGTTGACAGTTATATGTGCAAGCATGTGGTCAAAAAAAAAATTAAAAAAAAAATGGTGATTTGACTCTTATACATGACAGTGTTTATGTGGGTTGTATATAATATGGTATAACATATAAAACTTATAACATTGCCAGTGAATGAAGTGCGACGGAAAGGTCGACCGAATCTGGCCTTTTTGACCCATATTAGGTTAGTTTCTCTAGTTTAGAGGACAGACAATGTATGTTTTCTTGTTTATATCAAAAGTTAAGTCAATATAAAAGATTCCAGTTACCTCATATATCAGAAGTAGTGATCTATCTAAGCCTGGCCCAAGCTTGTGTCACTCAACATTCAACTCATAAAGAGATAATAAGTAGGCTTTGACTCCACCCATGACTTGCTAAGTCTCGACGGCATCTCTTTTGATCATATATATCTTGATTTAACACTATTTGAAGAAGAAACATTAGTTGTTGCTGCTGAATCTGCGGGGTTCAGTTCATGAGTCGATCTCTACAGGTACGGAAGCTATTAAGGTGCAAAAAATTAGACATGCAATTGGTCAAAACTAACAATAACGATGGTAACATAATAAGTATTACAAACAAACATAGTATACATATAAGTCCAAATTTAAACATGATATAATATGATGACTTCCAACATGAAGGGTTCTTCCATTTTAACATATACTATAAAACAACTATGAATACCTAAATTAAAATTACCACATTAGTCGGTCTGACATCCTAGATAGCATTAATCATGTCCGAGAGGCACCCTATCGTCACGGGTATCACCATTACGGTTTATAAGGTCACGATTCAAACAATTTATAAGGTTTCAAGACTTGCACCTCGGATCATTTAGAATGATCCAGCTTCTGGTTATTAATTTCGGATACTCTTGTTGAAGCAAGCCCTAAACATTTCCATCGTTGCACAGACATCAGCATACCTCATCTGCTGTGACATTATACATGTGTTTTTATTCTCAAGCAATCTGTAGTTCAATTTGATCTGTTGAAGAATTGAAGACCGAATGGGCTTACCTGCAGTCATCCACAAAGTCTGTAGACACAACATCATCCTCAGTGAAACCAAGGATTCCCTTCATGCTAACCTCAACCCTAAACAGCACAACATATCCCAAGAATACGTCAAGTGCATTAAAACCATGGAAATTTATATCATTCACGTAGCCACAAATTGGCACTGCAATTGCTCAGATTAATCTTGCAAGATAAAGAGAGATATTTCTTGTCCTTACTTGATAGCAGCCTTGATATCATCATAAGAGGCAGGCTTCTCGAGCCTGGAAGTAAAATAAAAAACTGAGAACAGTAGGCACACGGAAGGCCATCCCTGTAAGCTTCCCGTTAAGTGCAGGCAAAACCTTTCCAACGGCCTTCAAAAACACACAACTATCTTTAGTACATTACTGATGAGTGTCTAAATACTCATCATTTTATACTAATCTGAACTGCCAAAACATACAAAAACACTCAAATATATATCAAAATACTTAAAATATCTTAAAGGTGTGTTTTATATGTTTCAAATGCAAAATATGCAAAAACAGATGAAAAACGTACAAAGTTTGCATAATTGGCAGTTTCAGTCCCTCAAGTTTCAGAAATTGGCAAAACTAGTCCCTGGTTATTCTAAAAACATGAAAATGTCACCAAAGGTCCTTTTTAATCATAAAGTTACATATTTAGTCCTTTGGTACAAAGTTTCATAAAATTACATGTTTGGTCCCTGGAGTTTGAAAGTTTGGCAGAAATGGTCCCCGGGGTGTTTTTAAATTGCAATAAATGAGAAATTATCATTTAAGGTCCCTATACTATTCAACTTTTACAAAACTGGACCTTTTGATAATATTTTGGGAAATTACATATTTAGTCCCTCAAAAATCCGAAAATTACATAAATAGTCCTTTAATATTTAAAAATGGAAAATATGTAAATTATAGTCCTTGGTTTATTCTAACATGGCAGGTTTAGTCCTTTTGAGAAATTTGGAGAATTGCAATGACAGCCCCTCAACTTTGACCAATTTACAACTTTGGTCCTTGTGTATTATTAAAACCAAACGGACCTTATTATTATTAATAAACCCACAAATCCAATCCAAACATATACACAAGCCCACCCTCCTACCCTTTTTACCCTAGCCCAAAATATAAGCCCATCCAACACCCCTGGTATATCAATACCAGTTTGACCAGGGTCAAACCCCTCCTAAAACCACCACCACTTCCACCTCCCTCACACAGCCAAAACCACCCTCCACCTCGCCTGGTATTGCCACCACCTCAACCCCCACTTGCCTTACCCACTCCCTTCCACCTCCACAACCCTCCAAAACCTTGAAAACTTCACCACGCAATCCACAGTACCCCCTTGGACTTTTGGCGCCAAAAAGACTTTTAAACGGCCTGGATCAATTGGACCTTATCAATGGCTGGGAATTGGTGAGAAATGCCCCAGTGGGTCCCACAAACTCAGAACATATCTACAAAAGGGAAATGAGGCAGAAGAGTTCAAGTATTAGTGTAGTCATAGTTTAAATTAGTCGTAGGTAGTATAACTTGTCATTTTAATTGTAATTTTCAATTCAAGCAGTTGTATTAAGTTAATTTAGTGCAATACAAACTTTATAAAACCTTTAATTGTGTTCTTGTTCATTAAATTAGTAAATAGCAATTTTAAGTAAAATCGACAATTTTACTTGATATTGCTAGTTGTTGTTGTTATTGGAATCCTAAGCTCATATAAGCTCTTGACACAGCTTATATAAGCTTTTATAAGTTTAAGTTTAATAATTGTTTTGATAAATAAAAAAATACCAAAAATAATTAATAAAATAGAGAAAAATAAAAATCAGTGTAGTTATGGGAAGATGCTTGGAGCAGGGATGATGTGAATTGCCCTGGGTTTTAGAGCTTAGTGGTAAGCTATAGGTTATGGTTATGATCCAATGTTCACTGGTTTTCAGTTTCATTCACTTGTAAGCAATTTCTCAACATATTTACATTTTACTGTAGCACTACCTAGAATGATGTTTAATTGTGTAATCTAAGTTCTATTTGCATACTGGAAGTGGTTTATGCTTAAAAGTTTGATGCTTGTTCATTAGAATCTCTACTTCCTTAATCTTTCATTTTAACTGTCACATTGGTATAATTTTAATTTGTAAGTTTTAGTTGTTACAAACTGAGTTTGTGTGCTTAAAAGATCTTATTGCATGATATTATAACTTTGGAATTCAGTATATTGGCCTAACTCAGTCTTTTGATTCAAAAATCTCATTTTCATAATCCTAAGGTGGTGTTTGGATCAGTAGAATAGGTGGGTCTCATATGTGTTTCATGAGTTGTCTTTGGTTATTGCATGCTTAGTCAAGTATATTTAGGTCATAAGTAGTTTAAAACTTAGGTCTTTTTCCTTAAAAAGTCAAAATCACCAAATAAACCTTCAAACTGTCAACTGTTGTGATTTTGTGTTTCTCAAACCCACCCATTAGCTTATAAGTTATAGTTTTAGCTTAATTTAGGTTAATGATAGCTTAATATAACATATACAGTTAGTAGTGATTATTAGAATCTCAAATAAGTCAAACTAGCAAAGTTCTTTCAAAAGTCAAAATTGCCATTCTCAGATTTTCACAAAACTTGTGGGATTTTTCTAGATTTGTATATTAGGTTTTAGGTTCTGAAAATTGTTGTGGTAATAGACTACCACCTCAACTTTGGAATCCCACATAGCTTGTATTTTTAAGATTTTTAGTGTGGGTCCCACAGACCCCCAAACACAACTGCAGGGCAAAGCCTTACCCTGTCTCAGCAGACCTAAGCCACAACACCAACTTTGGTGGTGTTTTGTGGATCACTCAGTGGGTCCCACACCTTACAATTTGGTTCTCCCAACCCCCCTCCTACCAGACTTGAACCATTGACCTTTTGTTTGACCTCTAGACCATTGGACCCCACTTGGATTTGCCCTTGAACTCTGTCCCTAATCTGTCTCAGATTCCAATAAGCCAAGTGCTTATTTTGAGCTTATTGGCTTATTCAGTTGATTTTTCTTGCTTAAACAGGTTTACTTAACTTATTTGAACTTGAATAATTCATAGTGGGTCCCACACAAGCTCAGTAGAGCTTATTTGCTTGATTGGTCAAACTTGGTCAACTGCTTAAGTTAGTAGCTTATATCTAGCTTATTAATAAGTTCTAAAATTATTATTTTTACAAAAGTTAGTTATTTTTAAGTATAAAATAGATTTGTAAAAGAAAATTCAAGAAAAAATAATATAAAATTAAGTGATAGTTTTTATTTAATTTAATTTAATTTTAATTTTCATTTTTAGATTTTAATTAAGTAATTTATAATTTTATATTTTTATTAATTTCCTTTTAGGTTAAAGTAATTTTCATAATTTTCTCAGATTTTTGTTTTGTCATTTAGTATTTATTATAATTAATATTAATTTATTTAGTAATTAATTAATAAATAAGTTATAAATAGCATAATTAATTTTTATATAGTAATACATAGTTTTTATATTTTTTATAGCTTTTATAAGTTATAAAATAGTTTTATAATTTTTTTCATAATTTTCTAAGTTAGTTTAGTATTATTTGTAATTTAAAATAATTTAATTAGTATAATTAATATAAATAGTTTTTAATTAATAAAAAGCTCATAAAAAGACAAAAACATTTATTTTTATTTTTTATACTTTCTTCAAGTTCTAATTTAAGTTTATAAATTATTTTTACAAATTTTTAGTTTAAGTTGTAGTGTTTATTATTTTTAAGTTTTATTTAAAGTTAGTTACAATTAAATAGTTAAATAGTTATTAATTAAATAATTAATAATAAATAATATAATAATCTAAAAAATAGTTTTCTTTTTAATTTAATTTTATTTTAAGTATTAAGTTTATAGAATTTTCATTTTTTACCCCTGTAGTTTATTTTTCCTTAAAACTCATCTTTTTCTCAGTACGCAGTGGCGTCTGATTTTAAATTGGTGTACGTTTATACGTTTTAGATACCTAGCTTTTACGTAATCATTCAAATAGTTTATCTAAGTTATTTTAAGTTATAAAACCCTAGTGTAATCACACACACACACTTTATACCCTTTCCTGTTCACATTCACTAATCACAGATTCGTTTTTAATACCATCACAACCTCGTTGGGACATTACGACCCGGGAAAACACTGTATTTCACGGAAGCATTTGCCTCAGCTGTTTGACTATTATAATTGACCATTCACAAGTGGTTGACCAATAATTATCTGACCGTTTGAGGCGAATCAAAATTTGGCGCCGCTGCCGGGGAGGTTGTGCGCTTATTCTAACGATTTTGCGTATTAGTGAATCTGGATATACATCCATTGTATATTTACCATCTTCTATCCATATTTTTATAAAACAAAACTCAAAAATATTCATCCCTTTACCCTCTATCCTTTTGATTCTACATTCTTCCACTTATCTCATAATTGATTCTAATGGCATCTCTCGATGACGATTTCTTTAAACAAAGGGCCTGTAAAAGTAAAGTTGAAAAACTTATGGCCTTGTCAAAAATGTCGAGATGTTATTTTGATTATGATGGACCTTCGATTCCTATTCCCTCTCCGGTGAGGGAAAGAGATCATGAAACCGAGGTAACAAAGGACCTTGTACTTTCCTCTGACGATGGAGGTGCTAAATACGTCCAAACACGGTTGTCCAAAAACCTGAGCTCACAAATGCTCCTAAACCTTCAAGAATCAATCATGATCTTTCACGGTTTACGGTTAAAAGTTTGTCAAGCAAACGTACAGAGCTTAGGGTAGCGACTGAAAAGAACGACTTACCTAACCTTCACGTTTATCAAGAACCAAAACCCGAGACCATAACGGAAGTGGTGGAAATTCCTAGCTCTCAGAGCACACCACTTGTCCCACCTCCAGATTTTGTTCCTTGTGACGGTTGTGGTGAGCCGCTTTTCGGTTTTTCATGTCGTTGGTGTACATGTGTACAATGTGGTAATGATATTCAAAACGGGAGTTGTTTGTTTTGTGGATCGAGTAATTCATTTGCTTATGATCCTAATCAAAACTCATTCAACAACTCCTCAAATTTTTCCAACTACCCATCACATTCATACGAGCAAGAATCATATTACCCAAATCTCAATGATGCTTCGTATCAAAATACACCAAGCCAGACTCAGCAGTTTAACTGTTGTGAGTATTGTGGTGGTGCACACTACAGTTCTGATTGTCAATCAGGAGACACGCTTGTCTATGAGCAGGTTCCTAATAACAATTATGACTTAAACACATACGACTCACAGCCACATCAGTTCAACTGTTGTGAGTACCGTGGAGGTCCACACTTTAGTTCTGATTGTCAAACAAGGAATCCATTTCCTTGTAACAATTACGACTATTCGTTTCAAGACCCACCTCCACAGTGCCAAATAATTCAAGCAAATCCTCACATCCAGCAAGACCCTTATATAGAGGTTCTTGAGAAACTCAAAGATCTTAAGGAGGAGTTGGCTAATATGTCGTCTCACAAAGCACCAAGTTCTTCTTGTGTATATTGTGGGGGTCCTCATAATGATGATCAATGTCAACCTTCCGGTTTTGACACATCCACACCCCCACAGTATCCACTCACTCAATATTCTCGTGATAAATCTATCACGGAATTACTTGCTGAAAAACGTGCTGCTAGAGACGAAAGAAGCATGGAAGAATTACTAGTCTTAGAACAAGCAGCTATAACACGTACCAAATTTCAAAATGCTGTTTTTCTCAATGAGGATGATGAAAGTGATGATACCTCATCAAGTTCATCAGTTGAGACTTCTTCCATGGATATACAGGGAGAAAAGAATATAACTGAATCACCAGCAGTAGAAATAATGGAACTTGTAGACTCCATTACTGCTAGTCCTTCTCATCTCTCTGAGTATGATGTTATCACACCCGAGGTTCCCACTCACTCTCTGAACATGGGGGACGAGCATCTTGACACTGTTCCTGCAAAGGAATCGGACGAATTCATAAAGTCTAGTGTTGAGAACCTTGTCCCAATCCCAAGTGAGTCACAGGGAATTCTTGATCATATGTGTGATATTCCTCCCCCTCTTGTCTTTCCAAATGATCATATTGAGATTTTCTCTGATTCTGATGAGAACTATTCTTTATCTTGTGGAGACATAAGTTATGTGGGGGAATTACCTTCTGAGCTTGTCAACTCAGAAGAAGAGAATGATGAAGAAATAATTCAAGACGAATCTCTTCGTCTTACATTATTAAATGCTAATCTTCTCATTTCTAGAATCGAGGCTTTTAATGAAAAGCCTATTTCATCTCCTATCCCCGTCAAGGATAGTGAGGTTTTGATCAATGATTCTATTCCTGAATTGCAAACGTTCCATTTTGATCTTTCGGGAGAGAAGATAAGTGGTATCACCACTTCTCATTCTTATAATTCTCTTCCCGTTTATGAATCATTTACTTTTAAGGAGTTCCCCAATGAACTCACTCAAATCAATCCCGAATACGAATCATTCACCTTTGAGGAGTTCTCCTGTGAACTCAATCATATCATATCTCTACCGGAGTATGATAATTTCTATTTTGATCTAGACATACCCATAATATGTCTTGATCAAACGAGCTTAAACGAGGAGATTCATGAAACAATGAATTCTCCTATTGAAGATGAGGAGTTAATCATGATTTTCATCATGACTTTCTTTCTTTTCTTCATATATTCTGTCCCTTATCCTGTTCTTCACTCTTTCGGGAGTGAGGATATAATCTTTGACCCCGGCATTCTCATTTATACATTATGAGCCGGGTACTTATCTCATCGGTGTGGAACTTTCACGTGCTTCAAATATTTATCCAAATATCTTGAATGAAAGTCCGATGAGATTGTCTCTTGCACTTGCTTCCCCAGGGACAAATGAATTCGGGGTCGAGTTAAGTTAGCGACTCGGTAATCAAAACAGTAGCATGTACATAGGTTTTCACCCATGTTTCACCCTAGTGTGGGGGAGATGCCCCACATGTTATATATATATATCTCAAAAAAAAATGTAAATATAGTGATAGCTTCTATTTAAGAAGTTTTATCTAAAAAATATATGTATGTATATACACATAAAATAATGGCTAGTAATATTTCCTTCTTACGTTCTAAGTGTTAGTTTAACACCCGGTACTTTGAATATTGAGGACAATATTCAGTTCTAAGTGTGGGGGGAGATTCGTTATTCTAACGAATTTAAACACATGTTCCATCAAGAACCCCCATTTTAGCCAAAATTTTAAAATTTTTTCTCACTTAGAACGCAATAAATGGTATCAATCCTCCATGTCTAACCCACAACAGGATTGGCTAATCCAGGAGCAAACGGTTCTTGGTAAAGATAACTCAAACCCGTTGATGGCTTGCAATTTGCCAAAAAATTGTATGGTTCCTCAACTCCCCATCATCCTCAAAAGATAATGAGTTAGCTAGCCCGCAAGATTATGGCTTGTGGTAAAGGCCATGGAAAAACCATAATTGGTAATCAGCTCACCAAGATGTTGACTGTTCCATCAAGAGTTGGCTAGTCCAGAAGCAAACGGCTTTTGGTAAAGACTAATCAAATCCGTTGACAGCTGGTGATTTGCTCAAAATCACACGGTTATCAGGTGTGCCATAGTTCTTACACCTGGCTACTCCAGAAGTGATGGCTTTTGGTAAAGAGTTTTTCAAATCCATTAAGTTTTTCTCAAAAGATTGCTAGGGACTAGCAATAGTTTAGTGTGGGGGATTGATGAGTGTCTAAATACTCATCATTTTATACTAATCTGAACTGCCAAAACATACAAAAACACTCAAATATATATCAAAATACTTAAAATATCTTAAAGGTGTGTTTTATATGTTTCAAATGCAAAATATGCAAAAACAGATGAAAAACGTACAAAGTTTGCATAATTGGCAGTTTCAGTCCCTCAAGTTTCAGAAATTGGCAAAACTAGTCCCTGGTTATTCTAAAAACATGAAAATGTCACCAAAGGTCCTTTTTAATCATAAAGTTACATATTTAGTCCTTTGGTGCAAAGTTTCATAAAATTACATGTTTGGTCCCTGGAGTTTGAAAGTTTGGCAGAAATGGTCCCCGGGGTGTTTTTAAATTGCAATAAATGAGAAATTATCATTTAAGGTCCCTATACTATTCAACTTTTACAAAACTGGACCTTTTGATAATATTTTGGGAAATTACATATTTAGTCCCTCAAAAATCCGAAAATTACATAAATAGTCCTTTAATATTTAAAAATGGAAAATATGTAAATTATAGTCCTTGGTTTATTCTAACATGGCAGGTTTAGTCCTTTTGAGAAATTTGGAGAATTGCAATGACAGCCCCTCAACTTTGACCAATTTACAACTTTGGTCCTTGTGTATTATTAAAACCAAACGGACCTTATTATTATTAATAAACCCACAAATCCAATCCAAACATATACACAAGCCCACCCTCCTACCCTTTTTACCCTAGCCCAAAATATAAGCCCATCCAACACCCCTGGTATATCAATACCAGTTTGACCAGGGTCAAACCCCTCCTAAAACCACCACCACTTCCACCTCCCTCACACAGCCAAAACCACCCTCCACCTCGCCTGGTATTGCCACCACCTCAACCCCCACTTGCCTTACCCACTCCCTTCCACCTCCACAACCCTCCAAAACCTTGAAAACTTCACCACGCAATCCACAGTACCCCCTTGGACTTTTGGCGCCAAAAAGACTTTTAAACGGCCTGGATCAATTGGACCTTATCAATGGCTGGGAATTGGTGGGAAATGCCCCAGTGGGTCCCACAAACTCAGAACATATCTACAAAAGGGAAATGAGGCAGAAGAGTTCAAGTATTAGTGTAGTCATAGTTTAAATTAGTCGTAGGTAGTATAACTTGTCATTTTAATTGTAATTTTCAATTCAAGCAGTTGTATTAAGTTAATTTAGTGCAATACAAACTTTATAAAACCTTTAATTGTGTTCTTGTTCATTAAATTAGTAAATAGCAATTTTAAGTAAAATCGACAATTTTACTTGATATTGCTAGTTGTTGTTGTTATTGGAATCCTAAGCTCATATAAGCTCTTGACACAGCTTATATAAGCTTTTATAAGTTTAAGTTTAATAATTGTTTTGATAAATAAAAAAATACCAAAAATAATTAATAAAATAGAGAAAAATAAAAATCAGTGTAGTTATGGGAAGATGCTTGGAGCAGGGATGATGTGAATTGCCCTGGGTTTTAGAGCTTAGTGGTAAGCTATAGGTTATGGTTATGATCCAATGTTCACTGGTTTTCAGTTTCATTCACTTGTAAGCAATTTCTCAACATATTTACATTTTACTGTAGCACTACCTAGAATGATGTTTAATTGTGTAATCTAAGTTCTATTTGCATACTGGAAGTGGTTTATGCTTAAAAGTTTGATGCTTGTTCATTAGAATCTCTACTTCCTTAATCTTTCATTTTAACTGTCACATTGGTATAATTTTAATTTGTAAGTTTTAGTTGTTACAAACTGAGTTTGTGTGCTTAAAAGATCTTATTGCATGATATTATAACTTTGGAATTCAGTATATTGGCCTAACTCAGTCTTTTGATTCAAAAATCTCATTTTCATAATCCTAAGGTGGTGTTTGGATCAGTAGAATAGGTGGGTCTCATATGTGTTTCATGAGTTGTCTTTGGTTATTGCATGCTTAGTCAAGTATATTTAGGTCATAAGTAGTTTAAAACTTAGGTCTTTTTCCTTAAAAAGTCAAAATCACCAAATAAACCTTCAAACTGTCAACTGTTGTGATTTTGTGTTTCTCAAACCCACCCATTAGCTTATAAGTTATAGTTTTAGCTTAATTTAGGTTAATGATAGCTTAATATAACATATACAGTTAGTAGTGATTATTAGAATCTCAAATAAGTCAAACTAGCAAAGTTCTTTCAAAAGTCAAAATTGCCATTCTCAGATTTTCACAAAACTTGTGGGATTTTTCTAGATTTGTATATTAGGTTTTAGGTTCTGAAAATTGTTGTGGTAATAGACTACCACCTCAACTTTGGAATCCCACATAGCTTGTATTTTTAAGATTTTTAGTGTGGGTCCCACAGACCCCCAAACACAACTGCAGGGCAAAGCCTTACCCTGTCTCAGCAGACCTAAGCCACAACACCAACTTTGGTGGTGTTTTGTGGATCACTCAGTGGGTCCCACACCTTACAATTTGGTTCTCCCAACCCCCCTCCTACCAGACTTGAACCATTGACCTTTTGTTTGACCTCTAGACCATTGGACCCCACTTGGATTTGCCCTTGAACTCTGTCCCTAATCTGTCTCAGATTCCAATAAGCCAAGTGCTTATTTTGAGCTTATTGGCTTATTCAGTTGATTTTTCTTGCTTAAACAGGTTTACTTAACTTATTTGAACTTGAATAATTCATAGTGGGTCCCACACAAGCTCAGTAGAGCTTATTTGCTTGATTGGTCAAACTTGGTCAACTGCTTAAGTTAGTAGCTTATATCTAGCTTATTAATAAGTTCTAAAATTATTATTTTTACAAAAGTTAGTTATTTTTAAGTATAAAATAGATTTGTAAAAGAAAATTCAAGAAAAAACAATATAAAATTAAGTGATAGTTTCTATTTAATTTAATTTAATTTTAATTTTCATTTTTAGATTTTAATTAAGTAATTTATAATTTTATATTTTTATTAATTTCCTTTTAGGTTAAAGTAATTTTCATAATTTTCTCAGATTTTTGTTTTGTCATTTAGTATTTATTATAATTAATATTAATTTATTTAGTAATTAATTAATAAATAAGTTATAAATAGCATAATTAATTTTTATATAGTAATACATAGTTTTTATATTTTTTATAGCTTTTATAAGTTATAAAATAGTTTTATAAATTTTTTCATAATTTTCTAAGTTAGTTTAGTATTATTTGTAATTTAAAATAATTTAATTAGTATAATTAATATAAATAGTTTTTAATTAATAAAAAGCTCATAAAAAGACAAAAACATTTATTTTTATTTTTTATACTTTCTTCAAGTTCTAATTTAAGTTTAGAAATTATTTTTACAAATTTTTAGTTTAAGTTGTAGTGTTTATTATTTTTAAGTTTTATTTAAAGTTAGTTACAATTAAATAGTTAAATAGTTATTAATTAAATAATTAATAATAAATAATATAATAATCTAAAAAATAGTTTTCTTTTTAATTTAATTTTATTTTAAGTATTAAGTTTATAGAATTTTTATTTTTAACCCCTGTAGTTTATTTTTCCTTAAAACTCATCTTTTTCTCAGTACGCAGTGGCGTCTGATTTTAAATTGGTGTACGTTTATACGTTTTAGATACCTAGCTTTTACGTAATCATTCAAATAGTTTATCTAAGTTATTTTAAGTTATAAAACCCTAGTGTAATCACACACACACACTTTATACCCTTTCCTGTTCACATTCACTAATCACAGATTCGTTTTTAATACCATCACAACCTCGTTGGGACATTACGACCCGGGAAAACACTGTATTTCACGGAAGCATTTGCCTCAGCTGTTTGACTATTATAATTGACCATTCACAAGTGGTTGACCAATAATTATCTGACCGTTTGAGGCGAATCAATTACTCATCAACAAATCTTATACTCCACAAGTCAATAAATTTTAACAAAATAGAAATGAGTCACAACCTATAGTTGTGTGGGCTGTGTGGATCTTTATCTGTTTTCACTTATGTTTTGTCTTTTTTCAGTTCTATTGCTATACGTTGGTGGAGTATATTCTAAGTTCAGTTGCAACATTGTGTTGTTAGAGTTATAGATATGATGGATTGGTTTTGTTGTAGGTAATTCGACTAACGCCATGCAACCAAAAGGGCTTAAGTTTACAACTCTGTGGCAAACCAATAACTTTTTCAAGACTTAAAACACTTAGTCTGACAGAGGTATGCAAATCATGATTCATGCTATCTTATACAGTACATCATTACACATGATTTATGCATTATAAGAGTAACTTCAGGTGGATCTGTCCACCCTTTCGCTTATGAACATGTCAATTTTTCTAATTTTCTATCTCCAACGGGTCAAAGGGACCGCATAGTAAAAAGAGCACCAAATTAGCCAACAAAATCCCGAAACAATATATGTTGTTAAGGAGTATGCAGAACAAAAGTTGGATGTGCATACCTGATTAGATAGCTCTAATGACGCATGAGAGTAAAAGAAAGCTAAATCGTCTAAAGGAAGAGATGGGAGGCCTTCTTCTTCTTCATTAAGAAGAGACAGGTTTATTGACTCCGGTGTAGCTCCAAAAACTATTGTCTCTTTTGTAGCCATTACCCATTTATCTACCATATTTTCCCATGATTTGCAATTTTAGTCGTACATCATGTATGTTATAACCAAAAGGTAAATGACGTGTTACATACCTATGAATATGTAATGTTATGACTAAATATTGAAAACTCAGAACATCACTTATACATGCATTATTGTTTGGTTCCATGATATGCACTTATACATACCTAAGAGCATCTAGAAAACTAACCTTTGTTTCCTTGATACTTCAAGCTGGCTATGATTGTGCAAGGTCTCTCTCATGCTTGAGCTCATTCATCTCTCTCTCCATCTGCATCAGGATTTATCCACATATCCACATAAACTGAATCAAAACATTGTACTACTGGATGCAAATGATCAAGAAAATTAAAGCAGAAAGCATAAAATAACGAAGGTATCTAAAATGTTATGTGGAAAAAGGCTCAAATATGAATAACTGTTGAATTATGTGCCCCTTCTCCAACAACAAAGACCATAAACATTTGGAGGAAGAAGGGTCTGGACTCAATAATTCTGCTTTAAGTTTCGTGACTTCCTTTTGCAAATCTTTCACCATTTGTTTTTCCAACAACCTAACAATTAAAAAACATAAGCAAAGACTAAAATTTACAGCTAAAGATTTTATATTGTAATAAATATGTAAACATTCATATTCTAATAAAATATTTCCTTTCTTTAGTAAGAAGATCATATTGGGAGTGATTCTAGTTATATGTTCACTTTAGGATTTAGTTGCCTAAAAGGCCATAGAATCTTGATCATAAATCTAAGTCTGTGAACTTAAAACACAATACATGGATCTATAATCCAAAAAGCTGCTTCATTGTTGCTAAAATAATTGATTGCTTCCAAGAACTACAAAAGCTTAGTTGTTTTAAACGGAGTACATATTCAAATGGATTGTACCATGTTGATTAGTGATGGATACTACATAATCTAAATATGAATATATACTAAAGGGTGCTTTACGATTGCTTATATTATTTTAGATTATAAGCTTATAGCATTTTTTTTAAGAACAAATAGGAACTTTTAAGTTACGATTGCTTATATGATTTTAAGTTGGGAAAAGTTAGGAAAAAATGCTTGTGTGTCTGCTTATTATATGATGAAATAAGTTCTTAAAAATATATTGGAGTTGCTTATTTCAAATTGGTTATGCTTATTTGCAAATTTTAAGAAGAAATAAGATGTTTTTTTTTTTTTTTTTTTATTTGTTAAACACGTAGACAACAATTATTGGTTATATGTTGCATTTTCATGCATAAGTAAATTCAATCACTATCTCCTAAATGTTTCTACAATTGATAGCTTCTACTAATAAGCATAAACAATTTAAATACACAATCCCAAACATTACTAATATATAGTTACCTGATAAAACATCAACGATTTTCCAGCATTGAAGGCATAACTTAAAAGAGCAACTTTGTTGAGTAATACCTGCATGAAGACAAACACTATGCGGCATTACTTCATCATTCACGACTTAGCCATTGTTACTTGATCTGGTAAAAGATAATCAAATCTGTTATATAATGTTTCAGGTAATATTTTTTTTATCATCAATTTTTTTAATATAAAACCAAACCACGTTTTTAAATTGACCGTGGTAGAATATATAGCCTCATCACTCATGTGTTCAACCCCATACCCTACTCCGACGAGATTGGGTATGTTGTTGTTGTTGATCACTCATGTGTTCAACAATCTCTTATAAGATATTGTTATATAAAACTTGGAGAATGTTAGCACAATGCATATTGGTAAAACTCAAGGTAAGCGGAAAATAAAATATCATCTATTAGAATTGTTTAAACATATATAACATGTCAACATATAAATTTTATATTGCCTTGTTTTTCTTTAATTATATCAGATCAAATAACATTCCTATGCATTTTCAAAAGCAATGACAAACACCTTTAAGATTTTAACAAAGGTACCAACATAAAAATAATCTAGGGGTTAGCATTGGGTCAAAACCGACTCGACCCGACCTGACTTGACAAAACCGATTCGGTTTCGGTTTTTCTCTCGAACCGACCTGAGCCAAAACCGAAACTCAGTAAAAACCTAAACCGAGTTAGTACCGAGTTTCTTCGGTTCGGTTTCGGTCAGCTCGGTTTTGTCGGGTTTCTCAGTTCGGTTCGAGTTTAATTCGGTTTTGCTCACAATAATCAATACTCATGTATAAAAATCCAATCTTTTTACTAAATTAACAAAAACCCCTTTGACGATTACATAATCATATAATCCGCTGTATATGGAACAATAAAACAATCAAATTACATATAAACAAATAACCCAAAAATTAAATAGCAAGGTTACACAAAACTATACCTTTTTTAATCAGTGAACTGTTGATCTTCAAAAAAACACCAAATTAAGGTGAAAAGAACCCTAAACCAAAATCAACAATCAAAATATAAACCCTTATTCCACAACTAATGATTAAATTGAAAATCATTAGGGTTTCTCTTTGGGTTTTAGGAAGTATAACATACTCATTGAATTGATTGTGTTCATCTGCAGTTAAAATCGAATGTTTGAAGGTATGTGATTAATTTTGAGAATCTACGTGATTGTGATATTCGTCTTTGATTCTTTACTGATTGGTTAGGAGAATTTGGGATAGAATTGGGGTAATTGTGTTTTTCTTTGTTTAGTTTCAAATTACATAGTAAGCCCTTTAATATTTTTAGATTACCCCGCCTCCTCATAACTTTTTATCTTTTAATTTTTGACACGTGTATTTTTTAGCTCAAATTTTTTTGAAAAAACGAATTTACAAAGACTTTGCCAAATAAGGAATTATTTAGGTTTTTTAATAAAACATATTTAAAATAAATAAATAATAATTAAAAAAATATATTACCAAATAAGGAATGAATTGATTTTTTTGAAATGAAAAATTCCCAATAAGGGTTTTGTTTTATTATATAAAAGATTGTGCCAAGAATAATATAGCCTTCGTTTTAAGTTTGTTTGTTAATTCCTTTGGATGTTTTTTCCTTCTTTGATTATCAAATTTTTTTAATTGCTTCAATGTTTTAATATATCTGAGTTATTTTCTTATAATAAATTTTATTATTATTATTATTATTATTATTATTATTATTATTATTATTATTATTATTATTATTATTATTATTATTATTATTATTATTATTATTATTATTATTTTTGAAGAGCATGGATCAACTAGCTACTTTGACTACTGATGGAGATGTGTGTCTAGGGGATAGTGCAACCACACACACAATTCTTAAAGAGAAAATATTTCTCTCAAATAAATATATCTGGTTGTGCAAAATTGATCGAAGGATCGGGAAAAGCAAATATATTATTACCGGGAGGAACACGGTTTAAAATTGATAATGCATTATTTTCCCCCATGTCTCAAAGGAATTTGTTGCGTTTTAAAGATATCCGTAGAAACGGATACCATATTGAGACAACAAGTGAAGGACAAATAGAGTACCTTCACGTTACAAATATGATTATGGGTAAAAAGCATGTATTAGAGAAATTACCCGCATTTTCTTCCGGTTTGTACTACACTAAGATTAATGTAATTGAATCAAATGCAGTCATAAACGAGAAGTTTATAGACCGAGAGAATTTTATTGTTTAGCATGACTTGTTAGGTCATCCCGGGTCAACAATGATACGAAAAATTACAGAAAATTCATGTAGGTATCATATAAGGAACAATAAGATTTTCAAATTGAGGATATTACATGTGTTGCATGCTCACAAGGAAAGTTGATTACACGTCCATCACCGGTTAAAGTTGGGAATAAGTCCTTTAATTTTCTGGAAAGGATACAAGGGGATATATGTGGGCTCATACATCCGCCTTGTAGACCATTTAGGTATTTTATGGTTTTGATTGATGCATCAACTAGATGGTTACATGTGTGCTTACTATCAAGTTGCAATCTGGTGTTTGCGCGACTACTTGCCCAATTAATAAGACTTAGAGCACATTTCCGGATTATCCAGTAAAGAAAATACGTTTGGACAATGCTATTGAATTTATGTTTCAAACATTCCTCAACTTTAGTATGTCGATTGGTATAAGTGTCAACATCCAGTAGCTCATGTGTATACACAAAATGGGCTTGTTGAATCATTTATCAAACGAATTCAGATGATTTCAAGGTCAATGATAATGAAATCAAAACTACCAGTTTCTGCCTGGGCCTGCAATTTTACATGCAACAACACTAATTCACATCAGGCCAGCAAGTTATCATACTTCCTCCCAATCACAATTGGTTTTTGGTCAAGAACCAAATATATCCCATTTAAGGATTTTTTTTTTTTTTTTTTTTTTTTTTTTTGTTCAATTTATGTTCCAATTGCTCCACTACAACGCACAAAGATGGGACCTCAAAGGAGGTTGAGAATATATGTTGGGTATGATTCGTCATCTATAATTAAGTATTTTGATCCATCAACGGAGAACGTATTTACGGCTCGATTTGCTGACTGTCATTTTGACGAGTTAGTATTCCCAACATTGGGGGAGAGAAAAAACAACTGGAAATTGAAATAAGCTGGAATGAATTATCATTGTCTGATCTTGATCCTCAAACTAAACAATGTGAACTTGAAGTTTAAAAGATAATTCATTTACAAGACTTAGCAAATAAATTACAAGACTAAGTCACATATACCAGTTGTTAGTGCTCTTGTTATAATATGTGTTTATGAAGGACAACCAACAATTGGTAGTGATTCTAAAGCACGTTTGAGGACCAGTTGGTTCCAAAGATAAAAATCCTCGAAAGAAAAAAGGATCAAATAATCAAGATAGCAAACTGGAGGTAAACAGTGTAAAATAAGTTGTTTTAACAAAAGTCATAAAACATAATTCTATTTTTTATCAGTCTCACTTTCATCAACCTAGCATTGACATATTCAGTTTTGACTTTCCTCACTTGCAAACTTGTTTCGTTGAGCAAAGTTATACACATTCATTGCAAAATATAGTTTCCTTTAGTAATAGGAAGGCTAGTCTTTTGTGAAATAGGAAGTTATTTATATTCTCAATAGTTCACAATATGTAGTTGACCGATTTCACAAACGCATGGCTGTATATTTCAATATTTTGCCTTATGTTGCCTTATTTTGCATGGCTGTATATTTCAATCTTTCCAAACGCATGTTACACAAACGCATGGCTGTATATTTCAACATTCCACAAACTCATATATTTCAATATTTCCTTTATTAACTTTTTCAACATTTCACAAACCTTGACTTTTCACTTTTTTAATGTTGACCATTTTTATGTTATGTGTAGTTAAGATATGTTGCTGAAACTGTTGCGGTAACTAAGGATGGAGATGGATCACGTGATAAAAATATGAAAATTAATTTATAAACTATATAAAGTAGCATTTGTCATCATGAGAATACAAATATTATTTTTATAAAATCTTTTGTAAATTTTGTCTATCAAACAAATATTATATTTAAAATAACTTTTTTTTTCCTTTTTTTTTAAGAAAATAAACATAATCATCTATAGTAACAGTTTTGTATGCTAAAGATGCATTTGATACATTTTAATAATGTTTAAACTGGATTATTTACTACTAATTTTTAAATAAAAAATATTTATAGAAATTTGTTAATACAAATATCGTCTAAATACTTTATTTATATTTTACGATCTTTACTAATATTTTGTTGTTGACAAAGTATAAACTTTATTTTCTAGCAAAGTATGACTATAGTACAAGTCTCACATATAGAAACTTTCTTTCTAAGTAAACATTACATTTGCTACATGATTCATTATTGAACTTATAATGTTGATAGCACATTAAGTGTCAAAACATATTTAGTACTAGTAAGTTTTACTAAATAATGTGTCTTATTGAGTTATAAGTTTTCAAACATCTTTAGTAACTCAACTACTTACTAACACATCATACAAACATTTTTCCAAGTTGCTACAAAAATACTTTTACGAGTTCACTTTCATATTAGTAAAAGTATAAATTTGGAAATATATATTTACATCATGCATTGCATCATACATGTCTTATCAAGTTGACCTTGTAAGATTTCATTCATATCTTAGTTAGATTCTCACTCAACATATGTTACAAGTTGACCTTGAATTATCTTGATTAGACTTGACAAAGATATGAAAAGATTTCTTGGTGATTTGTTGTCAGTCCTGGCGGAACCAAAGTCCCACATGGACGGAACCCTCAAAAGGGTTCCGCCTGATCCGTGGTTGTGCTAAAGTTCTTGCCTATAAATAGCAAGTCACATCCAAGAAATCCTTGATCACTTTTAGCTATACTTTGCATATACACTCTCATTTCTTTCATCTAACTCAGTAGCATCTCATTTGTGTGATCCTCTTATGTAGCAAAGAAGTCCACAATTTCATCCAAAAAGACTACAAGTTTCAACACAACGTTGCAAGACTTGGTAGCTTTGCATTGTGTAAACTCTTATAGTTTATACGTCATTTGTTTGTATATTTTCTATAGTGATCGGTTAGTATTTTAGTCCTCAAAATACATAGAGTGCCGGGAGTGGTTGTACCTTTGTAAAAGAACTCAACATCTAGCTTAGTGTCGGAAATATTGTATAGGCGACGTTAGGTTGGTTCTACCTCGAACTTGAACCCGGTATTTAGCTTTGTACCGGATAAAGTGTAAGCGACGATTGTAAGGTTTTCTCCGCCGGTGAAAGGAGCTTGTTGACATAGTGAAGAAAACTCTCGAGTTGGATACTCGGGGCGTGGAGTAGGGCAGGGAAAAAGAGTTTTTATAGCCGAACCACGATAAACATCCATGTTGTGGTTTGATTGTTTCTTTCATTAATTTTGCATATTACATATTGTCTAAATTAGTTTCAATTGTCGATTACACGTAAAGTTTTCAAAGATAATTAAATTTAAAAACCGGTAAACTATTCAACCCCTCTTCTAGTTTTCCACAAAATTTATGTAAAATCTACTATATTTATATAGTTACAATACATGTGTACAAACAAATTTTTACATTGTGCATATGCGAGGTTGTTAAATAAGATTTTTCTATAAAATTATGTAAAATCTATCATACTTATATAGTTACAAACCCGTGCATGCGCGGTTTTTTTTTACATAAATTTGTTATTATGTATTTATATCGATTAATATTTTTTTATATATTTTTGTTCTATGAAGTATTTGAATTTGTTTAACTGGCCTAGAGTTGAGGGTGATGTTGTTTAAATTTATTTGATTGATAATATATATTCACATTTTCATAAAAAACAAAAAAGATTATTGATATCACGTTATAAACATTATGTGTATTTTAATAGTGCGTGGTGACTCTTAAAAAAATATTTTCCCGAATATCCTTATTTAAACTTTAAAAAGAAATCACATGCGTCGTTGCTTATAGGTACAATCTCGTGTATTTATTTTCATATCGAAGTAACCCGTGTGGTTATGCCTTCATTTTGATATTTGTATTCATGTGAATAATAATTTTAGTCGTATTTATTTTTTAAATCCGTTTACGCGTGGGTTAAAATTATAAAGAGGAATAAGATAAGTCATTGAATGACATTATATATATATACTCCCTCCGTCCCATAATAATTGTCCACTTTGAATTTTTTGAGTCTTCTTTATTCAACTTTGACTATAAGTATTTTTATTTGTGTAATATAATAGTTGATGGAAAATATATGAATAGATTGAGTTTTAAATATATTTTCATTTGATATAATTTTCATTAAGTATTATACAACGCAAATAGAAATATTAATGGTCAAAGTTGATCAAGAAAGACTCAAAAAAGTAAAAGTGGACAATTATTATGGGACGGAGGTAATATATATATATATATATATATATATATATATATATATATATATATATATTATATATATATATATATATATATATATATATATATATATATATATATATATATATATATATATATATATATATATAACTTTTGCGTATCTCATATTTAATATCATAAAGAGGAATAACTTGAGTCACACGTATATGTAAAATCTCATGTATTCAGTTACATATCACATAAACTCGTGCTTTTATTTTAATATTTATGACTCCGTGTATGTATATTAATTTAATATATAATAATAATAATAATAATAATAATAATAATAATAATAATAATAATAATAATAATAATAATAATAATAATAATAATTAATAACAACAATGTATATGTTTTTTAGAAAAAAAAAATATAAAGTCTAGGGAATATTTATTAAATTTAAAAAGTTACATATAAACATCAAAATTGACAAGTTTACTTAAGTCTTTGTAATTTATTTAAAACTTAACAACTAATGATTTATTAATTACCTCTTTTTTTTTGTTTCTCTTACAAAATCAACACATGTTTTTTATAAATATTTATTTTGCCAGATGAGTTTGACTAACTAAAACCAATTTTGACTATTATATCAATATACTATCCAATGGGCTTTAATAACGCATTTGCTAATGGAACCCGACCCGTTTACGAATTTGATATAACCCGATAACTTCCCACTGTTCATCCTCACTCACAACTGCTCCACACCTTTGAGATCCGACCGTTGTACCTTCGACCAAGTGACCCAGCACCGATTAGCTTCTATCCAATGGGGTTTTTTTGTGCTACAATCCTTTGTGAGGGGATGAACAGTCTTAGGAATAGTAAATTCATTATTTTATTCGTTTTGTGGCTCTCTTTAAGCCATATGTTCTTGGTACAGTATCCTGGCCTTTTGTATCCACATCTTTGTGTTAGGTAGGTGTATATCATCTTTCACTTAGTAAACTGCTATTTTTTTGGTCATTGAAAGAAGCCCAACGAAAGTTATGGTTGTGTCAAATTTAGTTGCAGAATTTCTTATAGGTCTTACTTTGTTCATCTGTTTTTTTACTTTCCTTTTTTGGTGTGCTTGCTCTCTGATGTTGTGTTTAGGGTTTATGTTACCTAAATCGTTATTACTTTTCTGATTCTCATGGAGTCCTGCTAAATTCACCAAAAAAATTAGTCAATTAGTCAACATCGGGAGTACCATTACTTTTTTCTGTGACACTCATTAGTTAACACCAGTCAAACACTTTTTTGTGTGACACTCATATCAAAAAACCATTTCTCTAACTACTAGTAATACATTTATGTTTTAACTAATACATTCCTAACTACTGATAATACATTTAACTACAGTGATAACTAATAAGTACTATATAAATTTGTTAATTTTGATTTTTAAACACATAACTTCTATACCCATTTAAAGTAGTTTTACACTTGCTAAAACTTTTCCACATATAACTCAGTCGAAACTGATAACTGATAAGTACTATCTTTGTCGGAAACTGAAGTCGGAAAACCATTTTATTGCCGTTATATCAGAGGTAATGATTTTATGGCACCCTATTTTTACCGGCTATCTACCAGCTCTTCTTCAAGATGAAGCCGCCAGAATCTTTGCCGAAAAATGAAGTCGGAAAAGCTAGGGCGTTTGGTGGCTGCGAACGTTTGGTATATGTCACCATAATATGGTAGATCTGGTTGTGATTGGGCCAACTAGGGCGTTTGGTGGCTGGGGTTGAGCAGCGTTTGGTGGGTGGGGTCGAGCGACCGTCTAGGGTGTTGTTGCAGGTGGGGTTGGCACTGAGGGGCTGTTGAGGGGGTGGGGAGTTTGTGGTTGTGGTCGGTTGGTGTGGGTGGTGGTGGGTTACGTGGTTGTTTTTTGTGCAGAGAGAAAAAAGAGTGAAGAGTGTGAGAGAATGTTTAGATCTAGGGTTTTCTAAGTGTGTGAGAGATAGTTGGAGTAACATGGTTGTTTTTAGTGCATTGGGAGCTTTTTATGCATCGTCCTTTTTTTCTTTTTTTTAGTATTTATAAGTATTATTGTTATTATATATCGATCTAACTATTATTTATATTTATTGCATGAACCTTTTTTGTTTTTCATATATAAAGAATGTTTTTTAATGGAAACAACAATCAATGTGAAAGTGATGATTTTTTTGTGGAGACATCGTCATTTTTTACTCGTGAGGTACACTTTTTTATGTCATAGACAATAATTTTTAACTTTATGCTTTTCATTTAAAAGTGAACATTTTCATTAACAAAAAGAAATTTAATTTTAGGTGTTTAAGTCTCGTGAAGAGTTGAAATGTTGGGCGCAAGCTAAGGCACACTCTCTTGGTTACGTTATTGTAACTCAAAAATCATACACGAACGAAAGTGGTTTTTTCTATGAAGTCACGCTTATGTGTGATCGTGGTGGTGAATATAAACTGAAAGAAACAAGTAAAAAATCTGCTACTAAAAAGATTAATTGTCCATTCCTAATGGTAGGAAAGTATTCAAGTATGCATGATTGTTGGTTGATGAGTGTGATATGTGAAAAACATAATCATTCTCCTGCACGACATATGGAGGGGCATCCGTATGCGAGACGATTGTCTAAAGAAGAATATCAATTGGTTGAAGATTTGACAAAGAAAAATGTGGAGCCACGCGACATATTGTCAATAATAAAAGCGAAAAATAAAGATAATGTGTCAACACTCAAACATATATATATATATATATATATATATATATATATATATATATATATATATATATATATATATATATATATATATATATATATATATACAATGCACAAGCTAAAATTCGCAAGGCCGGAAGAGTTGGAAAACAGTCAAAGATGCAGGTAAAACATTACACAACTATTTTAATGTTTTCTCTTCTATATAAAAAGAAAAAAATAATTATGAAAATTTCAACACAGGTTCTTATGTCTCTTTTACACTCTAATGGTTATGTTCATGATTTTTCTACAAATGATGTTATGAATGAGTTGGAAGCTCTGTTTTTTGTTCACCCGACATCCTTTAATATATGGCGTGCATTCCCACACGTGGTGATAATAGATGCTACATATAAGATAAACAAGTATAATATGCCTTTTGTGGAGATAGTTGGAGTAACTTCAACACACAAGACATTTTGCATAGCCTTTGCCTTCATAAGTGAAAAAAAGACGAAAACCTATATGTGGGTGTTAGAGTGCTTAAACTTGACACTTAACGAGTGCATGCATCCACGTGTTATAATCACGGATAGGGAATTGGCTTTGTTAAATGCATGCCAAAAAGTTTTTCCGAATGCTACACATTTACTTTGTAGATGGCACATTAGCCAAAATATTTTTAAGAATTGTAGGCCAACGATCAGGAAGAGACTAGATTGGGACTCATTTGTTTCGGCATGGAATTCACTAGAAGATTCTCCAACGTGTATGTCGTATTTGGAGAAGTTGAAGCAACTTCAATCAGTACTCGAAGAATATCCACGTACCTTTTTATCTATTTCACATTTAATATTATATTGTTTTATATTATAAATTTCTTTTATATATTTTTTTCTACATCACCTTATTATGTTTTTAAACATTTCAGGTGTTTTAAGTTATGTAACCGAACAATGGTTAAAAAACCATAAAGAACGGTTTGTGTCTGCATGGACTGACGTGTCTTTCAACTTTAACAACCGCACAACAAATAGAGTTGAAAGCCAACACGCTAAGTTAAAAAGATACTTGAAATCTAAAAAACACAGCTTAGATCAATTTGTGGGATGTATCAATGAGATCGTGAAATCTTAAGTTACGGCAATCAACGAAAGCTTTGAAAGAAGTAGAATCTTTCGTTATCATCAACATAACATACCGTGTTTCAACTTATTACGGGGTTTTGTTTCAAATGAAGCCCTTGATATGATTTTAGGATAAATTCATCGATTGAATGATCCTGAGTTCGAATACTCAATGTGTAGTTGTCAAGTTCGTAAGGGTTGTGGGTTACCATGTGCTTGCGTACTTATTTTCAGGTTAGCATATATAACTGTTGTTATTTGATGTACTTTTTGAGGTCTTGTTTTTTCAAAATATATTAACAACAATTTTTATTGTTTTATTGCAGGTGAGTATATCCCCTTAGAGTCAATTGATATCTTTTGGAGGACACTAGATTTTTCATGGTCAAAGCCCTTGGAAGATGAAGATATTCAATGTGACGATGACCTTCACATTTTTAAAGAAAATTTTAACAAGCAGTCCAATGCAGGAAAAATGAGTTTCTTAAGAAAGCTAGGTTGTATAAGCAATCCAAGTGCACTTCTAATTAAAGAACCTGCGGTTAAAAAAAAATACCCGTGGACGATAAAAAAAAAAAAGAAGTTTGCTAATCCAAAAACTCAAGATCCTAGTAAAAGTAGTCATTCAACCAAACTTTTCGGGGTAGACTTGAACGAGGAACCACCAAGATATAGTTCATGCTCGAACTATGAAACACGTGCACGTGACGTGTTCTTGGACTTAAACCAGCAAGCTCCGAGGCATAGTTCATATGTGAGCCAATCGTCCATGAAACGCGTTCCTGAACGCCTTCCAGAAAGACTTATGAAACAACTTCCACATATTTTCCATCCTTATATTACATATTTACAAGATGTCATAGGTGATGGAAATTGCGGATTTTGAGCTGTCGATGTCGCTCTCGGTCTCCCTCAAGATCAGTGGCGTCGTATTCGGTCTGATTTGGTGCAAGAGTTAGATTTTAACCAACATAAATACAAGTATATATTTGGAACAACAGGTTATAAAAAAAATTATGAGACTGTAAAAAAAGTTGGAAAGTGGATGGAAATGCCAAACACGGGTTTGGTTATTGCCTTAGCATATAAAAGAGTTGTTATAAGTCTAACTCATGGAGGAAATGTCGGAGGTTGCACTACGAGTTTTCCGCTTTGGTCGAGTCCACCACAATCGGAACCACATGAGACAATTGTGATTGTTCATGTGAATGGTAACCATTATATTAAAGCGAAACTATGTGAATGTTGTCCATTACCGTTAACTCATCCACTTTGGATTACATATAAAAGTGAAAATGCATCTGGATGGGAGGACACATATGTTAGTCGTCAAGATGTGTTTAGTGAATATTATTATCGCATTTCGAAAAATATTGACCTAACAAAATAATTATGTAACGTTCTTTATATTTATTTTTAATTATTTATTTTCAATAAATATTGTATTACTTGTTCACTTATATATAAGTATGTGTATAAATATAATAAAAGTAACAAATAACTATATGACAAAAAAAGTAACAAATAACTATAAGAATAAATATTTACTTTTATTTATTATTACGATATTCTTTAAAGTAAATATATAAAAGTTAAAAATACATACGAATGAAAAATGAAAAATGAAAAATGGCAACCACTATTGTAACTCATTTATGAGACCCCTCATTTATTGTTTAGGTCATAGTACAATAGTAGATGCATTGAAATTAGTAAAATTACTTTTTCCATTTAACAAAGTCAATGATTAAAGAATCATATTTGGTGTATTTAGATGGGTCCCCCTAAATAAACACCAATTTTTCACTATATAAACTCAAATTAATGCTTCAATGATTAGATTTTTTGTTTTTAGACATAAATAAACCTTAATAAATGTATCAATAATTGCAAAAATGATGATATCATTAAAATACATCTTAAAGCACCTTAATTAATGTATCACTTACATTTAATTTTTTACTTATCCTAATATGTATTTAAAAATAAAAACAAATATATAAACATAAAATTCAAAATTAAATATTACAACTTTTATTAAGTAATTTTCATTCACTTTTTCAATCACGAGAATGTTACAAAATTATATTAAGTTAGATCATAACTTTCAGGAGCACGATAATTATACTCGCGAAAATCATTTTGACGACTAACATATTTGTTTTCCCATCCAGATGCAATATTGCTTTTATAAGTGATCCAAAGTGGATGAGTTAATGGTAAAGGAAAACCTTCTCGTAATACAACTCTAATATAATGGCCACCATCCACGTGTGCAGTCACTATGAACTCATGTGAGTTTGATTGCGGTGGACTGGACCAAGGAGGAAAACTCGTAGTAGAACCACCATCATCGGATAGATTTACGACTACTTTGTTATGCGTTGAAGCAATTACCAATCCTGTGTCTGGCATTTCCATCCATTCTCCAGCAAATCTCACAGTACTATAGATTTCGTTATATCCTATAGTTCCAAATATATACCGGTATTGTTGTTGGCAAGACTCTAACTCGCCCACCAAATCTGACCGAATTCTAGGCAAATGATCTTCAGTGAGACCAAGACCGAGAGCGACGGATCTAAACCCACAATTTCCATCTGCTTTGACATCTTGTAGACTTAAGATATAAGGATGGAAAACTTCTGGAATTTGTCTGCGAAGGTTTAATGTCCTACTTAGTTGGCCCATAAATGAATCATACGAATATAAATTTATGTGGTGTCCTAAGCATACGAATATAAATAAAATAGAATGGTGACACATAAGTATATAAATTAAATTTATGTGGTGTCCTACTTGTTTTACTTTACAAACTCTATCCAAAGAACATACAGGAATATAAGAGAAAAAGTATGTGGTACCAGTTGGAGTAAGACTTTAAATTTTCACCAACCAACTTTCTTATCTCTTATCTCTTTCTAAAACCCACCTTCTCCATAAAAAAACAATAACAAAGGATCAGAAAATTAAACTACCAACAAACTTTATAAATAAGATAAAAGATAACTAGGATAAAATGAGAAATAACATCAAGCAATACCTTGGCTTCCTTATTCTCTTTTAACAAACCACCACTTGCCGTCGCCGCCTCCACTGCACCACCGCCGCTGCAACAAACCAACCACCCATTGCCGTCGCTGCCTTCACTGCACCACCGCAAGCAATAACTTGGCTTCCTTCTTCCCTTTTAACAAACCCTCAAAAAACCTCAACCACTTCTTGCCGTCGCTGCCTCCACTACACCACCGCCGCTGCAACAAACCAACAGTGTTTGTGTTTGTACTTGAAATAAATTGTGTTTGTCCGATGTGGGATTAAACCGTAATTCAAAGTGTTGGATTACTTCTTTATTTATTTTGACTAAACTAAATAACTAATCAAGTTTATATAATAATCACTAATTTTTAGAATTAGTTAAGGTAATTAATTAGTTAGTTATATGTTAGATTTAGGTTTAAATTTTTTACATTTTCAATGTATTGACTGCAGATTTGGAGAGACTTAATGTTCTAGGCTTTTGAGTTTTGACTGCAAAGTTTCAATAAAATATTAAATGAATAGTTTGACTAGGTTTATATAGTGGATTTAGTGTTGGAATAGTAGGACCATTTTTTGTGTTTTTTTACCCCTTTTTGTACTTATAACTGTAAATTGCAACTTCAATATGTATTTGTTTATCGTATTAACTTATTATAAGCTGTTAGCCATCATTTATCCATTAACTTTTATGCACTGCCGTCTTCGGATACGTTGTCCTCTTTCTGATTATGCGTCGGAAATTAAAAAATGTCAACACAAAAAACGACAACCACCCATCTATAAACCAAAAAACAACAAAGTTGTGCTCCTATACATGAGTGTTCTAGCAATGTTCTGCAAGGTCACATTACAGAAACTTCGTTTCATAATCGTTCCATTACACCACCTTATTTGAATACTTCTCAAGGTCTTGCTTTAACGCCATTCACTGTTTCTTCTCAAGCTTAGCTCATGTTGTATTCAGTATGCGTTTTTTGTTCCTGTTGTTTATCATACGTATACATTGCTATAGTAACTGTTTTGGTACATATCTACAAATGGCCTTTATCAACAAAATCAGAGGATTTCCGAACGTATGTTTCGAATGCATGATGCTTTTGCCAAAAATCAGCCACCTGCACCATTGGAGACCTTTGTGTACTCAAATTAGCTAGTAACTTGGGTTACCCTTTATTTAATGATACTTGCTTTATTATGCTATTTTTCACTCTAATATTTATATTATCATTAAAACGACCTGATGCTCATATGTGTTTTGAAGGTCCAGGTGCACGTAGTTGCAAACGGAAATGTAAGGTAAAAGGCTATGAACAAGATGCATATGCTGCTGCCTTGGGCTCTACTGTTGGCAATTGTTCACAGCAGTTGATGAGGCGAAAAATGAACCGTTTTTAGGGGGTCATTTAAGCCCGGATTCGAGATTATTTGATTAAATATTGCCCTAAATCATTCCTTTTGTCATTTTAGGTACTTTTGGAGTGAAATCTGGAAAAGGAAGCATTTTGGACGTTTTTGTAGTATAAAAGTGAAGAAAACGGCAAAGTCTTAATTTTCCTTGCTGGGAACAGTACCTGACGGCGTCAAGAGTCTCCAAGTGACGGCGTCAAGAGCAACAAAAGAGGTGGAAGTGGAAGATACACGTGACGGTCCAGAGTGTTTTGTGCATTGAAGATGACAGCGTCACCTAGGCCGTCATGGTCCATTTGCTAGTGACGGCCCAGAAGAAATTCCTACATGACGGCATCAAAATCAGATCTAGGCAATACGATTTCACTATTGGCGGCGAGTTGACGGCGTCAAAAATTCCTTCTTGACGCCGTCACCCTGTAAAATCTATATATAGTTTTCCAAATTTTATTCGTTAGTGTGCAACTTTTGAGGGAAAATATTCTATGACCATATCGATCTCTCCACAAGGCGAACCATTGACCAATCGGCCGGTGGCAAGCTACGTGATCTAAGTGCGGAAGAATCATGGGAACTCATAGAAGATCTTGCTCTCTATGACAACGAAAGTTGGAATGATCCCCGTGATTTGAGCAAAACGGTCAAGGCAATATCTTTGCCTTCGAACAATTCTAGCACTCACGACCGTAGGATCATGGAACTTGAGGACCAAGTCAAGTTTCTCATGAAATCCTACGAAGCTCCCAAGCCTTCAAGCCAAGTGAACAAAATCACTTCTTCATGCGAATTATGTAGTGGTCCCCATGACACTCGTGATTGCGTGGAACTCCCCGGACAAGCTTTTGCGGACTACGCATCCTCGCGTACCGACGAAGCGGGAGATAAGTGGTACACTTTCAAACCCGAGCCAAACCCTTACAGTGATTCCTACAACCCTTCTTGGAAAAATCACCCGAATCTTAGGTGGAATCAAAACCAAAACAATTCTTCCAATCCACCTAATCGTTACCAACCAAATGGTCCACCCGCTAACCGTACTTTCAACAACAATCCTTCTAATAACTATGGTAGTACCAACAATCTTTAAGGGTTGATGTCCAAGTTTATGGCATCTCAAGAATCTCGCATATCTAAGTTTGAAACCGAATTCAATCAGCAACAAACGGAGATGACCAATAAGATTGACAATTTGTTGAAAGCCCTCAACAACCAAGTGCTAACTACACCTAGGAAGGACACTAGGGACACTAATAGCGGAATCCAAATTAAGGACCCCTCATCATCCAAACACGTCCACTTTGTCAATGTTGTCACCATTAAGCCGATAGATAAGAATATGGAAGAAAGTGACAAGGATGAAGTTGGAATGGAAACCGGGACTAGGGATGAGATTAAGAAAGTTGAGGATATTATGGAAGAAAAGTTAGAGGAAGTAGAAAACGTAGAAGAATACTTTGATAAGTTACCCACCAAGGAAGAACGGGAGTATCACAAGGATCTATTCGATGATCCCGAGACACCATACATCCTTGGTTCACCCCTTATTAAAGTAGGTGATCCCTTTAACATGAACATACCATGCAACATTGGGCATATGCATGTGTGGAAAGCTTACATCGATCCTATGTCTCCTATAAACATCATGACTAGAACCTATTATAATTGGGTAATGAAGAAGCAACTTGGTTATAGGATGATGCCCAACACGAGTAAGATGAGCAACTTTGTAGGAAGAGTGAAAGGATTGCATGTATTTGTAGGAAACTTCACTTATGTTACCGACTTTGTGATAGTGGAGGTTACTCGTCCGGTAATAGATGATTGCCTAAGTCAAGTAGTGTTCGGAAAACCATTTGTTAAGGCCTCTAAGATGAGTTATGACCCGACCCTAGGGATAGTTAGATTCAAGGAAGGGAATGATGAGATTGCTTACCAAATGCCCTATAAGATTGAACAATACTGTCTTCTATCAAACATAGAAAAGGAACACAAGCAAGCAGTTTACTATAGGAATGATGAGGATAGACGTAGAGGAGTAGATTATGTCATGAATATAATACTTGGTTTCTACAAGGAATGCTTGCAACTAGATCCGGAATACAAAACTAAGATTGGAGATGACCTAGAGAATGAGACCAACGATGAGGTCACGTAATTGCCCATGACCTTGAGTCTAGCTACAAGACTCGTAAAATAAAGAAAAGCGCTTCTTGGGAGGCAACCCATTTTTATTTGTTTGATTGTTATTTGCTTCCGTATGCATGCTTTGTTTTTATTGTTGGTAGATCATGTTTCAAACTAAAATTGTGAAAATGCTTTATTTTGTTGTTTAACTTCGTCTTAACTTCATATAAAGGTATTTTGCAAAAGCTAAGTGTAAGGGGAAACCCCAAATTTGTTTCTAAGAACGAAATTGATCTTGATTCGCCACAATAACAAATGAACATGTGTATTAGTATTTGTTAGAGTCAAATGCTTGTATCGAGTCATAATGATGTTTTGCAGGATTTTCCAGGAAGTAGGACATAAGTTTTTCCAGAAATTTTCCGGAAACTTAACGTAAAGATTTCTGCAGGTCACGTCTGACGGCGTCAGGAATTAACTCCTGACGGCGTCATGTGTAAAATTCTGGAAATTTTGCGAGTTTTGTTTTTCTAACGGAATCTTAAAGTTTTTGTCAATTCTTTAGTTTTATAAACTCCAGAAAATCTGCAAACATTCATTCCACATGCATTATATCTTAATTTGTTTTCAAGGACTTGTTAGTATATATAGATTGCCGCCGATTTTATGCGAGATTGCCTTGTTTGTTTTCTCAGGTTTAACAGGTTAAGTATGACAAGAAGATGATTTATTTTTCTAGAAGGGAAGCTTTGAATGTTCATTTTCTTGGAGGAATATCTAACCTTGTTACCACACTATCCACACCGAACGAATCAGGGGAGTATTTGCTTTCATTCTTTTACCTATTTCACTTTTACATTCTTTAATTGAACATTGGGGACAATGTTCATCCTAAATGTAAGGGGAAGGTAAATGATGATACCTTATAGGATACTATTGCACTTGAGTTTGTTTGTTTAATGGTAGGTGTGTAATAAAACTAAGAGAAATACTTGTTAGTGTAATTTTAGCGCCAAATTTAAAATTTTTTACAACATTTAGGAGTGAAACTTTAGCCTTAGCAAGCGTCTCATGGATAGGAGTCGTATGACTAGCACAAAACCGTACCATTCAGAAAAATTTTCCACCCAAATATGTGAGGTTCGCCTTTATATTTGATAGGAAAAGCATTTACTATTAGTGCTTATGAGTGTACTGGTAGCATTTAGATTCTAGAACTTGCGTTAGTGATGCATCCCGAGACCGCTAGTGAGACTACATTAGTGTAGTAGGATTTACTACATGATAAGAGGCATTAGGATCACCCTTGTGTTAAACCCATATCATAATTACTTGACCATTTAAGTCATATTACTTGGCTAGTAAAGTCAATTAATTTTTCCCACACCTTAGCGTTGTACTCATTTTTAGTAAACGAAACCCCTAGTACACCCCTCCGAGCCTATCTTTTCGTTTCTAACTTTAAGCATTTTACTTAAAAGAAGAATTTGTTACAACCCACAAATGTGCAACCAAATCGCCTTAGCCTTCCGTGTATGCACTCATCTTTAGTGCATTATTGTTATTTGTTTAAACCCTTAGTTAATTATCTAATTGATTACATGGTTGCTAAGTCGAGTCATATCTTGTACATATTGTTTTGGGACGATTGGGACACATGGGTAAAGTACTTATGTTATGGACTAATGGGGAAGAACATCATATATTACCCCCATGTGTGCATTAATCTTAAAAAGTACTCCAAGTGTTTTGATTAACTTGATTCGAGTCATTAGATTAGTTTATTGTAAAGTGTGTAGAAATTCAAGTTTAAGGGGAATGTACATTCCCTACGATGTATTATTTTGGATGGTAGGGTAAGAATGTATGCAAAAAAAAAAAAAAAAAAAAAAAAAAAAAAAAAAAAAAAAAAAATAGAGAAAAAAAAAATAGAAAAAAAAGAAAAGAAAAAAAACATACGGACAACCATCCCGTTTCATTCTATGTTTGTTTTATGTTTTTGTTATTTTTGATTTATTAGCTTAAGTCGAGTCTAGTCTTGGCTTAGCAACGCCATATTGTACATGTAATTAACCAAGATGATTAACTCGCCACCAGTAAATATTGCCTTTATCCAACAAAACCGTGTATTCCATATCCCTAAACCTAACGTTATAACCCTTTTGAAAGACCTCTTTGATAGTTTATCCTAGGTGCTTACGCCTAGTGGTGGAGGTTTGATCCTTTCCCAAGCTTATGGTAATCTATTTTGCTATGACAGGTAGTGAGAGATGTTTTCCATTTCCATATTGTGATATATACTTTATTACACCCGAGAGATGTGAGTATCTAAACACTATTTGTGAGGTGCTAGTGTATGACCTCCGTGCTTGTCTTTGGTCTTTAGTGGAACGATTATTTGTTTTAATTACTTTTATATTAGTGTTAAATGACCCCTAACTTGTATTTTGATTAGAATAAAAGCGCAATTGCTTGATGACAAGCAAATCTCAAGTGTAAGGGTATTTGATGAGGCGAAAAATGAACCGTTTTTAGGGGGTCATTTAAGCCCGGATTCGAGATTATTTGATTAAATATTGCCCTAAATCGTTCCTTTTGTCATTTTAGGTACTTTTGGAGTAAAATCTGGAAAAGGAAGCATTTTAGACGTTTTTGTAGCATAAAAGTGAAGAAAATGGAAAAGTCTTAATTTTCCTTGCTGGGAACAGTACCTGACGGCGTCAAGAGTCTCCAAGTGACGGCGTCAAGAGCAACAAAAGAAGTGGAAGTGGAAGATACATGTGACGGTCCAAAGTGTTTTGTGCATTGAAGATGACGGCGTCACCTAGGCCGTCATGGTCCATTTGCTAGTGACGGCCCAGAAGAAATTCCTACATGACAGCATCAAAATCAGATCTAGGCAATACGATTTCACTATTGGCGGCGAGTTGACGGCGTCAAAAATTCCTTCTTGACGCCGTCACCCTGTAAAATCTATATATAGTTTTCCAAATTTCATTCGTTAGTGTGCAACTTTTGAGGGAAAAACCCTAGGTCGAATTTTCCAGCTTTTTCAAGGGTTTCAACCCTTTGAAACTTTCATGTTCAATTTGAGATAAGTACTCTTTCAATTCAATCAATATGTCTATGTGTTGCTTGAATATATCTTACACTTGTCTTCAATTTAACATGCTCGGCTAGATTACTTTTGTGTTTGCTTAGATGTAGTGAAATCTAGATGTTAATTATGGGTTGATTGTTTGTTTATAGTTGTTGCGGATGATTGAATTCGATGTTAGGCTTTAGAAAACTGGCATACTTCCATTGGTAACTTGCTTGAACGTCTTAAGAAACATGATCGGAGGTGTACTACGATATTTGGTTGTATTTAATGCGTAGGAGAATTCTAATGATCCCATGTTAGGAGCTTCTAACGGCTCGACATAGGAGTGAAGTAGGATCCTATAGAGTTAGGGAATATTGTACATGGCCCTACGACTAGTATTAAGGAATATGACCCATCATCCATGCAATTGTAACAAACTATCAACCTGTAAAAGATATCTAGGGAGTAATGAAACCTAAGTAAACACAACTTTCCCCATCATTGTTTACACCACTAGTATAATTAGTTTCATTTTCATTTATGTTATTTAATTTTGATTGCATTAGTAGTTTATTGGGTTAGCTGACTAGCAACTAATTCCGCCCACTCTTCCAAAACCGAGATTTTACTTGCTTTTATAAAACATAAAAATATAAAAAGAATCATCCCTCACCTTTAGACTTAGTTTAGGAGACTTTCTAATCCTAGCGACAATATTCCTGAGTTGAACGATCAATCCCCCGGTACTTGTTACTGTACTATACTACAACGATCAGGTACACTGCCTGGTGGGGGTTGTAAGCTTCTCGAGATCCCTCGAGAGGTAAAGCCTGGTGTGATTCCCACGTATCAGCAGTCTTTCAAACCCTCTGTCAGTTCAAATCAAGATGGCAAGTTCCATGATGTAACTCAAGGTGACCTAAAATTTCCTCTGTCAAAAAAATTTCTATCTAAATAAAATTGAAACAACTTATTAGGTATGTCTGTTTTATACATACAATAGGTAACTGTTTGTATTTTTTTTTATCTTATTCACAGGATTACTTACAACGTCAATACAGGAACTTCAGAAAAGCTATTCATTAACAGGTGCAGATGCCGATCCTGTCATACAACAACGTTCTAATGTAGACATGTTTGAAAATACTATTAGCGATGTTGCGCCTTCTATTGGTGACCAGTTTATGTCTCATAGAAGTCAGCGTATATGTGTCAAGTTAGATTAGTTTTAAACATGATTGGGCCATTCTATTGGTTCTAAATTTATTGCCTAATATTTTAATGACGTGTTCTTTATACACAGCACATGCTTAACCTTTTACAATGTTTTCTTTGTGCTACCAACACCTCTGACAAAAATAGATCAAGAGGATTCCAAGAACAAGACAGATGAAGATGCTAAACCTAAACCGATAAAGAGAGCATTATTTCAAGATGAGCCATCTGATCCAAAAAAAAACAAAAAGGTAAACATCAAAACTTTACTAATCATACATAATCAGTTTTATTTAACTAATATTTTACAATCAACTGAACCACAATTCATGCAAATATTACAATAACATTGCCAATAAAACTAAAACAGATAGATAGTTGCATATTCAAACACCAACATGAACACATCACACCAAACAACATGTTCCACCTACTATGGACACACACTTAAAAATCCATAAGACCCTTAAGTTTCTGAATAAACACGTCATTGTTACGAGCATTTAGCTCCAGTTCAGCTGCGATTATGCGGATTTGCATTACCTTTTGATCATCTTTTGCCTGCACCTCCCTTAGATACTCCGCTGTTTTCTGAGCATAAACATTTCCAACGGTTTCCAGCTCTTGAATAAAACTATCCCTTTCACGAGTGACACCAAGCAACCTTCCACAAAAAGCATTCATTTGTTGTGCCATTTGAATATCTTCAATTCCAGATTGCCGACAATATAAAACTAACATCTCAGACCAATTGCTAGAATTAGCCTCATTTCTAAGCTGGTCACATTTAGGACGCCTTGACATACTTTCTTTTTCGTGGAATTCTTATTACAAATTACCAAAGAAGCTGTGAAAATAAATGAGAAGCTAAAGTCTCTTAAATAGGAAAAGTAAATTTATTAGCAGATTGATGTCACTATGTTTTCTGCACAAGAAAACAAGTTGCCCACATGTGTAGCCCATAATTTAATATTCAATGTAGCAATGCTTAATTTGCGTCAAAACAAAAAATGCCAGCTAACTACTGTTTCATAGATGCAGTTAGGATTTACTTTATAAACAACTAAATTACACCCTTTATTATTGCCTTTATTTCATACGATATTTTACAAATACATATTACACAAACATAGGCAACATCTTTATCACACAACAACAACTTCTATCACATTGTACTCAACCACTTAAAAATCGATTTCTCCTTTCAACTTAAGGATGAACACATCCTTGCTACGAGCACTTAGGTCCAATTGTCCAAATCATCAACCATTATCTGCATGTGCATAACCTTTTGATCGTCCTTTGTTTGCACCTCTCTTAGGTGCTCGACCGTTTTCCACGCATACAAGTTGTCAACAGTTTCTAGCTCCGTAATAAAACGGCCTCTTTCAGTAATGACACCAACCAGCCTTACACACAAGTCACTTATTTGTCGTGCTATCTGAATATCTTCAGTTGATGCTTGGCGACAATAAAAAACTAGCATCTCTGCCCAGTTACTAGAATTGGCATCATGTCTAAGTTTATGGCATTTTGGATGCCTAGGCATTCTGTTTTGTTGCTTATTTGACCCAAGTGAGTAGCTAATTTGCTGCTAAAAACTCTGAGGCAAACTATCTTAAATACACAAGGTCAATTAAAAACAATGTTTTCCACATGTCCGTTTATTAGACAAATAACCACAACTTTACTACATATATTCAATGGCACAACAATTCCAAATTACACATAAAGATTCTTCTGCTTGCATTCAGGCACTCATGCATACTATTTTGGGATTCCCTTTCAATTTCCACCATCAATTACTACTACCTAACCACTGCTTTTTACTCTACTATTTAGCCTTCATGTATACAAAAATCACTACTCAAATGCCAGGTCATATAACCTTCCAAAAACAAAAGGTCATTCATTGAACTGCAACTACTTTAACCAGCCACCAATAATAGTTTCTCAACTATTTGCTTTAAATAATGCAAGCATGGAAAAAAAGTAGAAGCAAACACCAATAATGCATTGTCACTAATAAACTTTTTTTTTTTCAATTCTACACCAACAGGTACAAGCTCATTGGCAGGAAAAATGAAAAGGGCAAATGTTGTGAAGAAGAAAAATGACAGATGCTACATTCACCATGAAAAACACCTTGCTATCTTTTGTTACTAGCTATGTCCAATGTATATATTCAAACCTTTTAATACCGGTTTAAAGCAGTAGTTCTGCCAATGTATCGGTATACCTGGTGCTTTTGTATAACTAAGTTATTACCAAATGATGTTTTGTGCAATATTTGTGCTCAAAACTATGTGGCTGCACAAATATGTATCAAAACAAATGACATCTTTTTGTAAACCCTTAGTGCTACCATAGCACAGGGAAATTATGCGTGTACAAGCATCTTATCGTATCTAATATAATGGAACTTGCTTCCATAGTTACTCTTTGTTATCAACATTTTCCAGCTATATACATAAAAAATTAATAGTATACTCTTTTATAAGCTTTTAGAGTTGCACATCTAATACATTGTTAACTATAAACCAACTTTCAACATACACATGAAGTGACCAGTTTTATTCATAAAGTACATATATTACATTGACCACAACAAAGCTCAATACCAACATTTAAAACCAACAACAACAACTAGAGCAAGCCACAATAATCAATGTTGCACTTCCATCACCATAACATGACGTCGCTTCTCAACCCTACCTTCACGTGCAACATCCAAACACGCCAACCAATGCTTGCAGAACAAGACCATTTGTAACCTGCGCTTCCATTAGGCATTCCAACCCAGCAGAAGTACCTGCATCAAATTCAATAAAAGTTTGTGCCTCTTGAATCAAGTTTACAAACTTTCCAATTTTTGTACGCAACTCATCACAACTTTCAACGATCTTCGTAATAAGCCTCTCATTGTCACTTTCTTCTTGCGCAAAAAGAGCTTTAAAGCAATGTTTTAACTCATGAGAACCACACACCGCTTTTAGTTGGTCAAAGTTTGGAGTCAAAACCATTTTTGTCAATGCACTTTCTTTAAAGCTGATGGAAAATATAAGTGGACATAATAACAACATGCAACATGCTTATATAAGTGAACCACCTAACTAAAAACAGTGATGTTAACCAAACTAAAACATTCTTTGTTTTGGTTACTACAATAATTTTTTGGCCTGAACTCATACAATCTTATAAACATGTTTCACACGAGCCTTTACAATCAAATGGTATTATGTATATTTCACAACCAAAGAACAAATAATATCATCGTATTATCTTAAACCAAACAATCCTTAAAACTTAAAAAAAATCACTTTTTTCACACAACATCCCGCGGCAACGCGCGGGCTCACGACCTCGTTGTTTATTAACTATAAAGAAGGTGATTTGCACACTTTTTATTTTTTGATTAGGATACTCAACTGTATAAGCAATTTAAGCATACTGTAAACATTATACAACTATATAATGCACAAAATAGAATATGTTAATCAAAAACATAAATGTGCAAATCAATTCGAGATTTCATTTAACTAAAAAATGGTAATTTTTTTGAGAAGTAAAAATGGTACTCCGTAAGAGCACTTGCATCAGTAACTCAAGTTAAAGTTTAACACACTGCCACATCAGCGACACGTCAATTTTAACATTTTCACCTTAACTCACAAAAAAACACCCCCATTCATAACTCAGCTATAACTCAACTATTTTCAAATTCAACCCTAAACTAAAACTAATATTTTATTTAATAACTAAAACAACATTTATAAAACACAAATTATATTAATACTTAAACTTTAAACATACATAAAACATGGAATTGAAATACATTAAACAACGTACGATTAACCTACGATTAAAATAAACTATGAATCAAGAAAATGATTCAGTCTGTGCCATAGCCCTCGTCAGTCGAATAGTCGACACTCGAATCGTCCTCACTCGATGGCACACGGTCTAATCCCATTTTCCATCGCCATTCTGCTCTATGGTTTCTCCGATCCTGTTTAGCTTTTGCTCGCGCCTCACTAGCTCATACCTCACGTTCTTCTTCTGCTTGAACCTGTAGCAAGACTTGCATATCTTGCTCGAAGAGTTCTTCATCAGTTAACCCAAATGTATTGGGTTGGTTTTGTTGGGGATGGTTTGCCGGTGGATTGTTTACGGGTGGAAATATAATTTCCGGTGGAGTGTTTTGTGGTGGATTGTCATACGGGAATACAGGAAACAAATCTTGTGGTGGATTGTTTTGTGGTGGATTGTCATACGGGAAGACGGGAAACAAATCTTCGGCGGGGGTGTTGTAAACTGACTCTTTATCTGGTGAATTGTTGTGAGACATTGTTTTGAGAGAATTGTTTGTGAATTCTGTATGATTTATGTATGAATTGTGTGCCTCTGTAAATGGCTATTTATAGGACCGTTTTTGAATTTCAAATTAAAATATATCCCGCTTCTTTTTTTGAATTTGAATTTCAACTTATATTATCCACACGTTTTTTTTTAATTTAAAATTTAAACGTTTATCCACACGTTTTTTTGAATTTGAATTTTAAAAGTTTAAAAGATCCCGCTTGGTTTTGAGAAACAACTACACATGCATGGAATCGTTGAAATGGTTAATGATGTTGTGTGATTTGTTTCCCGTATAGTGTTTATTTATTTATGTATCGTGTTTATTTATTTTCCGTATCGTTTTTATCATTTTCCCTATGTTGTACCATCTAACGGCTAGTTTGAATCTCAATAAAATGGTTAACGGCTAGTTTCTGTTACAATATCCTCTAAAATGGCTAGTTTGAATCTCAATAAAATGGTTAACGACTAGTTTCCCTTATAAATGCCACTTTAACAAGACTTCATATTATCACACAAACACTATGGCTAACGATCCATCAATGGTGCAAAGGAGTATCCTTACCCGATTACGAAATGAACAAGAAAAAGAGCTAAGGCTGATTAACAATTTGCTAGGTGAGATAACTCGAATTATGCTGCACAAGGAGGATTGTGCTCCGGAGATCGAAATGTTGCGTGAGCTGCCTCAAGAACATCCAGCTATCAGGATCGGTTTAGAAACTTTATTAAGAAACGATAAACAGATCTGGAACTTCATGTCGCTTTGAAGATGGTTCGTGAACACGTGTTGCAAGTGTGGGAAGAAAAGTCATATCTAATCGACAATTACAAATCTATCTAAAAACTTTGTTATTTGAATCGTTTTTCTTACTTTGTATGTTTTTCTTTTGTTGTATTGAATATTGAATTATGAATTTAAATCTGGTTATCCCGCTCAGCTATATCGTTTAAGAACTAAAGGGGGTGTTTTGCAATATAAATTTTCTTTCAATCATAAAGTTAAAAAATTGAGGGGCCAAAATTGTCAATTTTTTTTTACACAAACACCTCCTTAACGCCGAGTTAAGAAGTTCACACGGCCCATTAACGCGACTTTGACGCAACCTGGTGCAATGGTTAACTTCATGTTAACACGCGTTAAATAGGGCTTAACGCGCCCTTTACGTTATTGATGCAAGTGCTCTAATTGATACACGGCATATCTTTTTTTTTTTTTTTTTTTTTTTTGGTGGTTATTTTTCTCAAGCTTAATTGAATATTATATAAAATTAAAATAAATCAAAAACCCAAACACTCCTTGTATATCGATTAGAGATCAGTGAATCTAGTTGCTGCTGCTAGTGTGGATCTTCCAAATGGAGTACAGAAGAATCAAAGACCAGGTTCTTTTTTTTTTTTTTTTTTTTTCCTCTTTACATTCACTTACAAATGGGTTTTCTCCTTCACATTCTTTTAATTGAAATCAATAATTCTAGGATGATCCAATTGTTAAAGAAGATGACATTGAGAGCAAATCTCTTCTTTTAGACGGTATTCATTTTCTTTACTTTCCTTTCGTTAACTGATACTCAAGAACACAATGTTAATTTTTATTTGCTGCCACAGTTCCTGTCGATAAAACAACTAAAACCCAATGGAGGATGAAGTAAGTTACTAGTTGTTATATACATATCTCATTTTCTTAGGGGGTGTTTTTTTAAGCTTATATGTGGGTTTATGAGCTTATTTGTTTTTCGGCTTATATATCATAAGCCTCAATTTTCCGGCTTATTTGGAGACTTGTGCACTTGTATAAGTTTATATAAGACCACAAGTCTCAAAATAAGCCGGAAAATTGGAGCTTATGAAATACTTATAAGCTGAAATCAAATAAGCTCATATGCCCACATATAAGCTTAAACAAACACCCCCTTAATTAATTATTTGCCTTGTTGTTATTGTTGACTGCAAATAAATACTTATATAGGACCATCGTCACACTAGCGTTAACAGTTCTTACAAGTTCCCAAGCTATTCTCATTGTCTGGTCTAAACGTGCTGGTCGTTATGAGTACAGTGTCACCACCGCTAACTTCTTGGTCAGTCACTACCAACCAACCAACTCTTTAGATCTATTGCTTCATACTTTGGTTGTGCATGACCTCGTTTTTCATTGGGATATTAGGTTGAGGCTTTGAAATGTTTTATGTCGCTTGTTACCTTATATTGGACTTGGCAAACAGAAGGCCACACTGATGATAACAGGTTTCTATAACGCTCTCTTCTCTCACTATTTTGTATGTTTTATTGCGCCGTGATAAATGCACACTTTGAATATCTGTCATGTGTGCCGTTTCCCATTGCAAATGCATATGGGAATCACGGCTTCTTCTAGTTACTTTCTTTTGTCTTGCCTATTTGGAAAAAGACCAAGAAGTTTGAAGTCGTCTCTTAACCTTTTAGTTTTGTTGTTTGGTGTCAGGTTGAGTACAACAGTGGACGAAGTTAGTGTTTACCCCATTCCTGCAGCGCTTTACCTTGTCAAGAATTTGCTCCAGGTTTTTTATCGTTGGTGAATCATACATTTTTATGACTTTTTAGTTTAGTATATCTCTCTGAGTCACGTGTTTACATATTTGGCAGTACTATATCTTTGCGTATGTGGATGCTCCAGGGTATCAGATACTCAAAAACCTCAATATTATCAGTACTGGTGTCTTGTACCGCATAATTCTCAAAAGGAAGTATGTGCTCTTACCTTTAAAGATCCACTCTACCACTATATTACACCGTCTTGTGATCATTTTTTTTTAAATAATAATGTTGCATTACAATAACTTTGCGTAGGTTAAGTGAGATCCAGTGGGCTGCTTTCATTTTACTTTGTGCAGGCTGCACAACAGCACAACTTAATCCTTCGTAAGTCTGTTTGAAACTTTGAATATCTCCATATTACAACATTAATAATACCCGTGTTGTTGCTGAATCAGATTGCTTCATATCTGTGCATTTTCCGTAACTTAGAATAGGCGCATTAGCAAACACTTCATTGTTGTTCGGTTCCTTGATAGTTTCAGACTTACCATAGTTTTATCATTGTCGTTGACCATCATTTTACTTATTGGCCCTTCTTTTACACTGCGCTTCACTTTGTTACAGTTCTGATCATGTTCTTCAGACTCCTTTCCTAGGCTGGATGATGGCGATTGTGAGTAGACTGTATAGCCTATTTCTTTATATTACCGAACAAAGTGTTCATTCAACTAAGGAGCGTTCTAATGTGCGCTCGATTATTTTTTTGCAGGTCATGGCACTTTTAAGTGGTTTTGCTGGTGTGTACACAGAGGTAAAGGGCGTGTATTGATGTCTATGAACAAGGCTTGTCAAGTGGCTTTTTCTGTTTTTGATGAGTTCACCGGTTATGTTACAGGCTATTATAAAAAAACGGCGTACCAGGAACATAAACGTGCAGAACTTTTGGCTATATGTATTTGGGATGGTTTTCAATGTTATCGCGATACTGGTCCAGGATTTTGATGCTGTTGTGAACAAGTATGTAACTTATGTTCTCTGCTTTCCTTAACGTAACGATAATCCACAACAATATCCATGTGGTCTCTTTTGCCTTAATGCAAGAGACAATTAAGAAGTAGCTTAAGGCCTTACAAATTCGTTTTTAGCTCCAGTATAACCTCTGTCTACTTCCAAGTTTTCCATATCTAGTCTTTTTTATTAATAAGAATCTCAATTTTTTTGTGCAGGGGTTTCTTCCATGGATATTCAGCAATTACATTTCTCATGATTTTCAACCATGCTGCAAGGTATATATAGCTTCCGCTAGATAATTCATTTGTAGCATGCTGCAAGTTTTCATAAAATGCCTCTAGTCTTATAGTACTGTGCAATCGTGCAGCGTAGTTTGATATCACTTTGGTTTATTGGTATCACATGAACGATGTTTTTTTGCATAAATTTAATTGAACGTTCAATTGAGCTGCTATGCCAAATGCCTATATGTGTGTCAAGATGTTCCTTTGGACATCTACATATAATTATGTTTAAATCTTAACACGTTAGCCACAACACCGCACGGGTCTATGCACACAGCGCCTAGCATCCATCATTTACATCTAGGACTACTGGATGTACACTTGAAAAGTTTAGGTTTATACTATTTAGTTTTGGCACACTTGCTCTTTTCTAAGTGACTGATGTCATTGACAAATCCTGCGTCGTCTGTGTCAAGAAGGATCTTGGTATGACTGACCACTATTCATGATAATACTCCTCATGCTCAGTATGCGGTTGATACATGGACCACTATAAATGCTACTGAAAGCATAATGCTACCCCTTTGTTTCTCTGTATTTAACATTGTAGATCAGAAGTTTATCACAATTGCACACTGCTGCCTAAAGGTTGAGACACTTGAAGACAAACAGACGAATTTATTTGAAGTTGTGTTTATCAACCACAATAAATTTTCAAAAGGGATTACGATGCTCACATTAACCTTGTGCAAAATTACTGAAAAGCATATACACGAAAACACATTCGCGCACACTGCTTAGAGTTAAATAATAGATGTTACATTATAGTTGAAACTGTAACAGCACATGGTATTTCTTCTGAACATGCCCAGAATTTCTGGATTAAATACAGTTTGTTTTATCTCTAATAGATATTGTTGTTGTGGATTTGTAGTGGGATCGCTGTGTCTATGGTGATGAAGTATGCTGACAATATTGTGAAGGTAAGGCCTTGCTATATGTTGGTAATCTCAATGTTCCAAGTAATTGTTGGTTGTACTTTATTCCTTACTGAAGAAATAATTTCATACCAAATAGTTACCATATTGCCATGGATTGAAACTTGCATGTATGATATCCTTTCTTTTCTAGAGCAAAAAAGCCGAAACATATTATAGGAAAGGTTGTGTTGCCACGTTAAACTCAAGTCCAATATGAGATGTACCGCCTAGCACTTTTTTTATGGCCAGCAACATGCCACAATACTGGACAATTATATCTTTTCTTAACTACATATAAAGAGGAAACCAAATTCCTTAAAACTTAGAAAATGAGTAATGTTGTTTTACAAAATTACCCTTATTCATCAATTAGCCTTTAATTTTAAATGTGTAACTATAATCACATTTTATAAATTCCATTTTTAGTGCACATATATTTTACTGTAACACAAACACTTCCACCATTTGTAAAAGAAGAAAAGTGTAGTTTTGAATAAGATGGATGCTCCACTTGATGTTGATGACGTTGTTGAACAAGCTTATAGGCAAGATGAGTTAATGTAAGATAAACGTTACACGAAACACCTAACAACAAATTCGCAGTTAGAATTATTTGTCGCTCTAAATTTCCGCCGCTATGCGCGGGTACTTGATTATGCTTTAATTGCACTTTTGCTAGATTATTCTAACATAAAAATTGGTTATATAGGAATATTTTATGAGTTTTAGGACTCAAAAATATTGTTAGTCTGTATTTAGTTAGGCTTAAAGATAATATCTGAGTGTTTGTATATGCATGTATTTGCCAGTTCATAATATTAAAGAAGGGTTTATTTACTATTGCAGGTTTATTCGACCTCTGTTGCAATGATACTAACAGCCGTTGTTTCTGTGTTTCTGTTTAATTTTCATCTATCTCTCGCTTTCTTCCTTGGATCCACGTAAGTAATTTTCAGTTACTGCTTAATGAAACAAGTATTGTTCCTTTAGTGAGGCTAACTATGTCATATGCATGTTGACAGTGTCGTCTCAGTTTCCATCTATTTGCATTCCATTGGAAAGCTGCAAAGATGACTATGATGAAGAAATGCTACCTTCATGCCCATTTTGAGCTCATTACAAAGAGAAAGCTTATACTGTTTACAATACAATCACGTGTTAAATGTAGTTATTATTTCTTTATGTGTAATTTCCAATAGTTACTTGTTAGGTTTAGAATTTTATTACATAGCACAAGCCACCAAGGATTTCCCTGTCAATTTCATTCATTTGGGATACATTTGGGATATAAGATGTCTATCGTCTACATGCATTTATACGTTTAATTGTAACCTGAACGCATGATGTGAGCACCATTTTGGAAATCAAGAAAGATGATATTCTTTTTTCATCTCTCTTTTGAGCTAGCCGTCGACATGGAATGGGGACCAAGCAAGAACTGGTATAAACCACAATGATAGTAAAATTTGGGTCATGATAATATCTAAAGCATTATTCGGAAAAAGAAACAAAGTGGCGTGAGATTTCCATAAGGAAAAGAACAAGTTCATTGCGCTATCATCTATAGTGTATCCATGTTAAATAGTATCACAAAGAATACATCTATTCATCCCGCCATTTGTCAATAACTGTTGAGCAGCTGCTTTAACCACTTGAAACTTCATTGAACTTGAATACACAATCATAGAGCCTCCCACCAAGAAACTGGGCAACTTCTTGATGCTTGACCTAATTGCATTCACAATATTGCAGTTAAACTAAGCAAAAGGGAATGAATATAGAATAAGAGTTCACAAGAATAAACTGCTAACCATTCCAATCTTCAGGGAATCACATTTAAATTGAGCATACAGATTTGTCTCGATTCCACGACCCTGCCAGCATTAGAGATCAGATTATAATCGACAAGCATTACTACACAGACATTACTAATCACAAAGATGACAACTTGACAAGCAATATAATATTATCGGCAATAAAACCATCTGTGTTTGGTTAACGCAGTAAGTACTCACCATTCCTTCCATAACCACAAGATCAGCATCACTTGCCAGGTAAGCAAGCTCTTGGGACACACTCGAAAGATCAATAACCTGTCATAATAAATCAAATGGTAAAGGTATACTTGAAAACCCTCGACAAACTAAACAATGCTCTACACTTTCTTACCGGCAAATCGTTACCAGAATTAGCAATCAAAAGATTCTGAGTATCAACACCCATAAGCTGTCCATTTTCATCCTTTAACTGCCATATTTCCAAAAAGTATACTATAATTAGTATAGACCACTCAGCCACAGTACCCTCTGCTACAAAATGTCATGCCAATAGATAAAAATCAATTACAGGCTTACAGCTCTAGTACCTTTGATATGATCTCCACTAGCTCATGATATGTAATGTCATTGATAGAGGGTAGGTCATTAGCTGCCAACACGACCTGTATCATGAAAGCCATGTTTAAAATATAAATCAAGGGTAGGAACAATATAGAAGAGAGGAAGATGTTTAAAAAAGTACAACACCACCTATATATTTTTGGATTAGAGTTCAACCATGTCAATTAGTTTATTTGTAATTAATTCTTATTCGTTAAAATGTAGTTAGTGGTTTACTTCTCTTAGGCGATCTTTTGAATAAGTGAAGGTCATGGTTGCGTTGCCGGTCTTTTGCATTAGAGGAGTCATGTGTTGGTGAAATAATCTTTTCCAAACTTTTGCTTTAGAGGAGTCGCGTGTTTGTGCAATCAGATGTGTTTTTCTTCATCTTTAAACTTCCTTACATGTTAGAGTTGTACATACACCTTCATAGAGGGATTTAAAAACCTTTTGTGTTGGTTCTTTAAAGTTTCTGGTATTAGAATCTAACATTTGTGCATTTAATGCAATTATTGCTAATATAGTAATATGCTCGATATTTAAGTTGTTGGTTGAATCACAAAACTAGACAAACAAATTATATAAATCTTGGTATGGCTATATTATGTGTTATATTCAGGGCCTGTGTTTGTTGGGAGGTTATGCATGGAAATGAAGCGAGATGAACAGATGCAGTCAAAATTCTAATGGGATGTTGCAGAAGTGGAAGATTAGTGCGGGAAATGGCATATTTTCTACGAAGATATTTATGTAGGAGAAACTGGTTTTAATAATTATGGTCTACACATGAAGAAAAGAAAATAGCTCCTAAAATCATAATTATTGAAGATGAAAAGTGATTTATAAGAGCAGAAAAAATATATGGTTTCACGACCAACCTGTGTCCCACGACGAAGCAGTTCTCTTGCAAAGGGCAATATACCCAATACAATATCTGCACCGGAATTATCAACAAATATGACAGCCTGTTATGACAAAAGATCTAAGAGGGTTAGTAACTTGTCAAACTGAAAATTAAAATGCATTAAGAAAAGCAGTGGTTGGTTATGAGCCAAATTCTCGGAGAACTTGCCTTTTTCCAAGCTTTCTTAGCCCATTTTGAAATGAAAGTATCCAAATCATCAATAACCCAGGGCCTCGGAACGATATTTTGACAACTAGCCAAGAAGGACATTCCATCTTTAGAGAATAACTCTGCAAGCTTCATGAAACAGGAAAAAAATTGGCACCGTATTTAATAGTACAACTCAGATTTCTCTTTATATATAATGATGCAAACAACCAAATACAGGATAACATTGCTAAGGAATCGAATAAGAGCCTTGTAAACCTACTTGACTGCAAAAATTATTTCCTTCATATAACATTGGCATAAAATTTACTTTATGTGTTCTTGTTTATATTAGGCTGTAACCCTTTGTAAACCTCGTATGTTGGTCACCCACTCAATTTGTGTTCAAATGTCTCAACAACTGCGCATAGTTATCCAACTTATGAACATTGCATAGAAGTGAAAGAGCAATAGGATAAAGAAAGTAATGTCAAAAAGCTTCAGAGCAAAACAAGACAAAAGGTATTAAACATCAACGGACGATTTAAAGAACTAGAATTTAACTAGCATGAAATAAAGTGGTACGCATGCTGTCATCTGAGAACAATAAGCTTTGGATAGAAGCAAGTATGGCAGCCAGGTTAGACAGCTACATGATGATCATTATACGAGTTTTATATCGCAGTGAAATCGTATTACTATGATTCACAAATGTCTATCCAGCTAGAATGTTAATAAGGTTGAATTGATGTTTTCTTAAGACCGGAAGGAGCATATGTTTACCTGTGCAGAACCAAGATCAAATATGTTCCCTGCGAATATTCCTCTGACCAAATTCTCGACTCGTTTAGATTCGTCCTCAATAGCATCATTCAATTGAACAACATCCTTAAATAAGGTTATAGCTTTGGCATTTTCTTCGTCCTGGTGCATCACATTTAAAAATAAGTCTTCCATTAAAAACTGTTTCCAAACTTTACACTGCATGACTTAATGATGTGATATCATGTGATCACCCTAGTGTATCACAGCTAAATTATGTTCTGTTTGTATAAATTGAATACCTTAACTTTCTTGAAAATGTCTCTGAAGCCGACTTCTCTGAGGATAAGCTCACGGATACGACAAAGAAACTGAAATGTTGGAAATCAAATATTACATCCAGGTGCATTACATATAAAATTAGGGGAGAGGTTTAATTGATCTTACAATGGCATCAGGTGGTCCCCCGTGACTCTGAGGATCCTTTTTCAAGTCCTCCAGTATTTCAGCATACCTTATTACAATGCAAAAGGAAGTTTATTTGATTATTGTTACAAGTGAAGTCAGATAGATATCCATAAAAGCTAATAATAATGTAACTATTCTATTCGTGTGTATAAGGGGGGAAAGTTAGGTGGATCCTGTTAGAAATTGGGGTTAGGGTGTGATGATAATCTTAGATATCTTCTTAAATCGTGTATGTTCACTTCCCGAAAAAAGTATTTTGATCCTTTAATGTCTGGGTATCACGAAATCCTTATTGGGATAATTTAAGAAGAGCACTTAGTATCTAGGCACAAGAAAACTAAGCAAAACAAAGAGGAATTGTGTGTTTTTTCGTATGTTCAAATGAGACCCATTAAACCAACGCTTAAAATCGGTTGGAAACCAAAAGTCATAATTATTTAGCTCAAACGAGTGTGGAACGAGTGTGCACTCCACACTTTCCTAACTCGCATCCGAGCATGAAATGAAATCCCATTGATCTCTAGTAAATCGCAATTACCTAAAAATCTAAAATAGTCGATGACACTAAAATCACCAATAGATCCAAATAATAATCCTTTTAAAAATGAAAATAAAAGGACTGTGACCGATTTTTTTTGTATTTCTAATTGGCGGAGTTGGCGATGGTGAATGCGGTAATAATATGTGTACTAGTAGTAGGGAAATGCACCTAATGTTAGTAAAGTAGAAAAACAATGAGATATATAAATACCTTTGAGCAAACTTTTCAGCTTTAGCAGGAGCATCAGATACGGTGTCATCACTTTCAGCTCTCTTCCTGTATTATTTTATTAACAAATCAATTACTAAACACATATAAAAATAAAAATGAATAAAAAATAAATAAATAAAAAGAGTAATGATAGATACTTGAAAGAAGGGATGGAATTAGCGAAGAGGTTGATCCACTGGAGCTCAACGGGAGTAGGTTTGTGTGGATTGTCGGATGGGAATCTGTAAGGGATGGTTTGTGCCCTGTAACTGTTTTCGATCAACACCGGGAACACCACCATCTCTCCTGAGCTCTCCATTTTTCTTTTCTTTTCAATCAACCAAGTGTTGCGTTGAGTGTGTTGTGAATCGAATTATATTGACAAGGATCGATCGACCTCTCTCACTCCCTCTTTCTTTCTTTCTTTTTTAAGATTATACTTTTACAAATAAAAGGCTAAAAGAATATTCTCTTAAGTCGATAGTTACATAAACACCTTAAAGACATTTGTAAAACCGCATCTTGTGGTGACGAGTATCCTCTAATATAGTTTTTGAGGAAATACCGTTGCGCGATTTCCATGTGTTTGTTTGTCTGTTTGTGCATATTTCATTTTTTAGTCAAGTACTCACACTAAGCGACAACGGTTTATAAAATCAAACAAAAAATATTGTTTACTTCAACTCGTGCGTTTGTTTTTTCCTTATGTTTTGCCAATGTGTTTGATGTATGCGCGCTTTTTTTGTTTGCTAAATACCATCGTGACAACGTAAAGTAAATGAACCATTTGTGTGTGTTTTTGTTAGACTTAGACGAAGTGTAACAAAGACATCGAATCTGTAATGCGCATTCATCAATTTTTTTTATGAACAATATCATAATGTTAATCAGTTAGATTATGTTGTTCATTAGTTTTCTTTTTGAAAAACATTTTTTTTTTGTTATCACAATGTTCATCAGCTTTCTTTGATGAACAGCATCACAATGCTCATCTGTTAGATCAAGTTGTTCATCATTTTTTTTTGTTATCACAATGTTCATCAATATTCTATAAAAGCATCCCGCTGTTCATCAGTTTTATAAAAAAATCACAATGTTCATCAGTTAAGAGTGTAAAAAAAAAAAAAAAAAAAAAGGTTCACCACATGGTGACCAGTGTGTCTTTTTTATTTTTATTTTATTTATTTATTTATTTTTTCCTGTGGATTAATGGCTTATGAACAAACCTAATTCAATAAGACCCGAATACTCTCAGGGAATCATGAACCGAGACAACCTTCTAGGTCATAGTTGTATGATATATGTAAGACAACTGTTATTAACCACTTAAGAGTGGTAAAATGGCTTGTAACTATCACTATAAAATGTGTGAGATTTTAAGTTCAATTCCTGAAAGGTGCAAACAACGTTAAGTGACCACGCCAACAATTCATGGTCTTAAATTGGAGAAAAAAGAAAATAACTTTTTTAAATTACGTGTATGTTCTTTAATTGTTATTGACAAAACTTTTAAAAGAGATTTGTTGTCTATAAATAAAGTATATTAATGTTCCCTTTATCTATCATAAAATAAGGGTTGAAAATCTTTTAAAAAAAGTTCATTTTCTTAAAAAAAAAAAAAAAAAAAAAAAAAAAAAAGACTTTTTTATTTCCTTTCGCCTCAAATTTACACTATTTTTTCGAGTTTTTGATTAAAGAAAGAAAGTGAAATGGAATAAAAGAAAAGTAAAGAAAAAGAATGAAAAAATTTCAAGTTCTTCTTGAGTTGAAAAATAAAATGAAAAAAAGAAAAAAGAAAAAAATTTAACAAGTTTTTATGTTTCTGAATTAAAGAAAAGTGAAATTAAAATTAATTGATCTATTTACAAGTATACTCATATTTTTAAGAACCATAAATACACTTTATCATTTTACATAGAAAACTTTAATTTACAAATACCGACCCTACCCGAAAACCAAAAATACTGAAAACCCAAACCGAGTACCATCCCGAGTATGCTCGGTTCGGTTTTGGAACGATTTGTATTTGTCGGGATTTGGTCAGTTTTGCTTAGCCCTAAAGTTTTTAATGCAAAATTTTATCAATTTCACTCCTTTATACTTCCCAACTAAAACTCAAGAAAACAACAAATATGACTTTCATTCACTTCACCTCCTGTGGTACTCGACTAGAGAACGCAATTTAAATCTAACTCGAGAACAGAGCATAAACACCCAAATTTATATTACTCTGTTAACTCAACTGAAACACCCCGCCACAAATCATATACTCTTTTATTTTTGAATTTTGCTTCTCCAGTTTACAAATTTTGCTATAGAACAAAGTTGTTTAGCAGCAACTAAATAACCAACAAATGAAATCAATCTCCAATAATTTCAACCCCAAATCCATCTCCTCAACTTTTTCTCTTGCATTTCGGTTATTACATCATCAATCCCAACCATCTTATAACAACACTCAAATCCTAAACGAATTCACAGCCTCATGCTACCAAAGAGACCTCCCATCCGCAATGAAAGCCTTAACCTTCATGCAATCCCACAACATCTGGGCCGATTCTGTAACCTATTCCGAGCTTCTCAAATGCTGTATTGCCCGTGGCGCTTTACGCGAAGCCAAATTAGTCCATAAACATATTTTTTCAAATGGGTATCACCCCAAAACCTTTTTGATCAATACCCTTATTAGTATGTATGTTAAGTTTAGCTTGTTAGATGATGCGCGTAAACTGTTTGATCAAATGCCTGAGAGAAATGTGGTTTCTTGGACTACTATGATTGCTGGTTTTGCTAATGCGGGGTTGGGTTACGAGGGTTTAAGGTTTTTGGTGCTTATGGTTAGAGATGGGGTTAGGCCGAATATGTTTACTTATTCTTCGGTTTTGAGAGCGTGTAGTGGGTTGGGGAGTTTGAAGCAGGTACATTGCGGTATTGTTAAAGATGGGTTGGATTCTGATGTTTTTGTAAGGAGTGCGCTTGTTGATAATTATGCAAAGTGGGGTGAGTTGGGGAATGCGTTGGTGGTTTTTGATGAGATGGCGACGAGGGATTTGATTGTTTGGAACTCGGTTATTGGTGCTTTTGCGCAGAATAGTGATGGAGATGAAGCTTTGAATCTTTTTAAGCGGATGAAGAGATGTGGGTTTATGGCGGATCAGGCAACGTTGACTAGTGTTTTGAGGGCTTGTACTTCGATGGCGTTGTTGGAATTAGGAAGACAGGTGCATGTTCATGTGTTGAAGTATGATCGAGACTTGATTCTTAGTAATGCGCTTCTTGATATGTATTGCAAGTGTGGTAGCATGGAGGATGCGAGATTTGAGTTTAGTAGAATGGTGGAAAAGGATGTTATCTCTTGGAGTACTATGATTATTGGTCTGGCGCAAAATGGCTTTAGTCATGAAGCCTTGGAGATGTTTAAGGTAATGGAAAGTTCGGGTACCAAACCTAACTACATCACGGTACTTGGGGTATTGTTTGCTTGTAGCCACGCGGGATTGGTAGACAAAGGGCGGTCATACTTTGAATCAATGGAAAAGGTTTTTGGCATTAAACCAGGAAGAGAGCACTATGGTTGCATGGTTGATCTACTTGGAAGAGCCGGGAAGCTTGATGAGGCTGTTGAGTTGATACACAACATGGAACCTAAACCAGATGCTGTGACATGGAGAACGTTGCTTGGGGCATGTCGAATTCACCGCAACATGGATTTAGCTGCATATGCTGCTAAGAAGGTGCTAGACCTTGACCCTGATGATGCAGGAACGTATATCCTGTTGTCGAATATTTATGCAACTACTCACAAGTGGGAAGATGCTGCCCAAGTGAGGAAAGCCATGAAGGGCAACAATGTCAGGAAGGAACCAGGGTGTAGCTGGATTGAAGTAAATAAACAGATTCATGCATTCATCTTAAGAGACAATTCACATCCGCAGATAGACGAGATCATACGGCAGCTGAACCACTATGTTCAGAGATTAAAGGAAGTGGGTTATGTTCCCGATACAAATTTCGTTTTGCAAGATGTTGAAGGGGAACAAATGGAAGACCCACTTTTGTACCACAGTGAAAAACTGGCAATTGTATATGGCCTAATGTCTTTAACAAAAGGAAAGACCATCAGGATCAGGAAAAACCTTAGAATCTGTGGTGACTGCCATCTGTTTGCTAAACTATTGGCACAAATGGAGAATCGCAACATAGTTATCCGAGATCCAATTCGTTACCATCACTTTCAAGGAGGAGTTTGCTCCTGCGGGGATTATTGGTAGCAGATGCTAAAAAGCTTTCAGGTACTTGGGCTTTTCATCTGCATGCTACTCAAACTCAATGACACCAATATTACCATCAGTTGAGTAAAACACAACTGATGTACACATGTTAGAGCAAGGCCAGAGATGTAGATTCCCAAATTCAATTTTTATCTCTACTGGATCAATGCCACTGGATCGAATTTAGTTTTGATTGATACTACGTATTTTGGTTAATCTTATAGTCACAAAGATGCTTAACTTATCAATAATCATTACGACCCCTGATACAGTGATCCAGTTAGAGCCAGGGAGTTTTAAAAACAGTAAAATAAGTACAGTATCTGTTAATGTTCAGTCTAAAAAATTAAAAAGCCCCATATGCCATATCATCTTTGTGAAGAAGCATTTGGTTTCTACATGGCTGACCAAGCTTTCATTATAGGGTCACAATTTGGTGGATGGAAACGTGGAACACTACACTGAAAGGCATCAGAAACACAATGCAGCGTTGCTACTGTGTTCTACCCATTGCCCTTCTATTTCAGGCTCAGAGCATGAGTGTTGATGCTCATGCAGTAATCAGATGTGTGACATCCTACACTTCAAGAGGAGTTGGGTTGCATAGGGGATACGGTCCACATCTTCAACCTCAAGATGCCGAGGTGACGCTAATCGGTAAATTTATTGCATGAGGCACAAAACAAGTTATATCACAGCGAACAGAGAACAAAACGAATGATAAGCGAAGCTGTCGGTGCAATTGCTCTCGAGACCCCCTTATGTTCTGGATCATGTTTATAATTACATTTACACCAATGATATTCTGATGTAAAACATTGGTTTCACAATAAAATCGCCAAATATTAGTTACATTTGTTGCGCAGGAGTCAGGACTTCACAGGACAGTTGCAATCAAGTATTGTTTCTGGCCATTAAGATGGAGTAGCTTAAATATGATATTTGAATATGCTTATGGGTCTTAAAATGGATTTTTCTAGGTTTATTCTACTTCTATAGAAAGACTACAATCTGCAGTTTCGTGCTTTTTTCTACTTCTGAATTCTGAATAATACACAAACGTCCTTAATGTGCAATCATGCATGTTGAGAGTGTTTATTCGGTTTTCATGCCTTTGCATTCTGTTGGAAAGCTGCAAAGGCGTGATGAATATTGAGCTCCAGGGTTGTGGTTGGGGGACGACTCCCATTAGCATCAGTTTTATAATCTTGAATGACAAAAAGATGTGACTGATGTCATGTTTGAATGACGCTGGAGTCTGTGAAGGAGGTGAGATCCTTTTGATCCTCTCCCTACTTGACTCAAGTTGGGCATTTTGTGAGCCATTGGATTTGATCCAATGGCTCCAATGGCTCAAATCAAAAGAACTTTTGATTTGAGCCATTGGATCAAATCCAATGGCTCACACTTCCCCAACTTGAGACAATCCCCATCCGATCCTTTTTGCACCATTTCCTACTCCAGTAATATACCCCCCCCCCCCCCCCCCCCCCCCACCACCACCCCCCCACAAACACGCACCACTGAAGTAACTCTGTCTGGGGAAAAACCTGTAAAGTTTTATTGTAAATGTGCCAATACACAGTGTTTAATTTACAAGAGTGAGCATGCATTCCATGTTATTTAAAATTACAGTTCCTCGATGCTTATGAGCTCGCCAATCATTGAATCAGTCAATTTCAGGCTCTTTAAGCAACAAACAGAATAATGCAAGTCTAACAAACACGAATCTCAGGTGCAGCCATCTCTTTACAGCTCATCTCTGATAGCTTCGTCTTTTTTAGTGTCTTCAAAAGATGCAAAAGCTTTGATTATTGACACATACACATCAATCCCTTTCAAGTACTCTTCCTTGTTCAAGAACTACAACAAAAACAAAGCTCCATAAGCTAAAAATGCCTAAACCCTAAAATTATTATCAAGCATATTTATTGCCGATACAAAAAAAGATATTCACAACAGTAGTCAACCAGATCAATAGGGTCCAATAGAGGTGACGCTTTTCACCCAATTACTAAAGTATGGGTTGATACTTGATACAATGTGTCATTTGGGTAGAATATAGAAGTTCAACAAAAAAAAAGGATACAGGTCAATCGGGTCAAAATTCACCTACGGTATACAACCAAATCTCTATTTTGAAGATCAATCTATTTGAAAAAGTACATAGCAATTTTATCAAGACATATAATGCATAAGAAAAAAGGATCTGTACCAATATTACCCACTTTGACCCTCTAATCTGAACCAACGTTTGGTCACCTCTAGGGTGCGGCTCAAGTCCTTTACCAAACGATGAGACTCAAGATTAGAGCATAGTAAAAGATGGTCACGTACCTCATTATGGTCGTGAAGAAGGATAGGAGTGTTTGCCATTGGAGAGAAGCCAATTGCAGGCACACCCTTCAACCTGAAGTAACGAGCATCAGTTGAAGCAGGAAAGATCTCTGGTTTTCCAAATTTCCCATTAGCCTTATGTATAGCTCCCTCAATGAGAGACCACCAAGGATTTGAACTGTCATGGGCCGTCAAAATTGGCTTTCCATTCTCGTCATATACAGAAACCTTCTGCTTATACTGTGCATGCAAATAAACAGTTAAAACAATGTCTGTTGACAAACTCGGACACATCAGAGCAAAGCAGGTCAAGTCCCAAAGAATGCATACAATATAAAGCAATATACACGAGAATAAACTGAATAAAAGATAGATGGTTAACCCCCAGGCCCCAACCCACCCAAACACACAAAGAACCTAAAGATGCCCATTTCATCAGCAGCATGCTATACATACAGTCAGTCTCAGATGGTAAAAAGACAAAGAGAAACCCAGGATATATAAATCGATCAGAATATTTGCTTCAGTACACGTTACTATTTGGAGTCAGAATATTTTATAACATTGTTCAAGATAAATTCTCATCCACATTTAGCATATAATTTTTAAAAGTAGTTTACTTTTAAAAGTTGCACATTTGTGTCTTCGGCTGATGCAATTGCTTTTTCTTATTAAAAAGTGCATTTTGTGGGTATTTATAAAGAACTTTCTTTTTACAGCAGGGGAAATAGCCCCTGCAACATTGCCAAAATGCAGTTTGCATAGAAATCAAATAAGTGGGACAAATACTTCACCTCAAATGTCATGTTCCTGGAAGCTGGGGCCCATTCTTCAGCAATTCGTCTCTCCAACGAAGCTTGATCAGCAATTGGTGGGACTCGAATATCAAAACCAGCCTGCGCTTCAGATGGCTGCAGATTCATGACATAACCCTGATGCACAAAACAACTATGTTGATCATATTCCTACATACCTCTTCAATGACAACTAAGACAGGTAGCAATTAAACTGAAAACCTGACCCTTTGTTAGCTTCTTCGCGTAATAAAGAGTACAAAACAATGCATTTGACATGGAATTTTTTGATAAAAAATTTGTGATTCGGAGTATAGGCCAACTAATGTTGTTAAGTCCTAAGTTTAAGCTAGAGAGTAAAACGGGGACACAATCGCATGTTGAGTAACATACAAATATACAATGACAACTAAGAGACATAGCTAATTACACTGAAAAGCTTGATTCTTTGTTAGCTGCTTTATACGAAAACAATGAGTTTAACAAGGCACCTTATTTATGTTTTTCTCTAATAGAGTAATAAGTAGCAAAATGATGTAAATATGCAAACCATATAAATAAACAAACAAAAAACATACAGTGGGAGAAGGCGTTCCGGCTTTAAGAAAAACCATATTAACCGAAACAACTTCCCCTTCCTTTCTCAACCCCGCCTTAACCAAATCAAACTGGGCACTCCTAAACCTCCTCACACTCTCCACACTCTTCAACAAATTCTCCATCGCCGTATTATCATACAGCTTCGCCCCATGCCCAGGGGCGCCACTCGCCTTAATCACCAACCACATAGGACACCTCTCGGCGTAAAACAACCTATAAAAATCCTCAGGATTCGCCAACCCTTCATCCAACACAACTCCCACATTCATTTCCTCAAACTCTTTACTATTCGCAAACTTTTCGGCCCCGTCGTGCCCACCAATCTCCTCATCAGGAACAAAAGACAAGTAAACATTCCTTAAAGGTACAAAGTTCTCATCTTTAAGCTTCTTGATAGCTTCAAGATACTGCAAGCCAACACATTTCATATCCTGAGACCCTCTTGCGTAAATATTGGAATCTTGGTCAATGGAGGCTTGGAAAGGAGGGTGGGCCCACTTGTGGGGTTCAACTGGGACAACGTCTGTGTGGGAGTTGAGGAGGATGGAGGGTAAAGATGGGTTTGAGCCTGGCCATTTGAGTAAGACTAAAGGCTTGTTTTTTATGTATTCGATGGTTTGGTGTTCGAGTGAGAGGGTTTTGGCTATGGAGAGAATGAAGGTGGCTGCTTGGTGGTAGTTGGGTGATGGGTGTGCTGTGTCTATTTGTAGGTATTCTTGGAATCTTGATATTATTGCTTCTGATGATGATGAATCTTTATGGGCTAATGATGAAGAGAGTGAGAGTAGGATGAAGAACAAGTGGAAAAGGAATCTGGAGGTTGAAGATGTCATGTTGATTGATTGGTGATATGATTCACTTGGACGTCTATATATACTTAAGTTTCGGGTTGACCCATTTTTGATAAATCTTTACGGTCAGTTCTTGAGTTATTTAATTAAAGAAAAGGGAAGGAAAGTGAAAAGGTTTACTCCTACATTGTGTTCTCGAGTTATTTCATTAACGAAAATGGAAGTAAACTGGAAGTAAAGTTAGTGTTATTTGGATGAATTTGTTTTACATCCATTTCCGCCCAAATATGCGAGGAAAGTGTTTTACTTCCATTTCCTTCCCTTTTCTTTAATGAAATAACTCGAGAACACAGCGTTAGTCTTTACTTGGCCAAAAGCCCAAAATACATGTTTTTCCTTTTTGTTACTACGTATTTCACAAATTCACACTACTTCTTAAACCAAAAGAGGGGTGTGGTACATAACTATCCACAGCAACAAACCCAATCCCGCCAGAGCAAGGTATAAGGTGGTACATAACTATCCGAATCACCAAATGACAATCATATATTCATATCCCATATAAATGTTTAGGGGCCGTTTGGTTTGTAGATCGGGTTATGATTAGAATGTGAATTTAGATTTAAATTTGGTTTAAAATTTAAATTTGATGTGAAAAAATATTATACTATCTTATTTATTTAAATAATTAATGAATGATGTAATAATTAAATTTTATTATTTTATAAAATATAAAAAAGAGAAAGATAGACTCAACATTTAAAAAAGGCTCACTCAAATGTTAAAACCCATATACTCGCCATGGATTTGATAAATGCATAATATATGATCTTGATGCCAATATATTATGATTTGGATTTTAACCAAACATGGTTTTTTTTAGTTTGAGTTCAAAATGCAAATCCGAACACCCCAACCAAACGGGCCCTTAGTTACTATGTTTAGGAATCAAACTACTACAGTAATTGATAAACATAGACTCGTAACAAGGAAAAGACTATTTTCATTTTTCATTCATGTGAGGGTCAACTTGACTTTTTTTTCACCATAAAATTCACTCTCTTCTTTTATTTCTTTTTTGTTTTACACATCGTGAACTTGAATTTAAATTTTAAATTTGAAAATAATATTAAAATAGTAGAGCAATGCATATAACCAATTGTAAACCAAAACTGTCTATTGAATTGTCATATCTATCTCGATTCCACTACACTATCATATCTATACCTATAATGATTCTTTTGGTTTGGGATAAAGGAATGAAGAAATGACTTATTCTCAATAAAGTTGTTTGGCTTATGGGTTTGGTTTCTAAGAGTGAGTATGAAATCTACAAAAATAAGCATTTTTTTATACCTTCCATTGGTGGTGGGTTCATAATCTCATTCTCATACCTATAGCCATAGTGCTTCCTTAATACAAACTAAACATGCCCTTAAGCTTTATAGTTTTAGACAATGTGCAACAATGACCATATTCACTGTTGTCATCTCAATTTCAAGTTAATTTTGTCACTCCTTTTAGCAAATCAACCAACAAATAGCAGTGGCGTAGCCATCCACCAATCTAACGTGGTTCCTGGAATAGTGAAGGTAAAAGTATAAACAGGTCAATGACTAACAAGTTTCGGGTCGTGTCAGTACAATTAACAAAAGCATATACTTGTAGAATATCAAAATGAACGTGTAGAAGCTTTATATTTTAACTTTCACAGAAACATTTGATCCATGTCAATACACGTTTAGATATTCGGTGCAAGTAAAATATGAAAACTATATATCTTCTTAACTTTCGTCCAAACTAATTATCCTAATTATGTAATCGTAACTAAGAGCGAAAAATTGATATGTGTTAGTTTATTTTAAATCTCTCAATTCAAAATTTTAAATTACAACGATGGAGATTTATTTTTCAAAAATAACATTGTTAAAAAGAAAAGGACAACAAGTAGTTATTGCTCTAAAAGATTAAAAAAGAATATGAGAAGTTGAGAACTATTCGTGGATCGTGATTTTAATTTTCCATAAATATTTACCCTTTACCCACTTCACCCACATGACTTATCTTAGATTTTTTTTTTCTTGGACTTTAACTACTACTCTTTTTCTTCTTGCTTTTACTTCTTCTCTCTCAGGGTACACTGCTCAAGTCTTAAGACTCCGTTAACAATCTTTCAAGACTTTCTCATAACAAGATCCATTTTCTTCATTGTTTTCTCTTCATTTTGACTGTTTTAGTCACCATGTTTCACCATTTTAACATCTAAGGTGGTTCCCGACATATTTTCAAGGTAGGTCCTGATTTTTTTTGTCATATCGCTTGTACACAAAATTATTTTCCAAGGTGGTTCCTGGGCACCACCTAGATATGCTTAGATATGCCTCTGACAAATAGTCGTAGTAGTGAGCACCAAACGAACCACACAAACCACTAAACGACAAACATACCCCAATTAAATACAAATATACCTCACAATCACCCCTCTCTCTTTCTCTCATACACACAAACTAAAAATGGTTCGGTCATCCATATGACAAAATGTTGCACAAATTTAGTTTGTAAAGTATCATTAATAGGTTTCTAATTCTTAAACTTATTGCATGAAATCATATTGTTAATGGTGTAAAAATAATATCAAAGTAAAACAATCCAGGTTTGTCGAGAATTGCTTCAAAATAAGGCACCTTGATAAGATCTTTGACGAGAACGGGGCGAGTTTGGGAGAGTATCGCTTTACCCTAATTAGATTCCGAATAAGAGTCAGGGTGGGTGTGACAAAGATTTTTGTAATCGGGTTTGAGGATGAAGATGATCGCCCCACTGAAACGTGCTAGGTTTCGATTTCTACCCTCTATTGGGCTAGGCCCTTCCCCATAAGGCCAATTGTCGGGAGCATAAACGACCTTATATTGTGTTATCGAGTATCACTTAAGGAAGTAAAATAAAAATAAAAATAAAATGTTTTCTTTTAAAATTGAGCTAATAATATTTACTTTCTATTTTTTTCCTACTTAAAAAAAAATGAGTTTTATGCTTAAATGGAAAAGAAAAGGGTTGTGTTATAAAGACTTTCTTATCATAAAAAGTACAACTATTTTGTACTTTGCACCCCTTTCATCTACTTTTTAGAGTACAAATAGTTTTTTTTTTATCAGTTTTATAATTTGTTTTCCGCAGTTTTCGTTTCAGAGTTTTATAAATAAACAAAATTAAAAAAAAAAAAAAAAAAAAAAAAAAAAAAAAAAAGTATAACTTGTAAAAAAGGGTTCTTTATTTATAAGTGGGGTCCTCATGGTTAAGTTGCTGGTTACTCAATTGTGTTGTAAAAGGAGAAAAAGTCAGTGAGTCAAAGAAATCCATTTTGTTATATAAGGATAGATTTTGCTATCTTGTTCATCTTCTCCTTTTATAAGAAATCCATTTTGTTATAAGGATAAATTCTGCTGGTCAAAAATCTATAGATGATGAAAATGGCGACTCTCGCCGGAATCGGAATGAACATCAGCGGCGGCACACGGGCGGCCATCCCACCACAATCATCATCATCTTTCATACTCCGTCGTAGCCACTCTTATTCATCACCAACCACTCGCCGTAACACCATTATCAGCATCTCACAAAATGTTCCAAAACAATCAAGAACAAGAAAATGTTTCTCCTCAATCTCTGCTTCTTCTTCTTCAGAGCAAGAACAACAACAAGTACGTGTCCGGTTCGCCCCTTCACCTACCGGTAATCTCCACGTTGGAGGGGCCCGCACTGCTCTCTTTAACTACCTCTTTGCCAGGTCACCCATTTCTTGAATTCTTTCCATTATTCTTACAGGGGGGGGGGGGGGGGGGGGGGGGGATGAGTATATTATTGACTTACTGTATGTGGTTTTTGGTTCGGCTTTCAATGATATATATCTTTCTTTAAAATTATAGATGAATCCAACTAACACTGACTTAAGTTCCAGTGAGAAATAACGAAAAACGCAATTTGAAGCCTTGATTCATGGTTTAATACTGCTTTTTCACGTCTTGACTCAATGTTTTAATAATGTACCGGTTGATTCATATTATTTGCTGAAAATCATATAAATGTCAAAGTTTTGAATCATGAATCACCCGGTTGTATTGAATCAACAAAAAGACATTTCTACGTATGAAAACTATGAATCAACACTACTAAATGCAATTTGCACGTTTATTTCACATTTTCTCACGTTTAGAATTTCTCATTTGATCCTGATTCGTACATACGTACTTTATAATAATGTTTATTGTATATGTCATTAGGGATCTATTATGACGTGGCACAACTTAATTCGTTATTAATAATCATAATATACCTCCAATGATATATACACAATGGACATTATTCAACGTTTGTATGTATAATAGGAAAACAAAAGGTTGGTTAGACACAAAAGAATATAATGGCTAATTGGTTGCTATTAGAAATGATTATCCCTAAAATGATAATAATAGTGACGATAAGTAAAACAAATAAGCAGGTCTAAAGGTGGGAAATTTATATTGAGAATAGAGGATACGGATTTGGAGAGATCAACCAAGGAATCTGAGGAAGCTGTGTTGAGGGATCTTTCTTGGCTGGGGTTAACTTGGGATGAGGGCCCGGGTGCTGGTGGTGAGTATGGCCCATATCGCCAGTCTGAAAGGAATGACTTGTATAAACAGTATGCTAACAAGCTTCTCAACTCCGGTCAAGTTTATCGTTGCTTCTGCTCTAACCAGGTAATCCGATCTTGTGTATCTCAAACCTTTTGCATTTATATTATTTAGCACTAGTGGTAAACAAGTAGAGAAATAAGTTAAGGAATTGTTTAATTTGAGCATCCAGACTACAAGCGGCACAATAATATATAACAATAACAACATACCCAATCCCGCCGGAGCTGGGCATGGGGAGGTGGAATGTAGACGGATACTACCCCTACCCCCAGGATAAGCCCGGAAGGCCGGAAGTAGAGAGACTAGCGGCACAGCATACCCTCAATAATACCTACCAGTAAATAGATAAGCCTATAAGTTAAACTGTATGCCCAACAGATATAAACATATGATGCTCATTTGATTCAAATGACGTTAAAGCCTTAAAATTTACCATTAACTATCTGTTACCTACCATTTTCACATAGTTCATTTTGTTCATGCTATCTTCAAAAAGAGTTGAGGTCGCCCCTGTGTTCCCAGTTCAGAAATAGATAAATATGCAGTCATCCACAGACATCACTTGCTTACTTATATTTTTATTTGTGTGTGTGTGTTTTGAAACAATTAATATGTTCAGTGTTATCCCATTTCACTCACCACAATAATGTAGTGTAAAATAGCCACCTTTGTAGTACTCTTTCGTTATCTTGTTGCTGAATCAATTGACCAAAGTTGTTTGGTCCAAATATGTTATGCATTTGACTTGGGTGCATATATGGTGGAATCATTCCCCAATTGTAAAAGTTTCGTCTATTTTGGTTTACTCTAGGTTGAGGAGTTTTAGACCTAGGATGAGGACTACTTGGTTTTCTAGGTGGTGGAGTTTTAGACCTTATTTTTGGCTTAAGGGGTTCTACTTCGGGTTTCAAAGATGATTTACGTAAGATTTTAATTTCTTCATCACTTGCAATAGATACTAATCTATCTTTCAAAAGTATATACTTTGGATTTAACTCTAGAGGTTTTAGTTCACTAGTTTCACCTTCAAACTTTACATTTTTAGATTTACTAGTTGACGCCTCAGTTGAGTCGTATCCTAAACCGGTTTTATCTTTGTCAATTCTTTGAGAGCTAATTATTTTATTAAGTGATTGACTACTATTTTCAAATTTCTCAAATCTAATAATTTCTTCCTTAAGTTGTTCATTCTCAATTTTAACAACTAGACATTTTTTACATTCTATAAAACTTTCTTTTCCTTTTTTTAGGTTTTGTAGTTTTATTTTTAATTCAAGTATTTCATCTTTTAGTTTATTGTTAGTATGTTTTAGTAGTTTATTTTTATCTATGACTTTTTGTCCAAGTTTACATAATCTACTATATTCGCTATCTAAATCTTTTTCATCTAACGATAAATTATCATCATTGTAATAATCCCAAAGCAGTCACCTGTTCAACCGAATTATCAAAATTTAAACTATGAACAGTGTGGTGGAGAGTGAATATCGTGGGTAGGGACAAACGTAGTTGCACACATAAACCCCTGCATCAATTTTTTAAACATATGTCTTCATATAAAGGTAGTTTGTCTGCTGCAAATAAGACCCTTGGACGTATTAGCATATTTAAGATCATCGTTGACCTACTCATGAGTAATAAACTAGCACCTACCTCGTGCATCAGTTCCAGCAACAGATCTCGGCTTGGATCATGTGGTAGTGCTTTCCCCAGTTTCCCTTTTTTCCATATAGTATCTGAGGCATAACAGGAAAAAGGTGAAATCGAATCACTAGAACGAAAGAATGAATGACCTCTAACAACTTCCATGTTACAGATATTCATACTGCATAACTATATTCTTATTTTGCAACAATTCGATGTAAATAACAAGCGAAGAGTAGCCTGGAATCACGTCGTCACTCCAATGTTGCACATTCTGCTCATGTTGTCCCCTAATCTGATTTATCTATTGTATGACCTTATGTTCTTATTTAAATCATGATCATAGCATGTAACAGCAGAGGTAATGCGATCAGCAAAGAGCCGGGACCACTCTTTGCAACCCAGTTAGCATATACCTTAAACTACTTACACGTCCCTTGGTTTTATCTTATTTTAGAATGGTGTATCTTTTTTCCTCCTATTTTTCCTTCATGGTCAACGGCTTCATCTCAGAACCATATCTTAATGACATGTTAGTTCATGGTGTTGCACATGCTTACATAATTTTTTGTTTTACTCTCAAACTTGTCTTTACGATTTCTACTTTCTAGGTGCATTTAGGCTCTTCCACTTATCAAAAGGTGATAACACCCTTTTGGATGATATGCTAAATCCTGTAAAATCTTTAGGAACTCGAGCAAATGAAGGAGATCGCAAAGGAAAAACAGCTTCCACCTGTATATACTGGAAAGTGGGCCACTGCTACAGAAGAGGAAGTTCAAGAAGAGTTAGCAAAGGGTACCCCATTTACTTACAGGTTCAGAGTGCCAAAAGAAGGGAGTTTGAAAATCAACGACTTGATTAGAGGAGAGGTAACAATTATGCAGCTTACGTCTTTGAAAGCTGTACCATTATTGTTATCCTTCATGTAGTTTAGCTGTTAATATGTTTGATAATGCTGTGTAGGTTAGCTGGAATCTAGACACACTCGGGGATTTTGTAGTTATGAGAAGTAACGGACAACCAGTTTACAATTTTTGTGTCACTGTTGATGATGCTACTATGGCCATTACACATGTTATAAGGTACTTTAAAGACCATGTAGTATGAAACTGCTGTTTTTAACAGCTGTAGGCTTAAATCTCATATTATGACATTTGTTGAACACTTTGGCTACAGGGCTGAAGAGCACTTACCTAATACACTAAGGCAAGCGTTGATATATAAGGTAGTTTGTCTACTTCTGTTATTAGAGGTGGCAATATGGGTGGTTAGTTTACAGGTCAAAACAGGTTTAAGTTAAAACAGTTTTTTTACTTTTGTTCAAGATCAATATGGGTCGGGTTGGGTTGACAAAAACTAGTGTCTAGAAATATACCCTATCATTTTTTTTATTTTTTTTTTTCAAAAGATATGTGTGAATAGCTTAATATAATTACAAACATTATATAATTTCAATAATAATCTGAATATTTTGGATAAAACATTGTATGGATTAAAAGTACACTTTGGATGACTTTTGACTCGTTTGATCTGCGACCCATGTGACCTTTTTTTCCTTTCTAGTTTTTTTTTTTTTTTTTTTTTGACTCGTTAGAGATTAGACAGAACTCGAAGTGACACATTCGCAAGTGAATGAGTTGAAACTGTCACCTCTAACTTTCATTTGTCAACATACTTACTCCTGGAGGTAGTATCATTCTCTTATTGTTTGTTATTTTTTCACAGGCGCTGGGGTTCCCGATGCCTTCTTTTGCACATGTTTCATTGATTCTTGCCCCTGATCGGAGCAAACTGTCAAAACGACATGGTGCAACTTCAGTAGGACAGGTAGTTGACAATCTTGATTTCAGTTTTGCTATATATCATTTGATATTTGTAGATCATCCGAGTTAAGACCGAGTGCCATCTTTTCATAGATGTTACGTTCTTGGAACCAGGGGACAACCATCTTTGTTATACATACTTTTATTGCTTTTTAATACTTATTTACTTTTGACCTTGAAGTATAGGGAAATGGGGTTTTTGCCTCAAGCTATTGTGAATTATTTAGCATTGTTGGGTTGGAGTGATGGGACTAATGATGAATTTTTTACCCTGGATCAACTAGGTTAGTAAGCCTAATCTGGTGTTATTATGCACATAATCTGTAGCTTGTGATATCACTTGATTGGAGTTTCCCTTGATGGTCTTTATTTTTCTTGTGTTACAGTTGAAAAGTTCTCAATTGACCGTGTCAACAAAAGTGGAGCCATATTTGATTCAACCAAATTGAGGTAACAAATGCCTATTTTTTACTAATACATAATATATCTGTTTTACCGACCACCAAGGTGGCCTAGTGGTTAAGCACACTAATGTCCTCATAAGAGGTCTCAAGTTCACTCACTAGGTACACTTCTTGGGGGTGGCCAGGGAAGGGGTCAGAAACGGTCACGGAGATAACCCGGTTGGCCTGCATACATTTGAGTCAAAGAATCCCCCTCCCAGGGTTATCTAAACAGGGAAAAAACCTCATCTGTTTTCCCGTCTACATACTATCATTTTAGATGATCTTGGTGTAATCAAGTGACTATTGTTATAGCACTAGTTTCGTTATCTTTTCATCATATGATGTTGATTTATTCAGTTAGTTTTGTAATCTTTACAAAAAGTGTCATCTTTTTAATATTCTTGGCTATTGCATTTTTAAAAAACATTAGGTGGATGAATGGCCTGCATTTGAAAGCTCTTCCCACAGAAGAGTTGATAAAGACCATGGGTGAGCAATGGAGGAGCGCCGGCATCCTCAATGAATCCGAAGGGCTTTTTATAGAAGTAAGAGTTCTGTTCCAAATATTCTCTTTATTCGGCTATGTAATGGAGATTTGTCGATTTCCATTCCTGCTAACTAGTGTCTAACATTATTCGGCTATGCAGTGAAAGTGTATTTAATTCTAGAATGCAGATTTTATTGTAACAAACTAACAATGAAGCTGTAATCATAACTCAAACATTATGAATGTATTAAAACATGAAAAGAATTGTTTGCTGGTCAACCCTATCTGATCCGGACTGGTTTTACACACACTAAATAAAGCCTGTTTCAGCCCGCACCCATTTTACACATGCCCCCTATCCACCCGACCCACCCGTCCATGTTGGCACCTCTAACAAAGGAAATTTATGTGAGGAATCCACTTCTGTGGATCACCTTGTCCAGTTACCAACTACCTCCACCATAAACAAACGGTATAACAGGAACCTCTATGGTTCACTCGATGAGCCGCCATGAAGGTGGTAGTTCGAGGGTGCAGCACCTCTGTTGGGGTTTCTAAATGCGTTTTCCACCTCTCTCTATATACCTCTCTTATGTAGACATAAACCTGTACCTCATATTCCATAATAAAATATCCTTTGTAGTCCGGCGGTCTGGCCGTGGACATAGCACAATTACTCTGATCGTGTGAACTATGTTATATTCTGGTGACAATTCATTTCTCGCAAAATTGTCTAGAACTGGTGATCAAGTATAAGTGCAACTTACTAATGACTGTTTTCCTGTCTTCTATATACTACATGTGCTGTCTTATGTGTTTTTGCAATCGTTTCATGTATGCAGGATGCTTACAAGCTCCTGGAAGGTGGTATGAACGTTATAACAGATGCGGAAAAACTAATGTCAGACTTGCTATCTTATCCATTTCATGATACACTATCAAGGTTACTTGCTGAACTTTCTGTGCATCTGGCTTTTAAAGCTGATATACGAATGTCTTGACTGTTCAGATTCTTGTGTGACAAATATGTTTTTCATGGAAATTATATGACATTGGCAGTTCTGAAGGTAGAGGAATCTTAGAAGATGGCCTTCCTGCCGTTGCAGAGAGTCTGTTAGCTGCATATGATAGTGGTGAACTTTTAGCTGCACTTGAAGAAGGAAAGTCTGGTTGGCAAAAGTGGGTAAAAGCCTTCGGCAAATCATTAAAACGCAAGGTTAGATTATAGCAGAAAGTTGTATGCATTAAAACTAATCTCCACTCGATTTTATGCAACCAATCAAATCAGCAAAAATATGTTTTGGTATTATTATTTGTTGGTATCAAGGCCAGATTATTTTATGTTTTCACAAAATTCATAAGTTAGTGTCGGCTTTTAATTGCCAACTACTTATTTAATATATGACTAGTGATTGGCAAGACTAAATGTATGCCCTAACTTGTGCCTGAACCTACATGTCGTAGTTGATTGGTTTGTGAAAAAGTAGGCCCATGTTTAGCACCAAATAGCCACCAATAGATGATTTACAAGTATAGTCATGCTAATCATTTCTCTTAATATATGACTTGGCAGGGAAAATCTCTGTTCATGCCCCTACGGGTTTTGCTGACAGGAAAACTTCATGGCCCTGACATGGGAGAGAGCATAGTATTGATCTACAGAGCTGGGACTAGTGGCATTGTGGCCCCTGAAGTTGGGTTCGTTACATTGGAACAGCGACTCAAGTCATTAAGAGAAGTTAACTGGGAAGCATTTAGTCAGGCGGAGACTGCTACCGTTGCTGCTCACTGAGATAAGACCTGTCTTTATGAAACATATGGCGTTTGTCTTATTTTTTGGGAGATGGTGGTTTGTGTAGACCATTAATCAAAGTAATTCAGGTTTTGTAGATTATAGTCGTCATTCGTTAGCTCACATAGTATATCAAGTGTATTGGATTTTGTTCAAAAACGATGAGAGTTGGATTATTTGGATAGTGTATCACGGTCTCACGGAGTATATTTTTTTCATTCGGATGTAAGGCAAAGAGTGTTTGGATGCCTCTTTCACTTGTCACCTCTTGTCTTCTTCAGCTACTTGCACTTTGTGAATCCTGTCAAATATAATAAGAACCAACATGAATGTTTATGCTTTATCCTATTGTTAGAACTTCTTCTAATAGTCTAATATTTATGCTGCAATTTTTAATGACAAATATTGGTATTTACTTTTTACCAGGATTACATAATGATACCACTGCAACAGTCATTTCACTATGTACATGGGTAATTGGGTACTGTATATCATACCTTGATATCGGTATAATGATCTGACAAATAAAAACTAGATAAATAAAAGAGAAATTAAATTTTGGTTCAAATGGTAATAATACCAATCATATTCTATTGCGGGGCTGTACAACTTTTAGTAAGATCCGCCATAGTGGTGTGCGTGAGGGCTCCCTTGCCTCTCATGTGTGCGAGGCATTTCGGGTCAGTTAAATGGTGAGGTGCCTCATCATTGAACATGCAAAGATATATATACTTGTTGGTGAGCGAAAGAGAAATAATATATTCAAACTTTTAATTATGCTACCATACCTATAAATTACTCAATAATCTTTATTTTTATTTATAATAACAAACAAGGTGATGCAGCACTTTATGCTTTGAAATTTGCCAAGTAGGTTAGATATCTTTGTTTATAAAGGCCTATATTGGGTGGTGTTAACCAGACAGGGGCTATCCCCAACCTAAGCCAAACCCTCCCTCTTAGGGGGTACTTTTTTTTTCAGATTTTTGTATTTTTGTATTTTTTTTTTTTTTCGTATTTTGTCTTTTTGTTGTTCTTTTGTTTATTTTTTTGTTTGTCCCAATTTTTTGTCCAGTCCCACACACAAGCATATTTTGTCCAAAGTGCAGGTTGCATCCCAAACATAACCCACAAGCATTTTTGTGTCCAACACAAGCATAACACAAGCATTTTTTTTGTCCAAGTGCTAAGTATACAAAGCTTCAATTCACAAAACAATTCACAACAGAAAATCATTAAGCTCAGAATACAAGTAATCATCATTGCCTAGTCTAAAAATAATTAACTCACAAATATGTTAAGGCTCGGATATGAAAACCATTCGTCATCGCCTTTTAGAAAACCATTAGGCTCGGATATGAAGGTTGCAAAGTGATAAAAATCACTTTGCCATCCCTTTGGTTTTTAGAAAACCAATCGTCATCGCCTTTTAGAAAACCATTTGTCCAAGTCCAGATTGCACACAAGCATTTTTTTTTTTGTCCAAATGCAGCTTGCACACAAGCAGAATGCACACAAAACCCAAGTCCAGATTCCACACATGTTACACAAGTATCACAAGCATCATTAAAAGCCTGCAATATTCTCACAAGCTCATAAGCTCAACAGTACCCAAGTCCAGATTCTCACAAACACAATACAAAAGTATCACAAGTATCACAAGCATCACAAAGAAGGCAACAACAATCTGAGTAACAAACCACAAAGAAGGCAACAACAATCTGAGCTACATACCACAAAAGGCAACAACAATCTGAGCTACAAACCACAAAAGGCAACAACAATCTGAGCTACAATGCCGAATTCGCCATTTAACACACAAGAGGTAAAAGGCTCAGATTATGTTTTATCATATTTGGCTGCAACATCAAAGGTTGCAAAGTATACAAAGTTTCAATTCACAACAGAAAACCATTAGGCTCAGATTATTTTTTTATCATATATGGCTGCAACATCGAAGGTTGCAAAATCAAGTTTTTTTACCCTCCATTCGGTAATGCCACGCCAAAATCAATATTTTTTTTAAATCATCATCGCCGTAAAATTGAAACTTTGTATACTGATTGTAGTTTTACAAGCATATTAGCAGTTTCACAACTGCTTATAAAAACATAGAGAGGGTTAGTATAAAAATGTAAGGTTGGTTAATATATCCCTTAAGGGTCACATTAACCGCACGGGGGTACCCCGTAACTTGTGGACTGGGGATAGGCCAGAGCAAGTATTCATACCACTCAAAGGTGGCAGATCAAGGTGTTAACCTACCCACAGCCACATGTATTCATATCACATAAGCAACACACCATAATCACATACTAACCCTCCCTATTTTTTAGCATATAAGTAGTTTCATCACAAACTGCTTAAACATAAGCAGTTTCATCACAAGCATATAGTATATCACAAGCGTATAGTTTCATCACAAACTGCTTAAACATAAGCAGTAACACTTACCCATCACAAACCATCATAAATCACAACCATCAGTCCACCTTTTTACCACTTAAGCACATAATCATCACAGAACATCACCAAAAAAGTAACCTCCATAATCATAACACTTACCCCGAAAAAATAACCTCCAAAAAAATAACACTTAAGCACATAATCATCATAGAACATCACCAAAAAAATAACACTTACCCCAAATTGCTTAAATCACAACCATCAGTCCACCTTTTTAGCACTTAAGCACATAATCATCACAGAACATCACCAAAAAAATAACCTCCATAAAAACCGCCAAAAATACCAAACCCTAATTTTTAAAAATTAGGCGTTTTACGAAAAACTTATAGATTTGACAATTAATTAGTGAATCTTTCAATTAACAAAGATTAATTGAAAGATTTCAAGTTAATTTTAAAAACCTCCAATTTTTTACGAAACCCTAATTAGATCTATTTTTTTTAATTTTGAAACGTATAACCACCATCACCACAGATATCACATATCATAACCATCATCAAAAAACCCCCAATTTTTTACGAAACCCTAATTAGATCTAAAAAATTAGATCTATTTTTTTTTAAACGTATAACCACCATCACCACAGATATCACATATCATAACCATCATCACAAAACCCCAATTTTTTACGAAACCCTAATTAAATCTAAAAAATTAGATCTATTTTTTTTTCAATTGTTGGTAAATAAAACCCAACAATCACATATCACATATCACATATCATAACCATGATCAAAACATCATAACCACAATAATCACGAGTGATTTTAGATCTAAAAACAGTTTTTAGATCTAAAATAGAGAGAAAAGGAGAGCAGATGGGATATATATATATATATATATATATATATATATATATATATATATATATATATATATATATAGAGAGAGAGAGAGAGAGAGAGAGAGAGAGATTAGCGTGTGTGTGTGAGAGAGGTGAGAGGGTTAACGTGTGTGGGTGTGAGACAGCTGTCCCCCACAGACGCGTTTTTATTTTTTTATTTTTTTTAAATTTGTAAAAGTTAAGTATTATTTGTTTAAAAGAAAAGCATTTTGTAAAAAATTTTAGTAACATTTGTAAAAAAAAATAATTTAAAAAAATAGTTATAAATTTTTTTTATTTGTTAAAAAGTTATAAAAGTATTTTGTTAAAAAAAATTATACGTTATAAATTTTGTAGTGTATTTTCAGGTGTTCGGTTCTCACGAGCAAGTAACTGAGTGGGTGAAAAATATAGCTCAGGGGCTCGGTTTTATCATTGTTAAAGACAGAACCAAAGCAGATAAGGGTTGTTTGTACGAAATCAATTATAGGTGTTCAAAGGGTAGGATTTATAAACCTGAAGGTAGTGGAAAACGGAAAACCAGTACCTGTAAAACAAATTGTCCATTCAAATTGGTGGCGAAATATCAAACAACAAGATACTTTTGGTTTTTGAGGGTGAAGGATGATACGCATAATCATCCTTTGGCAGACTCGTTGCATGGTTTCCCATATGCAATGCGATTAAAGGATGATGAGTTCGGTTTGGTCAAAGAATTGACAGATTATAGCGTACAACCACGTAATATACTTTCAAAAATACAGGGTCGTAATCCGGATAACGTGTCAAGCGTTAGAACTATATATAACGCACAAAATAAGATCCGGAGAGCCAGAGTAGGTGATAGAACTCCAATTAAAGTCCTTTACTCACATTTGATGGATTTCGGGTATACATGGTACCCGAGGGTAAATGAACATACCGACGAGCTTGAGGAGCTATTTTTTGTGCACCCCACGTCGTATGCTTTATAGTGTACATTTCCTAAAATTATGCTGATGGACTCCACATACAATACCACGATGTTTAAATTGCCGTTGTTGGAAATTGTCGGATTCACTTCAACAAATAAAACATTTTTTAATGGCGTATAGCTTTTTTAAACAGTGAAAAAGGGCATAATTTTCAATGGGTATTGCAACGTGTGAAGGATGTCATAGACGAAAGATATTACCCACGTGTTATCGTCACTGACAGAGATTTAGCGTTGGTTGGGGCATGCAGAGCAGAATTTCCTAACGCTCACAAATTACTCTGTCGATGGCATATAGAGCAAAATCTGCTTCAGCATTGCAGACATAGATGCAGTGGGTTAGATGAGTATGAGTCCATTAAACACCGATAGGATTGGATGGTTAAATCTCCGACATTCGAAATGTTCAAGCAACATTATCAACGCCTACAACAACGATTGGTCAACCATCCGGGTACTTAATTATTAATTCATTGTTTTTAATTATTTAATAAATAAGCACCCGAATGACCTTTTATTAGTTCATTGTTTTTTTCAGATATCGCTGAGTATCTGAATAACTGGCTGCGAGATTACTCACCCATGTTTGTCTCGTATATTACCGACCGATATCGCTCCTACGGCCAGACAACAACGTGCAAATTTGAGGCTCACCATGCGTTGTTGAAATTATATTTGGGCGGCACACAGTCCAACTTAGACAGGTTGTTGAGTTCGATCGATAAGATTCTCGTTGCACAAGAAAATGCGATAAAAGAGAGTTTTAATAGAAGCATCAACGAGAAACTAAATAAGTGTAATATACCACTATTTGAAGAATTGTGGTATAAAGTTTCCAAACATGCTTTCAACCTCATGTTCAAAGAACTCCACCTGTCGATCACCGTAGAAGACTGTAGCCATAAGTTGCGGATAATTTACGGACTACCATTCTTTCACGAAATGCAATACTATGTATATCATGGTAAGTATATTAATTTATAACGATCAAGTTGTTTTCCCCATTAATATCAGTAATCTATATCTATACTACATATAATGCATGAAGCACTCTCTCTCCAAAATTTTCAGATTTACAAGAAATAATGCATGGTTTACAACACTTTAATTCACCCTATTTTCATAATTACAACAAAGTAAGCATGTTTTACAACAAAAAATAGCATGGTGTCATTTTAAGACCAAAATTCTACCAAACAACATTAAAGCTATTAAAAACACCCATTCACCAAAAATTACAACCATTTAAGCACAATGTACAATAGCTTTTAAGTAAATACAAGTCATAAACACAAAACACAAGTATGTAAAGCACAATGATTTTTAAGGTCAACAATCTATTCAACACATATAATTCATACACTAATTAATTCACCCCTTCACCAAAATATACAATCATTTAACCATAATGTACAAGCTAATCAAGCTACTAAGCCAGGTACATAAAAATAAAACCATTAAGCCTGGCACAGTGGTCAGTCGATCGGACCGGTTGCCCCGACCGAGTTGCTGCCACTGCAACAACAAGATCGATGAAGGTCGGACGGCTCCAAAATTCACAAACCGGTTACCACCTAGACCAATTAATGTATCAAAACAAAAACGAATATGAAACGAAAGAAGAAAAGAACAGTCATCAATTAAGCCAAAACAAACATCAAACTTATTCCATCTATGGTCCAAGAACAGAAAGTATACAGCAACAATAAAACCCAACATCTACATCTACCTCAGTTCTAACTCCATCTCAAAACCACCTTCACGGTCAACACAACATAAAACCTTAGAGAGTTTTCTTTTGATATTCAAGAAAAGGGTCTGATTTTCTTGCAAACATAGATTGTTGGTTATGTTCGGTTATCAAGATAAGAAAGAAAGGAAGAGTACATGATGTTTGTGTGGCTGCAAATCATGGTTGCGTATTTTTGTGAGGGAAATTAGGGCAGGAATGAGGTGATTTAGGTTTTGTAAACGTATTTATAAGTCCTAACATTTGGGTTATATAACGGTTGATTGTTAATTGGGCTGGCCAAATGATATCACAAATTGTTTGGTAGTTTTATCATGGGCCTTAATATTGATGATTAAAGTTTGTTTAGGCTAAAAATGGTTTTAGACTAATTACTAATTGAGCCGTATATTATTTGTTTGGTATAGCTAACTTTGGGCTAATTTTGATATTTGGTTCATGTGAATAGTGTATATTAAAAATGAAAATGTAGGAGATATATATAGTGTAAAAAAGATGGATTGTTTTGAAATAAAAATAAAAATATAAATGTCGGTCGCCTTAGTATGCCTACCCCTACCTAAGGTAGTTCTATCTAAGATAGGAAAGGACCTCCGGCCTTTTGTAGGGAGTGAGGATCGAACCATTGACCTCTGGGTTAAGATGCAAGGGGTTTTCCAACTGATCCAACCCTAAAATTATTTTTATTTGTAAATTAATTGTTAAAAAATATGGCCGCATAACATCGCGCGGGTACCCTGCTAGTTTATATAAGTCACTTTTAATGAATTCACGATGCCCCATTCCACTGGATGAAATTCCTATTTTTTGGAGAACCCTATCTGTTCCGTGGCCTGTTATCAATAGGCCACCGCCTCAAGATGGCTCTTCTAGCGAACCTGATGATGATGATGATACTTCGTTTCAAAATGACATGCGACAATTCAAGAATATTTTTAGTAAAGCAACGTCGTTTGTCAAGAAAAATATGTTAACGAAGTTGAGAGAGATATACCAGCCTGAATCTGTTGACACACGTGAACCTTCTATTCAAAAAAATACCCGTGGACGTACGAGCGCAAAGGACAAAAAGGGCAAGGCTACACAAGTCCCGAACTTGAATGAAGTACCAACCGTAGATCACCGAAGCAACACAACTTCAAGATCTACAAAAGTCCCGAACTTTAACAAAGAACATGCAAGACATAGTTCTTACATGGGTCCCAGTGTTCAACAGAAAATATGACACAGGTTTTACGTTGGAGATGCAGAAAGCAAATACTTTATGGACCAGATTCCATTGATTTTCCATCCATACATAATAAGTGTATATAATATGGTAGGTGATGGAAATTGTGGATTTCTGTGCGTTGCCCACGGTATTTGTGAAGACCAAAATAGGTGGCGCGAAGTTAGACAAATGTTATTGCAAGAGTTAGACCTGCATAGGGAGGTTTACACAAGTATGTGGTCGGAATCTGGCTTTGACGAAATTTGCTATTCAGTAAACTGGTTCGGAAATGGATCTGCACCGGTAGATCGCTATATGGAGATGTCAGACACGGGTTGGTTATTGTATCACGGATTAACCGACCTGTTGTATCGATATCCTGGCGGGGTTGGAACACGTGTTTTTCGCTTTTTTTTTTGTCCTAACTTCTCACAAAGAACTGACCCCCTTGTGATAGCCCGTGTGGGGCCAGACCGATGCGGTCATGACGTTTTTTTGTAAAAAATAATAAAAGTTGTAATTTTTTATTATAATTTTTTTTTTTTTTTTTTTGCAATTCTAACTCCATCTCCAGCTTCTTTATTATTTTACAACTTTTATTTTTTTTACAAAATACTATTTTAACATTAAACGTTACCACATTAGCACGTTAAAAGTTACCACATTAAACGACTATATAACTTTTACAAAAATATTACAACTTTTTTTTAACTTTTACAAAATATTTTTTTTAACAAAATATTTTTTTTAACTTTTACAAAAAAATTACAACTTTTATTATTTTTAACAAAATACTTTTTTTAAAAAACTTTTACAACTTTTATTAAAAATAAAAAAATAAAAAAAATTGCAAAAGGGCCGCATATGTTGACCAAAAAGGAAGGGTACAAAAAAAGTAGGGGGACAAAAAAAGTAGGGGGAAGTGGGGCTAGAGGGTAGAGGGGGCGGGTATAACACAACCCTTTGTGTTAACCACACCCTCTGGCCCACATGTTTTATTCCCTTTGTCCCCTTGTCCCCTCTCTTGTTCCCCATTTTATTTCAGTACAACACAGTTTTTCGTCAGTTTTTGTTCCGTATTTCTCACAGTGAGCGTTTAACTTATTAAACTTTATAATTTTTGTTCCGCCCTTTCAGGTTTATAGCTTGTTGGTATAAACAAAATTATAAAAATAAAAAATAAAAAAAAAATGGGGGAGGGTGCGGATAAAATTTTTGGAAGGGTTGGGATAACATGGGCCTAGGATAACCCATGTATATTCATTTTGTCATAGTTCTATTGTTGGAGTAAATGCTATAGACATTGTATGTTTTGTCTCTGATAAACTTTCCCAAAGTATGTGGTCAACGATCTTCATATAGCTGCCTTCTGTTGGTTTTGGTTGTCGAGTAATGCAGGTGACTTTCATGTCGAACAGTAATCTGTCACTGTTTTCTTGGTTGACCTGGTGCTAGCATTTTTCTTGGATAGAACAACTTCATGAACAAAGTATTATTTAGACAATGTATCATAAACGGACTAAAACTAAACACAAACGATGGGCCAGTGATGGGCTAAATAATAGGCCTACAATATATTCATTTTTTACGTATGTACTTTTCTTTTTTTTAGTATGAGCTGACAATGGGAATTAATATATATATACAACACAATATATATATATATATATATATATATATATATATATATATATATATATATATATATATATATAAAGAGAGATGAAGTTTAGGGTATTTTTTTCCTCAAAAAATAGATCTAGATAATGGAGGCTCTTCAGTTTTCTTTTGTAGATTTGTAGGTTTTAGCACCTTTTTAGAAATAAATACAAATACCTATAATACCCTTTTCAGCCTTTTGTATAATTGAAAGAAATACTTTTATCTTTTGTTTAATTACAATTTTGGCACTTTTAATCCTAACCTTTGATCAACTCATCCAATGGCCTGGATTCATTTAAAGAGTACTGTAAAGTACTGTATCTAATATTGATACTGCATAGAATACAACAATATATATATATATATATATATATATATATATATAGAGAGAGAGAGAGAGTTATGATCAAATAAGAAAATTACTTAAAATAAGAAGAACTATAACCACAAATTCGAGATGCACCGACCTAAAGTATTTGCATCCCTATAATCTTAGATGCATTATAACGCACCATAGTGTGTTTTCTAGCTTTTAATTAGATGCATATACGTATATTAGATGCATTTCATGATTTCTCTTGTTTTTTGTTCCTCTACACGTGTCGAAATCATGAAAATCAATTTGCACCACCTATACAACAAATTAACTTTCGAAATTTAAGATGTTGCATCTATATGAATAGAAATGCATCTAATGTAAGTCGTTGCATCTCAAATGCATGGTTTTGGTCATTTCTCACCACTTCTTATTTTAATTTACTTTTTACTAGATCCCTACTATATATATATATATATATATATATATATATATATATATATATATATATATATATATATATATATATATATATATATATATATATATATATATATATATATATAAGTTTGGTATCAAATTTGCTCTGATACCACTTGTTAATATCAAGAAACACCTTCGGGAGGTCGGGGATGCTCGAAATAAAGAATAGACATGATAGTATTAGATTAGAAGAATGGGGAAGGTGTATGTGTTTTCTAGAGAGAGAAATAATGAAAACACACACACCTTGAAATACAATGAGACATCCACTCCTCCTAGTTGCCACTAGGAGGGTATTTATACTACTTAACACTCTAAACTATGTCCTATTGATAAGACTAGTCCTTGTGTTAAAGTAAATTATAAAACTAGTGCGATTCCCAATTATGACATTACTTTTAAGGCTAACAATATATATATATATATATATATATATATATATATATATATATATATATATATATATATTCAAATTCAGATCCAAAAATATCGTTTGTGGTTGTGCTAGAGGAGGACGACCGCGGTTGCGGCTGGAGGAAGAGGATAGTGGCGGCGACGGTTGGAGGGGGAGGACATCACCGGCGACGGTTAGAGGAGGATGGCGACTGCTGCGGTGACTGGGATGACGACGGACCTTCGGGGTTTATGTCGACGGCGGGTTGACCCTGAACACGGTTGTGTTAAAGCCTTAAAGGTTGTGAACATGGTTACTGATTTGTCTCTTTATCCTTAAGCTATATTTTTATTTATACGTAATGTTATGATAACTTGTGATTACATCTTAGGAAATATCTATGATGGTCGTTTGTGCTTGTGTAATTGTCATATCATGCTCAAGTCAAATGATGTTATTTATAATTTATGATTTTTTATACGTAATGTTAAATGAACCATGGTATAATATGTCAAGGTATTGTTAGTTTTAAATGACACATGATTTTATTTATTACTTATGATTTTTATTTTGTTAATAATTTTTCAATGTTACTGGATTGTAAGAAACATGGCATAATATGTGTTATTATGTGATAATCTTGGCCACGAAACCGATTGTTTTATGGTTGGTACAAAATTGATTTCGTGTAATTCGTAAGTGTGCATACATGTTAACATAAAATTAGTGAAATGGTGCATATGTGTTTTATGGTTGGTATAAAATTGATGAAATAGTGTGCATATATGTTTTGAAGTTGAAATAAAATAAGGAAAGATGTATGCATAAATGTTTTGAATATGAATATGTGTTTGTTACTTTGTTAGTTGTTTCTAATAAAAAAATACTAGTTTGAGATGAGTACTTTGGAATGAAACATAGAAAGAGAAACCGTAATTTGAGGATTGGTTTAATTACTAAAATGTCCTTTTATATTAATTAAAATTTTAGTTTTTAACTAGAAAATAAATTACACTTGTCATCATTTTATGGCTTCCTGGAGAGAAAATTTGAATGAAGATGCATCCCATTTTTATAGGTGCATCTAGAATGTGTGGTTATGGCTACTTTTTATCCTTTCTATTTTAATTATTCTTCCTATTTGATCATAACTCTCTCTCTCTCTCTCTCTCTCTCTCTCTCTATATATATATATATATATATATATATATATATATATATATATATATATATATATATATATATATATATATACACTAACTTTCAAAGCCCGCCCGATGGGCGGGCATGACTTATAAATATCGTTAGCATATTTTTCTATAGTGAAAGAAGGGTGGTACAATATGGTTGGAAAGTGTACATGTTGAAAGAAAGAGTCGTAAACTTATGAATATCATTGAAATTTGTACGTTAAAGAAAAATAAGATATAGTATCAATATTTATATTCAATGCATTAACAATGGAAAATAAATGAATGAACAATTATAGACCGATTAAAAGTTACAAAATTATTCATAAGAGTTTAAGTTTCATGTCTTTTAGAATTTAGTGCCGCCTTGAAAATCAAATCATAAGCCTCTTGAATGCATATGTTAAGCTCCAGATGATCTATGATCCCTTTCTAGTTTCCTATCATTATCATCAGCATGTTCATGTAACTTGTGATCTCCTTTATCATGGGACACCTTCAATACTAACTCTATGTCAACACATCAAAGAAATGGATTTGTTGGCAATTTAGTGAAGAACATGCTAACCTGTAGCAGTGGATGATCATATAAATAATTAGTACATCGCCCACTCAAATATAAAATGAACATTTAAAGGTGTTTGGAATTGGTCATAGCAACAACTATAAATGATAAGCAGATAATAATAATAATAATAATAATAATAATAATAATAATAATAATAATAATAATAATAATAATAATAATAATAATATTTAAAAAAAAAGGCAGGCCGGTTTATCCAAACAAACAAAACTGCTTAACCTGTATAATCAACACTGACAATGCCTAAATCTATTGACATTCAAGATATCAATTTGATCAAACCTTTAAAATTATTTATCGTATATTAGTTAACTTAATAAATATTTAAATATTCCCAGCCATGTTTCTTAGCTAATGCCTTTGATGCCTCCTCGTTATCAAAACTAACGTATGCTCATCCTGTTTATGTGCAGCCCATCACTATCATTGTATTGAAAACAGAAGAAAATTAGATATTTTCCAATTGCCAATAGCATGTAATGTATTATGAGGGGTTTGAAAGTGAATATTACTTTATAAAAGAGGACAATATGGAAGCTCACTTGGTGTTTTTTTTGTTCTCCCAGGGTCAGTCACAAAATGAGTTGGTATATTTGCTGATTTTGCTTGTGCCTGTAAACAACATGGCTGCATTAGTGTCAAAACATAAGATAAAAAGTCAACAGAGTCATTTTAGCTCTGTTCCCATCAAACATATGCACTCTTTGATCAAGTTAAATGCAATTAGTCATTACGTATTTAAGTACTTACTCTGCAAACAAAAGTAGAAGAAGTCAAAAACTCTAGTGTAAGTCTTTCTTGTCCTCTAATAAGATTAAGCCAAAAACCATTCCCGTTATCAAAGCCAAGACCCTTTTATATGAAAATTTTTAAACAGTACTGACAAAGCCAATTACCAGGGTATATGAATAAGAAATTATGCATCTTTTTTAACTTCATTAATTTGAGAATAAGGTTTTTCTCATAATTAATAAATTCATATAAACTAAAACTGCGTCAAATAAAAATTTTATAATGATATCTGCTAAATGAAAATATTGATATAATAAAATTAAATCAGAAGATTTAAGAATTATAACTACACCTAAGCGGCTTTTGGCCCGTTTGACCTGCTCACCCCTTTGGCATCGTTTTTTTACCCATTTTACCCAGGAGACCCATTCACCCCTTTGGGTTTTTCATGTCTCCAAAATCTGACAGTGAAAGCTAGGAGAGGTGGAATGATGGAATTTGAAGTGGAACCTTTGACGGATGTGTGCTCCGATATGTCGTTGGTGGTACTATAATCAAATGGAGCACATTGTGCACTGGCAAAAGCTCATGCAACAATGTAGTATTTGCACCTTGTAACATGTATCACTAACGTGTCCCCATTGTTCACTTTCATGGTTGGAAAAGGGAACTGTCCATTAACACAGATTTTTCCCGCATACAAAGTTCTATTACAATGTAGCAAAATATTAGTAGTTCATTTGCCGCATAAATAAATAAAATATGTGGGTAAAATTGCCATACCCTGCTTGTAGCTTCTTTGGAGTCTTTGGGAACACCTTAATCAGAGTTGGAGTCAACTGAACGAAACACATGTATGTTGGTCATTACCATTGAGCAACTGTGTTTTAAAAAACTAAAATAGAGGTTGTCATAACCTGATGAGTTTCTCAAAAATGAACATACCTGAACACGCCAAACCTGCGTAGTAAATATTCAGTTAAATTATTTAATGATATTTCTCCTGAACTATTGCAAGCTTAGTTTCATTCAATATAACGTGATTCAAACACCACCTAAAATTATAATGCATCTTCAACCTTGATTACTTTTAATAAGAGCTAAGTTGTTCCTTTAGTTGATCATATACCTTAATCACGGATGTCTGCACTGTCATAGTTGTTCTCAAGTCTTCAGTTTATCGTCTCTTAACATCCCTCATTAAGTTACCTTTTGTCTCTTAGCATCCCTCATTAAGTTACCTTTTGTCTCTAAGCATCCATGATTGTTGTCGGTCTACAATTAATTGTAAATAAATATTAGTTGATCATATACCTTAACCACGGATAATTATCGGTCTATATTGATCCTTGTGACTCCTCTTTTAAAGTTTGGGTTCCACGTAACTTACTCATAAACTTTATCAGAAATTTAATTAGAAGGCATTTATAGTATATACAATCTCACACACAAATACATTAATCTCACAGAATCGTCGATGATGGTAATTGAACCCTCAACCTTTTGGTTGGAGCCATCACTTCCTCGTGGGTACTGCTAGGCCAAAGGCCCTTTGGTTGATGGCCTCAAAATTACAGTCTATATATTTGAGGTCTAGAAGTTTACACTCTATTGAAAAACATTAAAAGCTATAAATTCATTCTTTCAGAGCTCATAGTGTTTAGTACCTATATGATTTTGGCACATGTCCTCCAAATACTTTGAAATGGCTTAGACACATAAACACGGACACAAATATAGTTAAGAATAGATATGACCTGCTATTGATTAAAGTGATCAAGAAGACCAATGAGATCACCAACTATATGAAAGTTAGTATATGAAGAGGGAGACACAGGTGAGTCAGATTCACCATACCCTCTGAGATCAGGTGCAACCACATGGTAACCATGGCTAGCCAAGTGAGCCATCTGATGGCGCCATGAAAACCATGTTTCATGGAACCCATGAAGGAGAAGCACAAATAGTCCTCCTACTTTTATCTCACTGCTACATGCATCCATATTCCATTGGTTTTTATTCTATGCTGGTTCACATATATCACCCATCAATTTCATTTTTTTCTATTAAAGATCTTTGTTTCTGGTTAGTTTTGTGCTTAGCTAGTGATTCATTAAAGTAAAGTGACCAGAATGTGTTATAAGGCATTTATATGAGTTGTGTGAATTGAAGATTAAAATGAAAGATCAAGATAAGCGTTCATAATACGACTCACTATCTCTTTTCTCCTTTTACTTGTTTAAAAATGAGACATAAAATATATCATGATTGACATTGCTTGACAACTTTACCTGAGGTCTCTAACTTATTTTATTCATGCACTTTTCATGAATTTTGCTACTTTCAGAATGAGAAATAAACCACATCGTGTACTTTATCTTCTACTTTACTGCTTGCACCAGGCCTTCTTAAAACATTACCAAAAATAGGTATTGCTGTGACATATACCTGGTAAAAAATATCGTACCTACGCTAAGCCGAATGAACACAATACTCAACCATGTTATGTGGAATCCCTTCATGCATTAATATGAAAAATATAGTTGTAACCCAAAAATGAGTTTCCAGAATTACTTACAATAAATCTGTTTGTGGATTCAACATGTCATCTTCACCTAACACAACATTACCAAGCACAATAAGAATAACACTTGCATCATTCACAATAAAAATATATATATTACAACTTACTCCATTCACTATAATCACGTCAAAACCCCATTATAAGAACTGAACGCATCTCTCTATTCATTAAATGTGTTCGTTGTTTGTGTGTTGTGTTTAGGGTTGCAAAAACTCATATTCGGGCTTTGTGGGATTAATTAATAAAATGTCGGATATACTCTAAACCAATCAGTACATACATAAATAGAACTAATTCTAGCAATATATAACTTTAGATATGACTTGATTCAAGTTAACTAATAGGAGGCACGTCCGGAAAAAAATGTTCAACTGTGAGCTTCCACATCAATTTTCTTCATGGACACTGTGTCCTCCTTTACATACCCACACACCGCTACTAAAACTTGTATAGTAAGGCAAAAGAGAATAATGGCTTACCGGAGCATGAGCTTACCTATATTGCACCCCTACTAAAACTTGTGTAATAAGTCAAAATAACATGAGCTTACCTACATTACACCCCTACTATATATCTGCTGCACCACACCATAATACTGATGAGCATATTCAGAGCGAATGTTGCGCCAATTACTGTACATGACAGATACGGACTATTAGTCTCGGTAAGCATTAAACAATTATTTGAATTATTTGCAGGTTAAAACAAAATTTATTTGAACAAAAAAATGAGACTAAATATCTAAAATAACTTGAATTATTTGCAGGTTAAAATAGAAGTTACAAACTTTGTTGTGTGTATATGCTGCAACAGAAGTTGCACACATAATATGCTGCAACAACAGAAGTTACACACATAATAAGCTGTAATTATAAGTTATTCTGTATCTTATATCATAAAGCACATTTGGATATATCTAGCATGTTATCTATAGTAAAACAATATCTAGTCAATAATGAAAAAAAAAAGAAAGAAAGAAAGAAAGAAAAAAAGATGAAGTTTCTTAGACTGATTGATATATAATCAAACTTGATACAGAAGACACATCTATATTTATGAAATTCAAAAGAGTTAAGGAATATGTATAAAAAGCGCTCTAACACCTAATTAGTGAGATACCTGTGTATTGCAACAGGGTACACACTAATATCTCTAGGTCACGAGATATAAAATTCCCTCTGCATAAGACGAAGCTTCTAAAATCAAATAGGCAAGGGTTTGAGTATTATTGTGATAGCACCAAAAAAATAAACATGAACATGAACATCTTAACATGAACATCACAGATAAACCAAAAAAATAAGAAAAATGTAGAAAAAGAATTGGTTTGTTACATATTAGGGTTTTGAGAAAAAAGTATATTTACCTCCATCATCTTCAAGATTCACAGTTTGCTAGCTTCATGTCAATGTGATATCTATTTGATCATGTCTTCGAGCCCACACCGACTTTACTTTTTTTTGGCCAACCAACACCAACAAAACTATCAGAGATAGTAAAACAAATGAGACAAAAGAGGCTAGTGGAACAGTACATATCGTTGAAGTAAGTAAGTAAATGGTTGTATTACATGTGCGGCTGCAGTATTTTTGTTTCTACATTCCTCAGCTATTCCAAGAACTTTCCAACAAAACTGAGAAAACTGAATAGCTACTAAAACAGTTTCATAATGGCTCGCTTTTCCTTCTTCACATGAGGCTATGAGCACAAAGCGGTACCTGCAACTGATCTCTATGCCTTAGCTTTTCCGTCTTCACATGAGAGGGTTTACAGAACTTAATGGAAAAAATTATGACATTCATAAAGACAAACGAATATGAAGGATCACTTCTTTGAAGGGAAAATCTCAAGTGTGAAATTACAGCTACGTTGGCATTGACTATGTAAGCAGGAAAACCGACAGAATGACCCGGTAACGTTGCACATCATTCGCTGCTGCTAATCTCGCTGAGTCTCACACATAGTTCGGTCCCTGAACTACTAAGTCCCATATAGAAGACCATAGCATCATTTTTCTACCTAGGACCTGGGTCCCTGGGATATAACATGAGAAGTTCACGTATTTCTCGTATGAAGACCGGCCCTTGTCCTCAAACAAAATTCTTTTTCTAGCAACAATAATTTCATAGACTTGATAAAAAGAACCTAACATATGAAGCAAAGTTCAGCTGCATCACTTTTATTAGTGAAGCATACCACAGGTATCAAGCACACCCTCAGCTAAAAAGCAGACAGTCCCAAATGGAAATGCTAAAACCCATAAACGTATTAGATAAATGATTATCGTCCTTCGCTAAGAAGCCTTAGTGTTACACTACCCTAAAATCCTAATCCCAAATTTCATAAGCAAAAATTTGTGCCAAAGAATTTCCAAACCATCATATTTTACTTAAATTGCTTGACTTTATTAGTTTTTGCGCAATTTATCACATCATACATAATCTCCTGTAGATCCTAATAACCTTTCCCCCTAATAACAGTAGCATAAATGTTTCTCCAATAATCCAAAAACAAAACATAAATCACTTCCTAAGATGTATTCGGGATTTCCTATTAAAATCCTATAGTCATTGACACAACACAATACAACTTAACCAAACAGTAGTTTAATTAAAGAGTACCTACTCTTTTAAATCCTCCACCACCAGCATCCGAAAAAGCGTAAACCGAACCCGGCTGTTGAAACCCCAAATATAAATTCGTTGACAAAATTAGGCTACCATCATTCTTAGGAAGCTACAAATGTGTATGGTTGCATGAGAAGTAACTACCATATCACTTGCTTTCAGTTACGTAGTCTTTGAATATAACTTTCTTTTTGCTCACCACCCCTACCTCTGATGATGCGTCTCCCATTTTTATGTATTGATCAAGTGATTAATTGGTTCTTCTGTTTGTCAAAAAAACCAAACATAACGACATCAGTGATCATCAAAAATAGATAACACTCACTAATATTGTTTAGTATATTATGGAAGGGTGACTTCATGTTAATATTGCTTTTATAAACCATATCAACCAGGGAAATATGAATATTGTTTTTGAAATATGATATATTAAACATTAGGTAAGTCTTTCGTATGTATATACACTGTGCTCGACATAAGTTTGGGATTCACCCGTGCGAGGAGCTTCTACTGTGGAATCTGGAACACCAATGTCTGTTAATGCGATATCGTTTAACCCTTGATCTTCTTGAATGTCGCCTGGCACTAGCAGTTGGTGGAGATACATGTTCCACCTTGACGGTTTGGACTCCTGTGTCTATTTCTACGACTTCTGGCTCAGTATATGAAACTACATCAGGTTTTAAGCTATCTGTCGCAGCATGAACATCTGACGTGTGGAAGATCACAAACAATGACTTTGCGTACATGTGGCTATGGAGACGTTTGGAATTAAAAATTTATTTCAGTTCATATAAAATGTATAGATTAACAAAAATAATTAAAAAATAAAAATAAAAAACTAATTAAAATTAACAACACAACATCACAAACGATGTTTAAAGCTTATATAGCTAACGGAAAGATAACAACCTTAATATACTTAGAAAAAATCATTAAACTTTTCTCCTTCTAGCCATGTATTTAACAGCTTAATCCCATCCTGAATAAATAAACAAACAAAATCACGACACTCGAAGTACACAATCACACAAACAGATTAAATAAACGTTATACGATATTATTATAGTTAATTGTGTGTACTTGAACATATTAGGGTTTTGCAAAATAATGTGTTGGTCTAGTGGTTATCATGTTTGTTTGTCTACTAACACACCCAAGTTCGATTCTTGAGAAGCCTAAATTTTTAAATTTTATTATACTGAATTTTAATTTTAAAAAAAAATGTGCACACGTCTAACACAAATACTTTCAAAATTAATTAAAAAATGCAAATAAAATAAATTAAAAAAAAATTGCTTACATGGCGACAATGTGATGACATGGCACTTAATGAATTACTGGGCAATGAGGTGGCGTTTACGTGGCATTATCTACGTGTAACGCCTCCTGTTATATATAATATATAGATATATACATACATACATATATATATATATATATATATATATATATATATATATATATATATATATATATAGGGTAGGGATCCAATAAGAAAAATAATTAAAATGAGAAGGGTAAGAAGTAATTCTAGTCACACATTTTTATATGGGACGGAAAATTTGAATGAAGATGCATCCATTTTTGTAGGTGCATCTATAATGTGTGTTTGTGGTTACTTCTTATCCTTCCTATTTTAATTATTCTTCCTATTTGATCCTAACTCTATGTAACTCTATATATATATATATATACATCTTCACATATTATACTACTATTTTTTCCACAAAAAAATTATTGGAAGAATGATGTTTTTCATTATCATCATAATACTACAAACCGAGTCTTGAATGTTTCAAGTAACAAGAAGTTGAAAGTTTGCGGTATTCGAAGAAGAAAATAAAGCACATGAATCAAGACCGAATTGGTGCACATGATTGTTTTTTAGCCGCCTAATTTTGCGAAGATATACTATATAACGTCTAAAGGTTCAAATAGAGGTTCTGAATAAGTCAAGAGTATATGCAAACATTGTTTAAGACGTACCAAATTAGTGTGAATATTCTCAACAAAATAACGGATGTGTATGAAAATAATTTTTTTTCATTGATACAAACAATTATTTAATTCACATGCAACATAGTTACTTATGATGTTTCCAAAAGATTAAAAAAAGCAATATCTTTAGAATTTTATGAACACGAACTTCATCGATCAATCGATATTGAATGAAGTAAAAATAAAATAAAATTGAGCAAGTTGATTGACTAAAAGTTGAAATCTTAATAGAGTAATTTTAAATTTGACTCAATTTTGTTTAACAACATAAAAACGCGTGTCTAAATTGTAATAAAACTCGATAAATGGTGACCAAAATTTTTGTGGTCATTCCTTGCCACCTCAGCTTTCTCTCTCTAAGACTACACCCCAACCAAGCGACCACAAAAAATAAATAAATAAATAAATAAAAATAAAAAAACACAAGAATTGAAAGTTTGTTGTGCAGACAACCATATCTTTGATATAGTTGGGGTGAGACGCGTCGCTTGGGGCTTGGCTAGTGGGGGAACGCATTGCATTTGTGGTTGGCTAGGGAGTTGTGGTTGCCTTGCAACCTCCCATTAGCATTAGTCTAATAATAATGTCCATTGTTGGATAAACCTCGACAACAAACCTGAAGTTCGATTGCGGAACGCTAGATCGCGAGTTGTATCGAGCTCAAGTGGCAAACACGAGAGACACAATATACTATAAAGAACCAACAAGAATATGCACACGTTATACCCTCAACGAACCCTTTATTAAAACCAATAAAGCTTTTACAATTGAGGAAGAAGAATGAATAACTAGAATCCCCCTTGTAACAATTCGCAATTTCAGATTAATTACTATTCCTGGAAAATTCACTATTCACTTTTACTATTCATGTTACTATTCATTTTTACTATTCATTTCTTTCCGAAATTTTCCCGAAAGTTGATTTTTATTTGATATTCTCAAGTGATAATCATTTACATGGCAAATTAAATGTTTGACATTCGTCAGATCATTTTCGTGAAAGTTATTAAGGAATTACACGGAATTACACGTTTTAGGGTAAAACGTCATTCAGAAATTCTACGTACAACGAAACTCGACCGCGTTAAGTGACCCCGCATCAGAAAAATGTTTGACACACTCATGATTTATTTGAGAATTAATCGTGACTGAGAAAAACATGACCAAAGACTTCCCGGCAGGTCACCCAAGCCTGTACTACTCTCGCATGAGCACGCTTAACCGTTTGGGCGATTAACCGTTAGACCACAAAACGCGTTTCTAAGACGATTTGAGTTTTCAACTTATTAGAAAAAGTCAACATATTTTTCCCTCCTCCATTGACCAAAAATCATCCCTTGATGTTATAAGTCATTCCTTGATTTTTAGGCTTACGGTTTGATGTCTAAAAGACATATAATACCAACCTACACTAGACTGAGCCCAGTCTAGACATTATAAGTCATTTTAAATCATTTTTATCACATTAGAAAAGTAACATTTTACTTTTCTCAATTTTACGCAATATTCGTACGTTTTACGTATTACGCGTTTTAGACCCGTGTTTCCAGTTTTTAGCAGGGTTTTAGCACCCGATAGATCCTACCACTCATTTTATATTTTATTATGGAACATATGGACATGTTTACCAATACTTTCAAGTTCCATAATTTTACGACACCCGGTTTTACGTTTTGAGGCTTAATCATTTACGATTGGCATTTCCCGGAGTCAAAACTAACCAAGTATCTTGGATAATACCAAGAAAAGTCTAACCCTTGCTCTCCAAGCTCATGAACCGCCCTAGGAGGGGGGAGTCACACCCATGTGGCTTCATCTCATGAATTTACCCTTAAATCAACACTTATTTACAACTTGGTCACCAAGTTGTAACACTTTCCTAGTAAGCTTCCTAACCTCCTCATTTGGACTATAAATACTCCCTCCCCCCTTCCTTATTGCCGTGCACCTCCAACACCATAACCACTTCACACTTAGCTTATTTCCTTCAAAGTTCTAGCAAGGATCAAGTGTTTCTTCAAGGTAGAAACCCTAGTTGATCTTAGGTTACCAAAACTCTTCCAAACCTTAACATACTTGGTGTTTTCTCTTGAGTTTAAATCCACTCAATACACCTCAACTTTCATTACATCTCTTTCAAGAATACCAAGGGTAGAAAGGTTGCATGAAGTGAAAAAGGGTTGAAGCAAGTCTATCAATGTTCTTTTCCTTACTTGCTACTTTCCTTTCATCTTTGAAAGCCAAAAGTTGTAAGCCAAACCCTAACATGATTCTTGTTAAATAATCATATTCATGTTATTTACATATTATTTGTGCTATATTATGTCTTGTATTCATGTCCATGGTGTATAAAAGTGAATAAAACAAGTTATTGTACATGATTGATAAGACAAGTTACTATAGCAAGCAAACTAGTGACTTTCTTGGAAAACCACGACCAAAATGGTAAAATTATGATATTGGATCATTACATATTACAGTAGAGGACTTAACAAGGAAACCATAGCAATTTGAACCACCTAAAACGAGTATACGAGTCAAAAGTTATGCCCATTTGAAGTTACCAAAACTTTTCGGCAAACTGCCAAATACCATTCTGATCAAATTTGGGTTTTGAAAGTCCCACTTCTGGTCCGATTCATCAAAAAGTTAAAACACGAAAGTTGTCCGGAACGACGTTTTCGTTCAGGAATTAAGAAGCTCGAGCTCTGAAAACGCTTTCCGAGTAATAAATTTCTTCAAATTCTAAACAGCCCATTTTTAGACCAAAGTCATTACATATAAGTTATGGTTTATGAAGACCAAAGGGGTCTTATGACCTAGAATCAAGACACAACCATGGCTAGAGCCAAGGTTGAGTCTCAAGACCATGGAACAATGACCAAAGGTCATGGCTAGGCCATGACGAAATGACCATACCAACTTACAAAGGCGTAAACATGAAACAATGAATTAGGCGATAACATGAACAAGCAATTTGGATCTACTTCACTTAAAAGGAAACCATGAGATTTTACCAAATAGAAAATGGTCATTCAAGACTTATGAAACTACCCCTAATAACAATCTTCATGTACAAATAAACTTTCCTAAGTTTATTCAAATATCGGACATGTAACTTTCGGATCAAAACTTATATCTATATATTTCATCAACTACTACAATAGCAGGGAGCCTCATATGAGGAGTTCATTATGTAAGCCGTCGAGATGAGTTGTGGATTTACGAGTTAAAGTGTCCTGGCTCCTCGAACGCTTACTAACATGACTTCTGAATTATGTCGGCCCGAACGGTAGTAAACGATATACCAAACATACATGTTCATGAATCTTTTCCTTCAAAGACTTACAATATACATCATACCACATCATGGACTAAATGCAAGATATATATATATAGGCACTACTTCATATTCTTTACTCCGATCCTAAGTCGCAACATTCGATTATAGGTTGCTCGTAGAAACCTTCACGATTCAACCGTTACATTCATTACTTGCTATCTTACTTAAGGTGAGTTCATAGCCCCATTTTCCATTACTTAATTGTTTTACAAACCCTTGGGGGGGAATACATGCTATTTTAATCGAGCACAATGTTTCTAAATTGTATGCTTGCCTGATTGTTTTATTATCACTAAGTACCAACCTTGCTAAACCGAGATCCCTTATTATGAACCATTTAATCACTAGCAATAGTGAGCGCGAATATTGTGAATAGGCCTATTGGGATTGACGAATCCCATTTGTATTGACTAAGTTCAAACAAATGCATTAATATTTGAGATTTAGGTATGTTAGCAAAGTACCTACCGGGATAAATCTGCCGATCGATATTGGTACACGTTAACGTTATGGTGTCATAAGCTTAGTGTATAATACATGTTCCGGGCGTATAATAACGTAGCCTACCTGTTCTGTTTTCCAAACATTGGTGTGAGCCTATAACTCACACTACCAACATATTGTGTTCAAACGATTTAACAAACTCTATGAATATCACTCAACCTTTGTGTTGACCTCTCAAGCATGTATTTCAGGTTCATGACGATCAAGGATGGCACGGAAGGACACGGATACTCAAGAGGGCTATAAATTTTATTATCATTCAAAACTCATTTAATGTAAATTGTAAACATGGAACCAATTGGGACCTCATTTTGTAATCTCTGATATTTATATAATTTGAATGATAAATCTTTTAAAACGACTCAATTGGAGTTCGTTTTCTATTATTGTGACTATTGTGCCATCAAGTAACACCCAGTTCGAATTCCGCTGCAACCATGAATTGGGGGTGTTACAGATTGGTACCAGAGCCATGGTTATAGAGAAACGGGTCTAATTGAGACCTAAACTATAACCGCACATACAAGCAAAAACATTTTTATAGCCTTCCGCTCTCCGTGTCTTCCATCCTCCAGACGATTATGGACTTAGTAAGCATGTTATGCATCACAAACATATTAGTATATTCATATATACCCATTTTGAGCATTTTCCCGTAAGCATTAGTTTATTGATATATAAACTCGGTTTATTTTCAATCATTTATCTAAACAATGGACTGCGTATGCCTATTCTAGGGTATTTCGACACAATCACACTCTCCCAATCATGTTCCTACTCCAACATTCACTTTTCCAAGACATTATGAGATACAATGGTCTCATTCATTTTCCAAGACATTGTGAGATACAATGGCCTCATTCATTTTCCAAGACATTGTGAGATACAATGGTCTCATTCATTTTCCAAGACATTGTATGATACAATGGTCTTAATCATTTCTCAAATGTTTTGAGTCACACAATGGCCTAACCTACTTCCCAGACATTGTGAATTGCACAATGGTCTAACTGATGAGGCGAAAAATGATCCGTTTTTAGGGGGTCATTTAAGCCCGAATCCGAACTTATTTGATCAAATATTGCCCTAAATCGTTCCTTTTGTGATTTTAGGTACTTGGAGAGTGAATTCTGGAAAAGAAGCTATTTTGGACGTTTTTGGAGCATAAAAGTGAAGAAAACGGCTAAGTACCAATTTTCCATGCTGTGAATAGTTCCTGACGGCGTCATGGGTCCCAACCTGATGGCGTCAGATGCATCTACAACAATTTTTACCGAAAGTTTGTGACGGCGTCAAGAGGAAGAGGGTGACGGCGTCAGCGATCATGGAATTATTTACCGAGAGTTTGTGACGGCGTCATACACAGGGCGTCAAGAGTTAATTGCATGACGGCCTACGGGTGACGGCGTCAAATGTAGATCAAGAGCGTCCGATGAACTTTTTGGCGGCGGTCTGACGGCGTCACAAGTTTGTTCGTGACGCCGTCATATCGAATTTCCTATATATACTTTTCTAGTTTTTCAGTTTTAGAGAGAAGTTTTGGTGAAACCCTAAAGACGATTTTGGTGCCTCTTTTACAGGTTTTTCAAGGGTTCCAAACCCTTGAGACCTTGCATTGTAATTAAGATAAGTATTCTTAATTCAATCAATATGTCTATGTGTTGGTTGTTTATCTTTTGTTCTTATCTTAATTCTACTATGCTAGGCTAGATCTCTCTTGTGTTTGCTTAGATCTAATGAAACCTAGATGTTGATTATGTGTTGATTACTTGTCTATTCTTGTTTTGAATGAATGATTTTATATGTTAGGCTTAAGAAAACTGGCAGATCTCCAAATGGTAACATGCTTGAACGTCTTAAGAAACATGAACCGAGGCGTACTAGGTCTTTATTGGTTGTATTTAATGCATGAGCCACTGTTTACAATCCCTATAGTTGTGCTGGGTCATGGTGTAGGAGGAGATAAGAGCTCATAGAGTTGGGGAGTTATGTATGCCACCCCACGAATGGTATTAAGGAATACAACCCGTCATTCATACAAGTGTAACAAGTAATTAACATGTAAAAGATATCTAGGGAGTAGTGAAGTCTAAGTAAACACAATTTCTCCATATACTGCTCACAACCTTAGTTTAATATTAGTTCAATTTCATTTTCATTAGTTTAATTAGTTATATAGTAGTTTTTGGGTTAGTTGATTAGCAACTAATTCCGCCCACTCCTTCAAAACCCGAGATTTTACTTGCTTTCATTAAAACATAAAAACACAAAAATAATCATCTTTCATCTCTAGAACTTTTAATTAGGTTTTCTAATCCTAGCGACACTATTCCTAAGCTGAACGATCAATCCCCCGGTACCTGCCACTATACTATACTACAACGATCAGGTACACTGCCTGGTGGGGGTTGTAAGCCTCGCGAGATCCCTCGAGAGGTAAAGCAAGGTGCGATTCCCACGCATCAAGTTTTTGGCGCCGCAGCCTGGGGAATAGTTATTGTCTAGGTTAGTTTATCTTTTTATTAGGTCTACTTGCTAGATTCCTTTCTAGTAAGATTTTTATTTTTATTTTTAGGTCTTCTTTAGTCTATCTCATTTCTTTGTGTTCTTTGTTCGTAAACAATTTCGATGGATAACAATAACATTGATCGCTTGATTCCTGTTATTCGTGTTTTTCGTCGTAGGATTTTCCAAATGCCCGTCCCACTTCCTTTAGCAGAAAATGAGAACCCACCTAACCTGTCACCCAACCACCACTTTGACAATAATTCTGAGTTAGAAGAGTCTGATCATGATGATGACCATAGGGCTAGTCCTTTTTACTATTCAGACTCCGATAAGGATCTTGATGATGGTGATGTGATTAATGAGGATAGAATGGAAGAAGAAGTAAACCCTCTTAGGTATGTTGACCCTAGAACTAGGATTGAGTGTGATAGTTCATTTAACATGCAATTCCCTTGTAAGATTGGATTTAAGAGCTTTAACGCCTATCTCAATTCATCTCTTCCCATGAACATAATCTCACGTAATGAATTCAATAAAATCATGGTAGATGAGTTAGAATATAAAGGAGAAAACATTGTGGCTATGGCAATACCATTACATGTGTTTGTAGGAAGTTTGGTTTATCTTGTTGAATTCATGGTTATGGAGAATCTAGGAGAATTTATTGATGATAAATTGACCCAAGTTGTGTTTGGAAGATCTTTCAAACGATTGACCAACCTCGATGAAAAACTCATAGAAGGGTTAACTACATTCTCGGAGGGGGATGAAGAATTTGTCTATCAAATGCCCCGCGCGCACCCTAGGTTCAAAGGTTTTTCCATGGAAAAGTGTAGTAGGTATCCACCCATGGAAATGCTAAGTGAGAATGATGAGAGAAAAGGACTTAAGTACACGCATGAAAAAAATAAAAAATACTATCGCATGTGCTTAGAGTTAGGGGAAGAGTATAAGAAAGATGAGGCGACAATTAGATGGCTCACACTTGGTTATGTGAGCATAAGCGATACACGGTAACCCACGACTTTGAGTCTAGCTACAAGACTCGTAAATAAAGAAAAGCGCTTCTTGGGAGGCAACCCATGTTTTGTGTGATTTTTATTTGTTTGATTGTTATTTGCTTCCGTATGCATGTTTTATTTTTATTGTTGGTTGATCATGTTTCTCTACTAAAAAATGGAAATACTTTATTATGTTGTTTAGCCTAGTCTTAACTTCAACCTAGAAGTATTTTTGCAAAAGATAAGTGTAAGGGGAAACCCCAAATATGTTTTTAAGAAACACAAGATCATGATTCTCCACAATTTTAAGTGAGCATGTATATTAGTACTTGTTAGTGTCAAATGCTTGTATCGAGTCATAATGAAGTTTTGCAGGATTGTCCAGGAAGTAGAACCAAGTTTTTCCAGAAATTTTCCGGAAACTTAACACAAGGATTTCTGCAGGTCAATCCTGACGGCGTCACGAGTTTACTCTTGACGGCGTCACGGGTGAAAATCTTGAAATTTTACCAGTTTTGTTTTTCTAACGGAGTCTTATGGTTTTTGTGAACTATTAAGTTTTATAATCTCCAGGAAATCTGCAAACTTCATTTACGAGCATTATATCTTACTTTGCTTTCTAGGATTTTGTAAGTTATATAGGATGCCGCCGATTTTACGCGAGGTTGTCTTGTCTACTTTTTCAGATTTTACAGGTTATATTGGACAAGAAGATGATTTATATTCTGGAAGGGAAGCTTTGATTGTTCGTTTTCTTGGAAGAAGATTTAACCTGGCCAACTAAAATCCATACCGAGCGAATCAGGGGAGTATTTGATTTCATTCTCTTTACTTGTTTACTTTTACATTCTTTACTTGAACATTGGGGACAATGTTCATCTTAAGTGTAAGGGGAGGGTAAAAAGATGATACCTTACATATGCACTTTCGCTTGAGTTTGTTTTGTTCAATAGTAGGTGTGTAATAAAACTATGAGAAATACTTGTTAGTGTAATTTTAGCGCCAAATTTAAAATTTTTTACAACATTTAGGAGTGAAACTTTAGCCATAGCAAGCGTCTCATGGATAGGAGATTGTATGACTAGCACATAACCGTATATTCAGAAAAATTTTCCACCCAAAAATGTGAGGTTCGCCTTTAGATTTGATAGGAAAAGCATTCATTATTAGTGCTTATGAGTGTACCGGTAGCATTTAGATTCTAGAACTTGCGTTAGTGATGCATCCCGAGACCGCTAGTGAGACTACATTCGTGTAGTAGGATTTACTACATGATAAGAGGCATTAGGATCACCCTTGTGTTAAACCCGTATTATAATTACTTGACCGTTTAAGTCTTATTACTTGGCTAGTTAAGTCAACTAATTTTTCCCACACCCTTAGCGTTGTACTCATTTTTAGTACACGAAACCCCTAGTACACCCCTCCGAGCCTATCTTTTCGTTTCTAACTTTAAGCATTTTACTTAAAGGAAGAATTTGTTACACCCCACTTAAATGTACACCCAAATCGCCTTAGCCTTCCGTGTATGCACTCATCTTTAGTGCATTATTGTTATTTGTTAAACCCTTAGTTAACTTTCTAATTGATTACATGGTTGCTAAGTCGAGTCATATCCTTGTACATATTGTTTTGGGACGATTGGGACTCATGGGTAAGTACTTATTTTATGGAGTAATGGGGAAGAACATCACTTATTACCCCCATATGTACGTTAATTTTAAAAGTGTTCCAAGTGTTTTGATTTTCTTAATTCGAGTCATTAGATTAGTTAAATGTAAAGTATGTAAAGATTCAAGTGTAAGGGGAATTCCCATTCCCTATGATGTATTATTTTGGATGGTAGGGCAAGAGTGTATGCAAAAAAAAAAAAAAAAAAAAAAAAAAAAATAGAAAAAGAAAAGAGAAAAAAACATACGGACTACCATCCCGTTTTCATTCTATGTTCATTTTATGTTTTTCTTATTTTTCATTTATTAGCTTAAGTCGAGTCTAGTCTTGGCTTAGCAACGCCATCTTGTACATGTAATTAACTAAGATTGTTAACTCGCCACCAGTAAAATTTCCTTTATCCAACAAAACCGTGTAATTCATATCCCTATACCTAACATTACAACTCTTTTAAAAGACCTCTTTGATAGTTTATCCTAGGTGCTTACGCCATGTGGTGCAGGTTTGATCCTTTCCCAAGCCTATGGTAATCTATTTTGCTATGACAGGTAGTGAGAGATATCTTCCATTTCCATATTGTTATATTACTTTATTACACCCGAGAGATGTGAGTATCTAAACACTATTTGTGAGGTGCTAGTGTATGACCTCCGTGCTTGTCTATTGGTCTTTAGTGGAACGATTATTTGTTGTAATTACTTTTATATTAGTGTTAAATGACTCCTAACTTGTCTTTTGAATAGAATAAAAGCTCATTTGCTTGTGGACAAGCAAATCTCAAGTGTAAGGGTATATGATGAGGCGAAACATGATCCGTTTTTAGGGGGTCATTTAAGCCCGAATCCGAACTTATTTGATCAAATATTGCCCTAAATCGTTCCTTTTGTGATTTTAGGTACTTGGAGAGTGAATTCTGGAAAAGAAGCTATTTTGGACGTTTTTGGAGCATAAAAGTGAAGAAAACGGCTAAGTACCAATTTTCCATGCTGTGAATAGTTCCTGACGGCGTCATGGGTCCCAACCTGACGGCGTCAGATGCATCTACAACAATTTTTACCGAAAGTTTGTGACGGCGTCAAGAGGAAGAGGGTGACGGCATCAGCGATCATGGAATTATTTACCGAGAGTTTGTGACGGCGTCATACACAGGGCGTCAAGAGTTAATTGCATGACGGCCTACGGGTGACGGCGTCAAATGTAGATCAAGAGCGTCCGATGAACTTTTTGGCGGCGGTCTGACGGCGTCACAAGTTTGTTCGTGACGCCGTCATATCGAATTTCCTATATATACTTTTCTAGTTTTTCAGTTTTAGAGAGAAGTTTTGGTGAAACCCTAAAGACGATTTTGGTGCCTCTTTTACAGGTTTTTCAAGGGTTCCAAACCCTTGAGACCTTGCATTGTAATTGAGATAAGTATATTCGTAATTCAATCAATATGTCTATGTGTTGGTTGTTTATCTTTTGTTCTTATCTTAATTCTACTATGCTAGGCTAGATCTCTCTTGTGTTTGCTTAGATCTAATGAAACCTAGATGTTGATTATGTATTGATTACTTGTCTATTCTTGTTTTGAATGAATGATTTTATATGTTAGGCTTAAGAAAACTGGCAGATCTCCAAATGGTAACATGCTTGAACGTCTTAAGAAACATGAACCAAGGCGTACTAGGTCTTTATTGGTTGTATTTAATGCATGAGCCACTGTTTACAATCCCTATAGTTGTGTTGGGTCATGGTGTAGGAGGAGATAAGAGCTCATAGAGTTGGGGAGTTATGTATGCCACCCCACGAATGGTATTAAGGAATACAACCCGTCATTAATACAAGTGTAACAAGTAATTAACATGTAAAAGATATCTAGGGAGTAGTGAAGTCTAAGTAAACACAATTTCTCCATATACTGCTCACAACCTTAGTTTAATATTAGTTCAATTTCATTTTCATTAGTTTAATTAGTTATATAGTAGTTTTTGGGTTAGTTGATTAGCAACTAATTCCGCCCACTCCTTCAAAACCCGAGATTTTACTTGCTTTCATTAAAACATAAAAACACAAAAATAATCATCTTTCATCTCTAGAACTTTTAATTAGGTTTTCTAATCCTAGCGACACTATTCCTAAGCTGAACGATCAATCCCCCGGTACCTGCCACTATACTATACTACAACGATCAGGTACACTGCCTGGTGGGGGTTGTAAGCCTCGCGAGATCCCTCGAGAGGTAAAGCAAGGTGCGATTCTCACGCATCACTAACCTATTTCCGAGACATTGTGTTTTGTGCAAATGGTCTCTAGAATTATTCCATCACATCATCAATATCATTTCTTATGATATCAAAAACCCGTCACAATCTATCGATTTCAAAACAAGAAATATGAGATTTCTAAAGGACAAACAAATCCATCACCTACAAAAGCTGAAGTTCAGCTTTACATTTATCAAAGTTTTCTTCTGAAACCTTCATTATAAAAAGTTCGTGATCCTGGCCAAGTATGTTCTATTTTAGAACTACTTAAAACTTCCTTTCCACACGTACCTACCCGTACTATCTTCTATGCGATGGAATGTGAAAACATAGGTTACAAGTCTTGTATGGGCGGGACTTGCAACTGAAGGGTTTGACATCGCCTTTGTTTAGTGGACAGTTTCCCAAAACCAACGGACATATCACAAGTATACCTAATTTAGGTATTTGAAAATTTTATCGAACCTTGGCTAAATATAGACTAGTCACCTATATTTAACCTAGGGACAGTGGAATATAGTCTGACTAACTATATTCGACTTAAAATTTTCAAATACTGAGAATAGTTGTACTAGGGTTATGTTTAGATTGATTTCCTACATGAACACGATAAACCACCAGAATACATTAAAACAATCTAGAGACACGATAGTGTCTTACCACTCAGCGAAATCTTAACACCTTATTTCTACTACCTAAATTCATTCTTGAAATTTTTCATTTATGAGATAATCCGAACTACTATCTTGGAATAGTTATCAATTATTCTCTACATCCTGTAGAAGTACTATCCTATTTAGGTCCTAAGGATACCATTCCATCATAAACCTTTAAAATCTCTTAAGATTTTCAAAACAAACTCAACATCTATACCTAAGAGTATTAATGTTAAGCATACACTACACACTTTTGTTCATCAACATATCACAACATTATCTTCACAACCGTGGCAAACACAAGCTCATTAACAGATCTTGATGCACTTTTAAAGCTCAAATCATCCTTAGTTACACCACAAGCACCCTTATCAGCTTTACAAGATTGAATATTCATCTTGTACTTTTGGAACACCAGTATCATCTCGTAATACCCTACCTTGTAACTCACCGACTAAGTATGAATGTTGTGTAGGATGATTTGTAATTATTTGAATGGATTGGGATGCCTTTTCATTTAAATAAAAACATTGTAAATCACCAAACCATAAGTTTATATTTCCTTATTTACATTGTTTGGGATGCCTCTCTATGTAAATAAAGAATTATAAACAAGTGGGCTTATTTGTATCCAAAATAACATAAGTATGAAGTTAATAAACACTAGGTACAACAACCGATTACCTACTAGGCTATGATTGCAATTACTATCTCAATTCCTATTAATATTCGACTGCTATATCAATTTCCTTTGATATTCGACTATTACCATACCTTTCCTACATAAAAGTTATGCCGACACACGACGCAGACCCTTAGAGTTCCAAGTCGGAGACAGGGTTATGCTAAAGGTATCGCCTTGGAAAGGCTTGATACAATTCGGTAAACGAGGAAAACTAAACCCAAGATACATCGGACCATTCAAAATCCTAGCAAGGGTTGGCCATGTGGCGTACAGACTTGAGCTTCCATTAGAACTCAGTAGTGTACACCCCACTTTCCATGTATCTAACCTAAAGAAATGCTTGTCGGATGAATCACTAGTGATTCCACTCGATGAAATTCAACTCAATGACGATCTTCAATTTATTGAGGAACCCGTAGAAATCATGGACCGAGAGGTCAAACAACTCAAGCAAAGCCGTATTCCAATTGTCAAAGTTCGTTGGAACTCACGACGTGGTCCTGAATACACATGGGAACGAGAGGACCAGATACGTAAGAAATACCCACATCTTTTTACCAACAAAGTTTCTACTCCCAACGCAAATTGATCTCCGGGACGGAGCTCTCATATGGGGTGGAGACTGTAACAATTCGCAATTTCAGGTTAATTACTATTCCCGGAAAATTCACTATTCACTTTTACTATTCATGTTACTATTCATTTCTTTCCGAAATTTTCCCGAAAGTTGATTTTTATTTGATATTCTCAAGTGATAAATCATTTCCATGGCAAATTAAATGTTTGACATTCGTCAGATCATTTTCGTGAAAGTTATTAAGGAATTACACGGAATTACACGTTTTAGGGTAAAACGTCATTCAGAAATTCTACGTACAACGAAACTCGACCGCGTTAAGTGACCCCGCATCAGAAAAATGTTTGACACACTCATGATTTATTTGAGAATTAATCGTGACTGAGAAAAACATGACCAAAGACTTCCCGGCAGGTCACCCAAGCCTGTACTACTCTCGCATGAGCACGCTTAACCGTTTGGGCGATTAACCGTTAGACCACAAAACGCGTTTCTAAGACGATTTGAGTTTTCAACTTATTAGAAAAAGTCAACATATTTTTCCCTCCTCCATTGACCAAAAATCATCCCTTGATGTTATAAGTCATTCCTTGATTTTTAGGCTTACGGTTTGATGTCTAAAAGACATATAATACCAACCGACACTAGACTGAGCCCAGTCTAGACATTATAAGTCATTTTAAATCATTTTTATCACATTAGAAAAGTAACATTTTACTTTTCTCAATTTTACGCAATATTCGTACGTTTTACGTATTACGCGTTTTAGACCCGTGTTTCCAGTTTTTAGCAGGGTTTTAGCACCCGATAGATCCTACCACTCATTTTATATTTTATTATGGAACATATGGACATGTTTACCAATACTTTCAAGTTCCATAATTTTACGACACCCGGTTTTACGTTTTGAGGCTTAATCATTTACGATTGGCATTTCCCGGAGTCAAAACTAACCAAGTATCTTGGATAATACCAAGAAAAGTCTAACCCTTGCTCTCCAAGCTCATGAACCGCCCTAGGAGGGGGGAGTCACACCCATGTGGCTTCATCTCATGAATTTACCCTTAAATCAACACTTATTTACAACTTGGTCACCAAGTTGTAACACTTTCCTAGTAAGCTTCCTAACCTCCTCATTTGGACTATAAATACTCCCTCCCCCCTTCCTTATTGCCGTGCACCTCCAACACCATAACCACTTCACACTTAGCTTATTTCCTTCAAAGTTCTAGCAAGGATCAAGTGTTTCTTCAAGGTAGAAACCCTAGTTGATCTTAGGTTACCAAAACTCTTCCAAACCTTAACATACTTGGTGTTTTCTCTTGAGTTTAAATCCACTCAATACACCTCAACTTTCATTACATCTCTTTCAAGAATACCAAGGGTAGAAAGGTTGCATGAAGTGAAAAAGGGTTGAAGCAAGTCTATCAATGTTCTTTTCCTTACTTGCTACTTTCCTTTCATCTTTGAAAGCCAAAAGTTGTAAGCCAAACCCTAACATGATTCTTGTTAAATAATCATATTCATGTTATTTACATATTATTTGTGCTATATTATGTCTTGTATTCATGTCCATGATGTATAAAAGTGAATAAAACAAGTTATTGTACATGATTGATAAGACAAGTTACTATAGCAAGCAAACTAGTGACTTTCTTGGAAAACCACGACCAAAATGGTAAAATTATGATATTGGATCATTACATATTACAGTAGAGGACTTAACAAGGAAACCATAGCAATTTGAACCACCTAAAACGAGTATACGAGTCAAAAGTTATGCCCATTTGAAGTTACCAAAACTTTTCGGCAAACTGCCAAATACCATTCTGATCAAATTTGGGTTTTGAAAGTCCCACTTCTGGTCCGATTCATCAAAAAGTTAAAACACGAAAGTTGTCCGGAACGACGTTTTCGTTCAGGAATAAAGAAACTCGAGCCCTGAAAACGCTTTCCGAGTAATAAATTTCTTCAAATTCTAAACAGCCCATTTTTAGACCAAAGTCATTACATATAAGTTATGGTTTATGAAGACCAAAGGGGTCTTATGACCTAGAATCAAGACACAACCATGGCTAGAGCCAAGGTTGAGTCTCAAGACCATGGAACAATGACCAAAGGTCATGGCTAGGCCATGACGAAATGACCATACCAACTTACAAAGGCGTAAACATGAAACAATGAATTAGGCGATAACATGAACAAGCAATTTGGATCTACTTCACTTAAAAGGAAACCATGAGATTTTACCAAATAGAAAATGGTCATTCAAGACTTATGAAACTACCCCTAATAACAATCTTCATGTACAAATAAACTTTCCTAAGTTTATTCAAATATCGGACATGTAACTTTCGGATCAAAACTTATATCTATATATTTCATCAACTACTACAATAGCAGGGAGCCTCATATGAGGAGTTCATTATGTAAGCCGTCGAGATGAGTTGTGGATTTACGAGTTAAAGTGTCCTGGCTCCTCGAACGCTTACTAACATGACTTCTGAATTATGTCGGCCCGAACGGTAGTAAACGATATACCAAACATACATGTTCATGAATCTTTTCCTTCAAAGACTTACAATATACATCATACCACATCATGGACTAAATGCAAGATATATATATAGGCACTACTTCATATTCTTTACTCCGATCCTAAGTCGCAACATTCGATTATAGGTTGCTCGTAGAAACCTTCACGATTCAACCGTTACATTCATTACTTGCTATCTTACTTAAGGTGAGTTCATAGCCCCATTTTCCATTACTTAATTGTTTTACAAACCCTTGGGGGGGAATACATGCTATTTTAATCGAGCACAATGTTTCTAAATTGTATGCTTGCCTGATTGTTTTATTATCACTAAGTACCAACCTTGCTAAACCGAGATCCCTTATTATGAACCATTTAATCACTAGCAATAGTGAGCGCGAATATTGTGAATAGGCCTATTGGGATTGACGAATCTCATTTGTATTGACTAAGTTCAAACAAATGCATTAATATTTGAGATTTAGGTATGTTAGCAAAGTACCTACCGGGATAAATCTGCCGATCGATATTGGTACACGTTAACGTTATGGTGTCATAAGCTTAGTGTATAATACATGTTCCGGGCGTATAATAACGTAGCCTACCTGTTCTGTTTTCCAAACATTGGTGTGAGCCTATAACTCACACTACCAACATATTGTGTTCAAACGATTTAACAAACTCTATAAATATCACTCAACCTTTGTGTTGACCTCTCAAGCATGTATTTCAGGTTCATGACGATCAAGGATGGCACGGAAGGACACGGATACTCAAGAGGGCTATAAATTTTATTATCATTCAAAACTCATTTAATGTAAATTGTAAACATGGAACCAATTGGGACCTCATTTTGTAATCTCTGATATTTATATAATTTGAATGATAAATCTTTTAAAACGACTCAATTGGAGTTTGTTTTCTATTATTGTGACTATTGTGCCATCAAGTAACACCCAGTTCGAATTCCGCTGCAACCATGAATTGGGGGTGTTACACCCCTCATCTCTATTTTTTTATAGAGATGAGGGGATAAAAACCATAGCTTGCCTTGCATTCCAAGCTATCTAATCCTAGTTCTAGTCTACCACCTAATGTAATTACAAAGTACACTTTAGTCCCTAATCTATGTTTAAGTTACTACTAATATTTAACAATTTCCACCTTAGGAGTAACACTTAAATATAACCGATACTCAACACCTTTTTCTTGTACTGGAACCTCGAAGTGGGGACCACCTTGTCGACCAAGCATTGTACTTCGGTAATTTCCCTAGATTAGCTTCCGTAGACTCATTCACTTTCTTCTTTTCATCAACATTACCCTCTGCACCCTCTTGACCAGGTACTCCGGTTACCATAATGTCTGCCCCCACCTTTACACCAAGATGTACCTTTTCCTACTCCTTTACCAAGCAGCATGTGTTTGTCTTTTCTTTAAGTTGCTTGTCCTCCAACTTTCTTTGAGCCACTGCAGCATCATCGTTACTAATCTGAACATCCTCAGCTTCACGATTCCCCTGAGCTCCCTGAAGTTCCACCTCAAACCAAACACGTTTATCAACCTGTACTCCATGGACTCTTGTTTTAACACCAGGACCAAGTTGTTTGAACCCAACTTGTTTATGACCAAGTTGTTTGAACCGAACTTGCTTATGACCAAGTTGCTTTTGTACACCAAAAGTTGTCACTTTTGCTTCAAGAGTATACACACAGTTCTCTTTCCTGATCCCAATCATCATAACCGGACAACCTTTGATCACCTTGACTCTACCCATCTGCATCTTCATAGTATAACCCTCTTTTTCAAGAGTACCCAATGAAATCAAGCTTTTTTCTTAACCCTGGAACATACCTGACATCTTCCGGTATAAAGCTTGAACCATCATGCAACTTGATACGTGGGAATCGCACCAAGCTTTACCTCTCGATGGATCTCGAGAAGCTTACAACCCCCACCAGGCAGTGTACCTGATCGTTGTAGTATAGTATAGTGACAAGTACCGGGGGATTGATCGTTCAACTCAGGAATAGTGTCGCTAGGATTAGAAAGTCTCCTAAACTAAGTCTAGAGGTGAGGGATGATTCTTTTTATATTTTTATATTTTATAAAAGCAAGTAAAATCTCAGGTTTTGGAAGAGTGGGCGGAATTAGTTGCTAGCTAACTAACCCAATTAATCTAAAGATGCAATCAAAATAAAAGAAAAGAAATGAAAATAAAACTAATTATACTATTGTGGTGTAAACAATGATGAGGAAAGTTGTGTTTACTTAGGTTTCATTACTCCCTAGATATCTTTTACAGGTTGATAGCTTGTTACAATTGCATGGATGACGGGTCATATTCCTTAATACTAGTCGTAGGGGCGTGTACAATATTCCCTAACTCTATAGGATCCTACTTCACTCCTATGTCGAGTCGTTAGAAGCTCCTAACATGGGATCATTAGAATTCTCCTACGCATTAAATACAACCAAATATCGTAGTACACCTCCGATCATGTTTCTTAAGACGTTCAAGCAAGTTACCAATGGAAGTCTGCCAGTTTTCTTAAGCCTAACATCGAATACAATCATCCGTAACAACTATAAACAAACAATCAACCCATAATTAACATCTAGGTTTCACTACATCTAAGCAACACACAAAGGAAATCTAGCCTAGCATGTTAAATTGAAGACAAGCGTAAGATATATTCAAACAACACATAGACATATTGGATGAATTGAAAGAGTACTTATCTTTAATTAAACATGAAAGATTCAAAGGGTTGAAACCCTTGAAAAAGCTGGAAAATTTGACCTAGGGTTTTCCTCAAAGTTGCACCCTAATGAATGAAATTTGGAAAACTATATATAGATTCTACAGGGTGACGGCCTCAAGAAGGAATTTGTGACGCCGTCAACTCGCCGTCTTAATAAAAATCGTATTGCCTAGATCTGATTTTGACGTCGTCATGTAGGAATTTCTTCTGGGCCGTCACTAACAAATGGACCATGACGGCCTAGGTGACGACGTCATCTCCTATGCTTGAAAACACTCTTGGACCGTCACGTGTATCTTCCACTTTCACCTCTTTTGTAACTCTTGACGCCGTCATTTGGAGACTCTTGACGCCGTCAGGTACTGTTCACAGCAAGAAAAATTGAGACTTTGCCGTTTTCTTCACTTTTATGCTCCAAAAACGTCCAAATGCTTCCTTTTCCAGATATCTCTCCAAAAGTACGTAAAATGACAAAAGGAACGATTTAGGGTAATATTTGATCAAATAATCTCGAATCCGGGCTTAAATAACCCCTTAAAAGTGGTTCACTTTTCGCCTCATCAAATACTCTTACACTTGAGATTTTCTTGTCCTCAAGCAAATGCGCTTTTATTCTAATCAAAGTACAAGTTATGGGTCATTTAACACTAATATAAAAGTAATTACAACAAATAACCATTCCACTAAAAACCAAAGACAAGCACGAAGGTCATACACTAGCACCTCACAAATAGTGTTTAGATACTCACATCTCTCGGGTGTAATAAAGTATATATCACAATAAGGAAATGGAAAACATCTCTCACTACCTGTCATAGCAAAATAGATTACAATAGGCTTAGGAAAGGATCAAACCTCCACCACTTGGCGTAAACACCTAGGATAAACTATCAAAGAGGTCTTTCAAAGGGTTATAACGTTAGGTGTATGGATATGAATATACGGTTTTGTTGGATAAAGGCAATATTTACTAGTGGCGAGTTAATCTTGGTTAATTATATGTACAATATGGCGTTGCTAAACCAAGACTAGGCTCGACTTAAGCTAATGAATCAAAAATAACAAAAACATAAAACAACATAGAATGAAACGGGATGGTAGTCCGTATATTTTTCTTTTTTCTTTATATATATATATATATATATATATATATATATATATATATATATATATATATTTTTTTTTTTTTTTTTTTTTTTTTTTTTTTTTTGCATACACTTTTACCCTACCATCCAAAATAATACATAATAGGGAATGTACATTTCACTTACACTTGAATTTTTACATACTTTACAATAAAATATTCTAATGACTCGAATCAAGATAATCAAAACACTTGAAGTACTTTTTAAGATTAACGCACATATGAGGGTAATATATGATGTTCTTCCCCATTACTCCATAACAAAAGTACTTTACCCATGAGTCCCAATCGTCCCAAAACAATATGTACAAGATATGACTCGACTTAGCAACCATGTAATCAATTAGATAATTAACTAAGGGTTTAAACATATAACAATAATGCACTAAAAATGAGTGCATACACAGAAGGCTAAGGCGATTTGGGTGTACACTTGGGTGGGTTGTAACAAATTCTTTAAGTAAGATGCTTAAAGTTAGAAATGAAAAGATAGGCTTGGAGGGGTATACTAGGGGTTTCGTGTACTAAAAATGAGTACAACGCTAAGGTGTGGGAAAAATTAATTGACTTTACTAGCCAAGTAATATGACTTAAATGACCAAGTAATTATGATACGGATTTAAACACAAGGGTGATCCTAATGCCTCTTATCATGTAGTAAATCCTACCACACGAATGTAGTCTCACTAGCGGTCTCGGGATGCATCACTAACGCAAGTTCTAGAATCTAAATGCTACCGGTACACTCATAAGCACTAATAATGAATGCTTTTCCTATCAAATCTAAAGGTGAACCTCACATATTTGGGTGGAAATTTTTTTTGAATGGTACGGTTTTGTGCTAGTCATACAACTCCTATCCATGAGACGCTTGCTAAGGCTAAAGTTTCACTCCTAAATGTTGTAAAAAAAATTAAATTTGGCGCTAAAATTACACTAACAAGTATTTCTCTTAGTTTTATTACACACCTACCATCGAACAAACAAACTCAAGTGCAATTGTATCCTATAAGGTATCATCATTTACCCTCCCCTTACACTTAGGATGAACATTGTCCCCAATGTTCAATTAAAGAATGTAAAAGTGAAATAGGTAAAAGAATGAAAACAAATACTCCCCTGATTCGTTCGGTGTGGATAGTGTGGTAACAAGGTTAGATCTTCCTCAAAGAAAATGAACGTTCAAAGCTTCCCTTCCAGAAAAATAAATCATCTTATTGTCATACATAACTTGTTAAACCTGAGAAAACAAACAAGGCAACCTCGCATAAAATCGGCGGCAATCTATATATACTAACAAGTTTCCCTTCCTCAAAGAAAATGAACGTTCAAAGCTTCCCTTCCAGAAAAATAAATCATCTTCTTGTCATACATAACTTGTTAAACCTGAGAAAACAAACAAGGCAACCTCGCATAAAATCGGCGGCAATCTATATATACTAACAAGTCATAGAAAACAAATTAAGATATAATGCTTGTGGAATGAATGTTTGCAGATTTCCTGGAGTTTATAAAACTAAAGAATTAACAAAAACTTTAAGACTCCGTTAGAAAAACAAAACTCGCAAAATTTCCAGAATTTTACACATGACGCCGTCAGAAATTAATTCATGACGCCGTCAGAAGTGACCTTTAGAAATCTTTACGTTAAGTTTCCGGAAAATTTCTGGAAAAACTTATGTCCTACTTCCTGGAAAATCCTGCAAAACATCATTATGACTCGATACAAGCATTTGACTCTAACAAATACTAATATACATGTTCATTTAATATTGTGGAGAATCATGATCAATTTCGTTCTTAAAAACAAATTTGGGGTTTCCCCTTAAACTTAGCTTTTGCAAAATACCTTTATATGAAGTTAAGACGAAGTTAAACGACAAAATAAAGCATTTTCACAATTTTAGTTTGAAACATGATCTACCAACAATAAAAATAAAACATGCATACGGAAGCAAACAACAATCAAACAAATAAAAATCACACAAAACATGGGTTGCCTTCCAAGAAGCGCTTTTCTTTATTTTACGAGTCTTGTAGCTAGACTCATGGTCATGGGCAATTATGTCGCTTATGCTCACATACCCTAGGGTGAGCCATCTAATAGTCGCCTCATCTTTCTTATATTCATCACTTAGCTCTAAACATCAGCGATAATAGCTTTTATTTTTTTCATGAGGATATTTAAGCCCTTTTCTTTTATCATTCTCACTTAGCATTTCTAGGGGTGGATACCTACTACATTTCTCCATAGAAAAATCCTTAAACCTAGGGTGTGCACGGGGCATTTGGTAAACAAAATCTTCATCCCCATCCGAGAATGTAATTAACCCTTCCATAAGTTTTTCATCAAGGTTGGTTAACCTTTTCAAGGGTTTCCCAAACACAACTTGGGTTAACTTACTATCGATAAATTCTCCTAGATTCTCCTTAACCATGAACTCAACAAGATAAACAAAGCTCCCTACAAACACATGCAATGACATTGCCCTAGCAATAATATTATCTCCTTTGTATTCTAACTCATCTACCATAATTTTATTGTATTCACTACGCGAGATTATGTTCATTGGTAGAGATGAGTTAAGGTAGGCATCAAAGCTCCTAAATCCATTTTTACAAGGAAATTGCATATTAAATGGGTTATCATTCTCAATCCTTGTTCTAGGGTCGACATACCTAAGAGGGTCCACTTCATCATCCATCCTATCTTCATTAATTACGTCACCATCATCTAGGTCCTCATCGGAGTCCGAATAGTAAAAAGTACTAGCCATATGGTCATTATCATGGTCGGACTCCTCAATCTCAGAGTTATTGTCAAAGTGATGGTTAGGTGAGAGATTAGGTGGGTTCTCATTTTCCACTAAAGGAATTGGGGCGGGCACTTGGAAAATCCTACGACGAAAAACACGAATAATAGGAATCAAACGATCAATGCTATTGTTATCCATCGAGATAGTTTACGAACAAAGGAAACAAAGAAATAAGATAGACTAAAGAAAACCTAAAAATAAAAACAAAATCTTACTAGAAAGGAATCTAGCAAGTAAACCTAATAAAAAGAAATCCTAACCTAGACAATAACTATTCCCCGGGCTGTGGCGCCAAAAACTTGATACGTGAGAATCGCACCAGACTTTACCTCTCGAGGGATCTCGAGAAGCTTACAACCCCCACCAGGCAGTGTACCTGATCGTTGTAGTATAGTATTGTGACAAGTACCGGGGGATTGATCGTTCAACTCAGGAATAGTGTCGCTAGGATTAGAAAGTCTCCTAAACTAAGTCTAGAGGTGAGGGATGATTCTTTTTGTATTTTTATATTTTATAAAAGCAAGTAAAATCTCAGGTTTTGAAAGAGTGGGCGGAATTAGTTGCTAGCCAAGTAACCCAATTAATCTAAAGATGCAATCAAAATAAAATAAAAGAAATGAAAATAAAACTAATTATACTAATATGGTGTAAACAATGATGAGGAAAGTTGTGTTTACTTAAGTTTCATTACTCCCTGGATATCTTTTACAGGTTGATAGCTTGTTACAATTGCATGGATGACAGGTCATATTCCTTAATACTAGTCGTAGGGGCGTGTACAATATTCTCTAACTCTATAGGATCCTACTTCACTCCTATGTCGAGCCGTTAGAAGCTCCTAACATGGGATCATTAGAATTCTCCTACGCATTAAATACAACCAAATATCGTAGTACACCTTCGATCATGTTTCTTAAGACGTTCAAGCAAGTTACCAATGGAAGTCTGCCAGTTTTCTTAAGCCTAACATCGAATACAATCATCCGTAACAACTATAAACAAAAAATCAACCCATAATTAACATCTAGGTTTCACTACATCTAAGCAACACACAAAGAAAATCTAGCCTAGCATGTTAAATTGAAGACAAGCGTAAGATATATTCAAACAACACATAGACATATTGGATGAATTGAAAGAGTACTTATCTTTAATTAAACATGAAAGATTTAAAGGGTTGAAACCCTTGAAAAAGCTGGAAAATTTGACCTAGGGTTTTCCTCAAAGTTGCACCCTCCAAAGTTACACCCTAATGAATGAAATTTGGAAAATTATATATAGATTCTACAGGGTGACGGCGTCAAGAAGAAATTTGTGACGCCGTCAACTCGCCGTCTTAATAAAAATCGTATTGCCTAGATCTGATTTTGACGCCGTCATGTAGGAATTTCTTCTGGGCCGTCACTAACAAATGGACCATGACTGCCTAGGTGACGCCGTCATCTCCTATGCTTGAAAACACTCTGGACCGTCACGTGTATCTTCCACTTCCACCTCTTTTGTAACTCTTGACACCGTCATTTGGAGACTCTTGACGCCGTCAGGTACTGTTTACAGCAAGAAAAATTGAGACTTTGCCGTTTTCTTCACTTTTATGCTCCAAAAACGTCCAAATGCTTCCTTTTCCAGATTTCTCTCCAAAAGTACGTAAAATGACAAAAGGAACGATTTAGGGTAATATTTGATCAAATAATCTCGAATCCGGACTTAAATGACCCCTTAAAAGTGGTTCACTTTTCGCCTCATCACAACTGTATCTTCACTTTTCATGTCCCTTTGATAGTGCATGTCCTGTTATCACCTAACTGAACCGAATCACCATCAATATCCTTGAAGTCATACAAGAAATCCCTCCTAGGTGTCATATGATAAGACCCACCTGAATCCATTACCAATTCAGTCATATCATCATTCCTAACAACCACCAAGGCTTCTCCAAAGTAGGCGTTACCCTCGTTATTAGAAGAATCAGAATCCTGATCATACTTACCCTTCTTGATGAACCTACTTGACTTCTTCCTTGGACAGTCTCTCTTCAGATGACCCTCTGAATGACATATGAAGCACTTGAGTTTACCAGTTCCAACCCTTGACTTAAACTGCAAAATTCCACCAGAATGAGCTTTCCTTGAATGATCTGACCCTCCCCTTATGTATAACCCTTCAACAGTTTCTTCCTTTGTGCCTTCAGTTCTTTTATTTAACTCTCTTGAATTCAGAGTCGCCAGAAAATCCTTCATTGTCAAGGATTACCTCCCATACAACAATGTCTCCACAAAGTTTTCGTAAGACGATGGCAACGGCGTAAGTAACATAAGAGCCTGATCCTCATCCTCAATCTCGATATAATATTCGCCAAATCAAGTATCAACTTATTAAACTCATCTATATGATCACCCAGTTTTATACCTGGACTCATATAGAATGTATACAACTTCTTCTTCAGATACATTCTGTTTGCTAAGGACTTAGTCATGTACAGACTAGTTAGCTTCGTCCAAATTCCTGCAGTAGATGTTTCCTTGGTAACTTCCCGTAAAACCCGGTCTCCCAAGCATAAAATCAAGGTACTGTATGCCTTCTTCATCAAAGCAGCCTTTTCACCTGCTTCCATGTCCGCGGGTAATGTCTCTAATGCATCATCACACCCAGATGTACCATTAAAGCACACATCTTTATTTGCCATAACCCGAAGTCATTCTTCCCATCGAAATTTTCGATGTTAAACCTAGTTATAAAACTAGCCATTCTTCTTGTACCTTGCTAAAAACCTTGTCAAGTTGTTTTTTACCCAACTTTACCGACAAGTAGGGCTGTAAACGAACTGAACGTTCAGTGAACATTTCATGAACCGTTCGGTAAAAAGTTCATTTATGTTCGTTCGTTTATTAAATGAACGAACATGAACAATATTTTACGTTCGTTTAGTTAAATGAACGAACATGAACAAAAGTCTCGTCCGTTCATTTATGTTCGTGAACATCCGATTATGCGTTCGTTAAAGTTCGTTTATGTTTATTTATCTATTTATGTTCATATATCATATCTTATAATTTTATAATTTTAAAGATTGGTTTGTTTAAACAAAACAACACTTATAAAACATTATATTGTGAAGAATTCAATAAAGTTTATGTTTGTTTGTCTGTTTTCACTTATGTTCGATCGTTTATGTTCGTTTAGTGTCTTAATGAACGAACATGAACAACTCATTTTCTTAATAAACGAACATGAACAAGAAAATTTGTCCGTTTAAGCGTCCGAGTCCGTTTATTTGTCCGGTTAAAATTAAATGAACGAACATGAACAAGGCTCCGTTCGTGTTCGTCCGGTTCGTTTACAGCCCTACCGACAAGCCTCACAAGCCATGTGCAATATTCCCTTTTGTTGCTATAAACCCTTCTTGCAAATCGGATTAATTAGAAAAACTTTAAACCCTCAACTTCGAATAAGCGAACCTAATCGTTAACTTGAAACCCAAGCAAACCACGATCGAAACTTGAACCACAAGAAAAATCCGTAACACCAAAATCTTCGCTTTAATTGAATTTTAAAACAAAAAACAATAACCCGAAGTCGAATATTAATTGGTATAATATTCGAACCCTTTGATAAATACAGAATTACTTTAGCAACAAATCTTCACCTCGACCGTTACTAAAATAAACAAACTAAGTACAAATCAAAGCAATCTAATTACAAAGTAGCAAACACGAGAGACATGATATACTACAAAGAAACGACAAGAATATGCACACGTTATACCCTCAACAAACCCTTTATTAAAACAAATAAAGCTCTTACAATTGAGGAAGAAGAATGAATAACTAGCATCCCCCCCATCTCTATTTATAGAGATGAGGGGATAGAAACCCTAGCTTGCCTTGCACTCCAAGCTATCTAATCCTAGTTCTAGGGGTTGTTTGATAAAACTGAATAATTTAGCGCTGAATAAATCTAAACTTCTGAATAATTCAAAGGTGCTGAATGAACATGTTTCTGAATACAAGTAACTGTTTGATAAATTTGTGATTGTCTCCTCTGAATAAGAAAAAAAATATCGTTTTAACCTCCGATCTTATTTAACACTATATGTTGTGCGAAAATAATGTTACTCGTAATTTGTATAACTTATGTAGGGGTGTGCACGGTTCGGTTTGGGTCGGTTTTTGGCTAAAACCGAAACCGAACCGAATATTTCGGTTTTTATAAAACCCATAACCGAAACCGTTCGGTTTTTGGCGGTTCGGTTTTTTCGGTTTATCATCGGTTTCGGTTCGGTTTTTTCGGTTTCTAACCGTTTATATTTGGGCATGGCAAATTTATACCAAAAAACTTGTATTACATAGAAAATTGGTTATTCTTATTTACCTTTTTCTTGTCAATGTAAGCATAATAATATTTATTACATAATTCTATAATGACACATATAGATGAGACACACACACATGCAGGTGAACATACACATAGTATGATCATCGTTATATATTTATTGATATATTCCCAAGTAAACATACGACACGACAAACACGCATATAAACATAAACGTTATGATAAATATTTTATAAATCTACCCACAAAATGAATATAATTTATAAATTTGATTTATTTAGTTATTTATTCATATTATATTAATTATATACTATTATATAATAAAATCGGTTCGGCTCGGTTTTTGCGGTTCGGTTTTTGGACGAAAACCGAAACCGAACCGTATATTTCGGTTTTTGAAAAATTAAAAACCGAACCATCGGTTTTTAGTTTCGGTCGGTTTTTTCAGTTTTCGGTTCGGTTTCGGTTTTTTCGGTTTTGTTTGCTCACCCCTAAACTTACGTATATAAAGAATTATTTTACTAGTAAAATTAATAATATAACTTTATCCATTTCAATATTTCATCTTAAATATCATATTACGTAGTTTCAAACCCAACAAAGATATATAACAATAATCGAACCAATTCAATATTATTATAATTTCAATATACTAGAAGTATAAAGTACATAAAATTTTAACAATTTTAATTACTGTTTTCCAAATTGAATGGATGGGGAAGAGACCACGTGGAAGAGAGACATGCAATATCAAAGATATTTGGGTGAATGCGTAGATACTGAATGATTTTGCATGCCATGTGAATCATAATCGGTCAACGCCTAATTAATGATCCAATAGCCAAAAGTTTCTAACCAAACATGCTGACCGAATAAGTTTTTACTACTCAGTGCTGGATCATATCAGTAAGTGGTAATCAAACACACCCCTAGTCTACCAGCTAATCTAATTACAAAGTACACTTTAGTCCCTAATCTATGTTTAAGTTACTACTAATATTTAACATCCATAATCTATTGAAAAGAAAAAATATTGAATTTCAATTTGTAGCGGTATATGTAAAATTCCAAATTTGTATAACTTAACAATACTCGGCTCAATTACACCTCTTATTTAAACTATTGAAAAGATAAAATATTGAATTTCAATTTGTAGCGGTATATGCAAAATCCTCGATTTGTATAATTTAACAATACTCGACTGAATTACACCTCTTATTTAAATTTATATTCATTAAAAAGTACTCATTCCGTCTCAAAATAATTGTCTATCGATAAAAAAAACACCATCATTACAGTTTTTTTTCTTTCTATTTTTACATTTTGCAGAATGACAGATTACCATTAATTAATTAATTAATAACTTATTCAATATTTGTAATAATAACTTCAAGTGAGTGTAATATGATAAACTCGGTCAAAATTACCTATCTAATTTTGAAAGTGAACAATTAATTCGAGACAATTCAAAAAATAATGTGAACAATAAATTTAGGACGGAAAGAGTATATTTTAAACATTATATCTGTATTTAGTTAAGAGTATATTACACTGTTCGTCCTTGTGGCTAATATAACATCGCAAGTCTCTCGACTTTCATTTTTACATGGTCGATCCTTTTAATGACATCATTTGTCCTTATCAATTACACCGTTCGTCCCTCTCGTTTGGCCTTAATAACATCGCAAGTCCTTCGGCTGTTAGTGATAAGGATGAATGGTGTTACAAAACTTCATTATAAGGACCGACCATGCGAAAATAAAAATCAATGGACTTGCGATGTTATTATGACCAAACCACATGGATGAACACTGTAATTTAATGAGGAGTGGAGGAGGTAACCGACAGAAAAAGAATAAAAAAATAATTAGACAAAAAGGCGTTAGTTACTTAAGTTAAGAAAAGTAAAAGACGACCAGTTATGTTTGTTTAGCTTCCACATCAAACTACTCCTTCTTTCCTTCCATCGTGTCCTGTATTAAATTAATTAATTAATTTCATTTCCAGTTTTGAATTTTCCAACTAGAAATTTTATTATCAATATAATCAGATCAAATCTGTGAATGTAATAAAATCAATTCCATTTATAACATGTCAAAAACTTTTATAAGATCTACCCCATCTTATTCAGCTCATCTGTCATCATCATCTGAATAAGCAATAAGCAATAATAAGCAATGTCTGGTGGATCTGAAACCCTAGGCGGCCAATCCCGGTGCGGATGGCTACTCGGTCCATCACTAGACAAAATCATCAAAAATGCAGCATGGCGCAAACACTCTCACATCGTCTCGGCTTCCAAATCCGCTCTCGACATTCTCCAAACCCTATCCGACGATCCCTCCTTTTCGAATTCTACGCCTCTTTTCGGCGTCTCGTCTTCGTCCCATGCCGAATCGCTTATCCTCCCTTTAATCCTAGCTATAGATTCCTCTTCTCCTAAAGTCGCTGAACCTGCGCTAGACTGCGTGTATCGTTTATTCTCGTTACGTCTTATTAGATGTGAAATTGATCAGTCTGGTAATGTAGGTAGTCTTATTTATCGGTTAGTTGATTCGATATGTAAATGTGGTGGTTTAGGTGAGGAGAATGTGGAGCTTGGTGTGTTGAAATGTTTGCTTTCGGCGGTTAGGTCTACGACTGTTCTGATACGGGCGGATTGTTTGAATCAGATTATTAAGACGTGTTATAATGTGTATTTGGGAGGTGTGAATGGGACTAATCAGATCTGTGCTAAGGCGGTCTTGGCGCAGATGATGTCGCTTATTTTTGCTAGAGTTGAAGCTGATTCTCAGCTTGCGGTTTTTAAGACTGTTTCTGTTACGGAGTTGTTGGAGTTTAATGATAGGAATCTTAATGAAGGGAGTTCTATTCAGTTTGTTCAGAATTTTATTAACGAGGTTGTTTTTACTAGTGTTGTCGAGCTTAATCATAATGGTAATGGTAATGGTAGTGGTAGTGGTGCTGGATCTCCGTTGTCACCGACTGAAATGCAACGGGATGGTGGCGATGTGGATGAAAAAGGCGGTGAAGCGGGTGGTGATAAGGTGGAGGAGGATTTGAGTGGTTATACGAAGATAAGGGATGATGGGGTTGCGGTTTTTAAGAATTTGTGTAAGTTGTCGATGAAATTCTCTTCTCAGGACCAGTCGGATGATCATATTCTGTTGAGGGGAAAGATGTTGTCGCTTGAGCTGTTGAGAGTTATCATGGATAATGCTGGTCCGATATGGCGTACAAATGAGAGGCAAGTAAATCTACAACTCGATCAGAATTTTATTGTCCAATTTTATTTGTATAAGATGCTTTAGTAATGCGTGTTATCATATGTCTACTTGACCAAATGCCGCACGACTTGGGTACAAACTTAATAAAAATCACCCATATTCTGCTAACCATGTTTCATATTCAACTAGCAAATAATATAATAGCAACTGTAAAAAAATGAGACAATTCTCAATTTCTCAGTAAAAAAGTAGATATTATATTAGAACCACATCTGATCAATCTCAGAATCATCAAAACTTAAGATAAAGATACACCATACGCATTATCATAATTTAAGATTAGTTGTACCATAGGATCCTGCAGGTCACAACAAGTTGATTTATTAAATTCCAAATCTTAGCGTTTTGCAATTTTCATAGCTTAACAGCAACAGTATCCATTCTTAGGTTTGAGAGTATCTAAAATCCTCTTGCTTTCTTAACTATAAATGGCGTATATATTTTAGAGCTCAACTGCGGTGCTGAATTCAGATATTCATAACCCTAGTTAAGCATCATTTATTCTTGTATCTTTGTTCTTCTAATAGAAGTGTCAGACAATCATATACATAATGTGGCAAAGTGCTTATTTTGTATTGGAAAATTATGTACGTTTTTGTTATGTGAAAGCTTAACACCTTAATTTTGAAATCCAGTTATTATGATGTCATAAACCTTTGTCGCCAAGGTCGCAACTGATGCGTAGCAAAATTGATGTGTAAAGATGTTTCAGATAGCTGTTATGTATGCTTGCTCTAATACTATATTACCATAAATTGATAATGTCAATCTTTTCTCTTTGTTTCTTGTAGCATGTGGGATGACTTGTTATATATATATTTTTCTACAAGATTAGTTTAAACATTCAGGATTTCTGATGATTGTTGACTGGATATCATATTCTGCAGGTTCCTAAATGTGATCAAACAATTTCTTTGCTTGTCCTTGTTGAAGAACAGTGCGCTGTCAGTCATGTCAATTTTTCAGCTTCTCTGTTCGATATTTCAGAGCTTACTGTCAAAATTTAGATCTGTGTTGAAATCAGAAATCGGGATATTTTTTCCTATGCTCATTCTCCGGGTGCTGGAAAATGTGCTTCAGCCAAGTTTCATACAGAAGATGACAGTTCTCAGTTTATTGGATAAAATATCTCAGGATTCACAGATTATGATTGACATTTTTGTCAACTATGACTGTGATGTTGATTCTCCAAACATTTTTGAAAGGTAACTAACCATTAAAAAAATTATTTAAGCTACTCATATATTGTAGCTGCTAGTGAAAGTCTACATGTTAAACTTGCAGTTGATCAAGAATGTTGATCCATAGTCTAGACTGTGTTAGCAAATCCTACTTGGTTTGTTGCTATATCTCTTATGTTTAATGACTCATGAGTTTCTGTAGGACCATTCTATAGTTGATTTAGAGAATGCGGTTTATGGTAGTGATGGAAATGGATACTGATTTGTGTCTCTCTATAAGGCATCATTTACATATTTGCTAATTCTTAGGTCTGTAAGTTTGCTGATTATCATAGCCAGAAAAACACATGCTATATGGTACTTAAGCCTGGCCGCCTGGGTTACTGATTCGTATGTTTAACTTTCCCACAACAGAGAGGTGGACAATGCTGTATTGTCACCAGCCCACTGATGCTAATTATAAGGCGTTTCAATATCTATCGTACTTCCAAGAGGCGTTGGTCGTTTTAACTTCTGTTTTTTTTCTTTTCTTTAAGTGGGTCATGAATGCTAAACTATTTGTTTGTGGTTGTGCAAAAACTTCTGCAGTATCGCAGCTGCAGACATTCATAGATTGACATGCCTTTTAGCTTGGTATTTGGTTATCAAATTTTTTTTTATTTGTACGGCTGTGGGACTGTTTGTCTATGATGATTGTGTTCGTCTTGCCCTCAGTAAGAATTATACAGCAAAACTAGTTTGGTAGGCTAAACTATATAAGGCACACTGGAATTTATAAATAGGCAGCAGAACCCAAATTCTCTTGATTGCTTCCACAGATATTTGTAGTCTCCTTGTTATTATTACAATTAGAATGTATGCGCTTAGATGTTAAGTTAAAGAATTCGAGTTCGGGGACAATATTATAGAGGTGTATTATGCACAGTAATTTTTGCTTGTCATTGTTTCAGCTATCCTTTTGTGTATCCATTGTATTAGGTGTATTTATCACGCATTATTGCTTGCTGTCTCTTCCCCTCTTATGCCTACACACTTGCTGCTTTGTATAGTTTTTAACTTTTCATCTGTTATAGCTGTTATGCAGGGTTTGTGATTTAGTAAATTGTATTTAAACCTTGTTAATTCCGTCAGACATTTGCAGGACTGTGAATGGTCTTCTGAAAACTGCTCTAGGTCCACCTCCTGGTTCCACCACAACATTGTCTCCAGTGCATGATCTAACATTTCGGCTTGAATCAGTCAAGTGCTTGGTTATGATCATTAAGTCCATGGGAGTTTGGATGGACCAGCAGCTTAGGATTGGTGAATTTAGTGTACGCAACTCAAGTGTTGGTGATAATGATAGTGTTAGTGCCGTTGAGCCTAATACAAGTCTTGGAGGAGATGAAGCAATTCTTCCTGATATTGATTTGCACCACGAACCAATTTCTGACCATTCCACAGCTACTTTAGAACAACGTCGAGCTTATAAGTTAGAACTCCAGGTACAAAATAGTATATCATAGATATTTTCATCTTTTGTATCTGTTGAATGTTAGCTGAGCTGTTTCTCCTATATATGTATTAAAATGTATATGCTGGGAAATATGTGTTGAGACTGCAACTTATCCCACATCCCCAACATTTAAGGCTTTAAGCCTACACGGGGTTCCAATCCAAAACCAACTACCAATAGAGGGAGTAACCCATCAATCCTATATGTTGGCATTTGGTTTTCTTATGCATTGGGCCTCCCACCCAACTATATATATGGAAAGGATTCATATAGGGAGACCCTCAACTCCATCATCATTTCCAGCCATCTTTTTTAATTAAGCAAAAAAACAAACAACTTTTTGATGACTTATGAATTAAGCGTTTTTCATATTAAAAAAATTAAGTCAAATTCTAACACCATTGTAACTTTTCTAGTCTAATGCTGACCTGATATTTATTTGAGCTTTTGGTACCATCTTTATACTAAAACTTTTACCTTGCTATTGCAGAAAGGGATTGCCCTGTTCAATAGAAAGCCATCGAAGGGTATCGAGTTCCTTATAAGTAACAAAAAAATTGACGGTACTCCGGAAGCAGTTGCATTATTTTTGAAGAACATTTCTGGATTGAATGAGACTGTTATTGGTGACTATCTGGGTGAAAGGGAAGAGTTTCCGTTAAAAGTAATGCATGCTTATGTAGATTCCTTTATTTTCGATGAGATGGACTTTGGTGAGGCTATTAGATTTTTCCTAAGGGGTTTTAGATTACCTGGTGAGGCGCAGAAAATTGACCGCATCATGGAGAAATTTGCAGAACGCTATTGCAAGTGCAATCCTAATTCGTTTACCAGTGCTGATACTGCATATGTTCTTGCCTATTCTGTGATAATGCTGAATACGGATGCCCATAACAGCATGGTGAAAGACAAGGTGAGATTACCAGATTGTATGCTTTTTTTTTTTTTTTTTTTTTTTTTTTTTTTTTTTTTTTTTTTTTACTTGGTAATGGCTCAAACGGACACATTTGTAGCAGTTTCTGTATATTTATCTGGGTTGGTAGTCATTCAATATGTTTTCTTGTTGTCTCTTAAAGCAAGGAGATGTTGTCCATAATTAGTATTGCAGAAAACAGTTAAAGAATATAAAAAAGGGAAGTTTAAATTAGTATGGTAGAATCCAAAATTTGTAAGGTAGAACACAATCATCAAATGCAGTGCTTTACTTGAACTGACTTCTCCACAGCAAAGTATATCTGCTTCAAGTTTTAAACATATTAAATGCTATTTGAATAATGTTGAGATATCTGGATTTGTATTTATAACATTATTGGTATAAACGGGTTTCACCATTTCCTTATGGAGTTTAACTTTTGGAAGTTTTATCTTGGTATGTAGATCGGTATGGTTGATACTATTCATTACATGTCGCATTGATTGCTTAGAACTTGTCTGACTTTTGTGCTGGTTTATGTGTAAGATGAGCAAAACTGACTTTATTCGGAACAACCGTGGGATTGATGACGGGAAGGACTTACCTGAAGAATATTTGGGTGCCCTCTATGATCAAATTGTGAAGAATGAAATCAAGATGAAAGCTGAAACTTCAGTACAGCAGAGCAAGCAGACAAACAGTGTCAACAGATTGCTGGGCTTGGATGGTATACTTAATCTTGTTTGGAAGCAGACAGAGGAAAAACCATTGGGTGCTAATGGAGCCCTTATAAGGCACATCCAAGAACAGTTCAAGGCTAAATCAGGAAAATCAAAGTAATATAAATCCAACTTTTGCTAAATAGCATCAATAATTTACGATTTTATATGTCTTGTAAATGGTTTTTTACTGGATTCCTGACATGTAAGCTTACATGCGAAACCATCCAAAATTACGTCGTTTTAACAAGAAAAACATCAAATCTACCTCATTTGTATCATGTCCTTCACAATATTAGTGTTTTCTTTTGATTTCATCACAACATCACCTAAGTTGGGTTCACGTTGATACATGCGTTTTCTACATCATATTTCTTAGGTGATTTCATTGACTAACAAATTAGCTATAGATTCAACAATGGTTTGATTTAATTGACCATTAAAATGCGTTTCACTATGCATATATTAGTTCCACTACTCAAATTTTGAAAATATAATAACCAAAATGACGTATTTTTTAGTGATTTTTGATGGTTTCGCATGTAAGCTTAGATGTGGGACAGCCTCATATTCTCTTTTCCCATGTAATAATGCCATTTGAAGTTCTTGACCTTTTTGTATCTAAAAACTAATGACCTCGTATATCTATTTTGTGATTCCTGATTGAAGAAATAGATTATGAATTCCAAACCATGTTCTCTTGCAGGTCTACTTACTATGCTGTTGCAGATGCGGCAATATTGAGGTTTATGGTGGAAGTCTGTTGGGGCCCAATGCTTGCCGCGTTCAGTGTAACTCTGGATCAGAGTGATGATAAAGCAGCCACTAACCATTGCTTACAGGGGATTAGGCATGCTGTGCATGTTACCGCAGTCATGGGTATGCAGACACAGAGAGATGCATTTGTCACTACTGTTGCAAAGTTCACATACCTTCATTGCGCTGCAGATATGAAGCAGAAAAATGTCGATGCTGTCAAGGTACTCAACAACTCCTCCACCCACCCACCCACACACAAACACTCTAGGACAGAGCTTGAACCTTTTCATTAAGGGGACGAAGAATGATTAATCTTGGAGGGGCCAAATTTTTAAATAATACTTTTTTGCACTAACTGAATGTACAATTCACAGTAAAGACAAAAATAAAAATTTGGAGGGGCCAAGGCCCACCCCTGACCTATATAAATTCTTCGTCCCTGCACACACTGTAGATTTCCTCTGGTGTATGTCAAATTGTCAAGTAACAGTTTGTTAATTTATAGACTAATTTTCTAAGTTTGATTTATTGATAGGCAATTATAGCAATCGCCATAGAGGACGGAAATTATCTTCAGGATTCCTGGGAACACATATTGACTTGTCTATCTCGATTTGAGCATTTACAATTGTTGGGAGAGGGTGCTCCATCTGATGCATCTTTCTTAAGTGGATCAAACATTGAATCAGACGACAAATCACTGAGGTCCAATATTACATCGCTGAAAAAGAAAGGGACCCTCCAGAATTCAGTTGTAATGGCAGTTGTTCGAGGCAGTTCATATGACAGCACTTCTCTGGGAGCTAATACCTCCGGATTGGTGACCCCAGATCAAATTAACAACTTCATTTCCAATTTGAACCTGCTTGAACAGATAGGAAATTTTGAGCTTAACCACATTTTTGCTCATAGCCAAAGGATGGACAGTGAAGCAATAGTTGCTTTTGTAAAAGCCCTTTGCAAAGTTTCAATGTCGGAATTACAGTCCCCAACAGATCCGCGGGTGTTCAGTCTGACCAAAATAGTTGAAGTTGCGTAAGATCCCATCCTTGTATCACCATAAAAATGCATATCTTTTTATTCCTCAAATTCTTGTCAATATCCTTAATTCGGCTTGATTAACTGTCCACATATCTCTTATGCAAGGATTTTTGATTAAATTTCAAAGCCTTTTCCTATAAGAATTTCACACCTTATAATTTGAATTTTCTTCAGGCACTACAACATGAACCGAATCAGATTAGTGTGGTCTCGCATATGGAGCGTCCTTTCAGATTTCTTCGTTGCAGTTGGCCTGTCAGAAAACCTCTCAGTTGCCATCTTTGTGATGGATTCCTTGCGCCAACTATCTATGAAATTCCTTGAGCGAGAAGAGCTGGCAAACTATAACTTCCAAAATGAGTTCTTAAGACCTTTTGTGATCGTCATGCAGAAAAGCAACTCTGTCGAAATCAGAGAACTCATAGTTCGCTGCCTCTCACAAATGATCCTGAGCCGTGTCGATAATGTTAAGTCTGGATGGAAAAGCGTTTTCATGGTATGCTTTATTTATGCTTTCAATTTTATTTCTAACTTCTAAGCTCATGTTCCATTCTTCAAACATATAGCATTATACTCCAAACTTTCAACAGAAATGTAACCTTGCATTTATTACAGGAAATATTGCATTAGTTCTAAAAAACCTGAGAGTGGAAACTTTCATTTTTTACAACATGGGGATGCTATTTGTTGTTATATTCTTACAAACTAGCTTTCCTAGGATAACCTAACTAATAGTACTAATTTCTAGGAGGATTCAAAGGACACCACTCACTGACCGGATATTTAATAATGCATTTTAAGGAACTTTAATGTTTTATTTTTAGTTTGTACATTCCAGTGCATGGAGGGTGATGCATATACTTAAGACACGATGGTCAATATGTGTTGGAAGAAAGTATCTGGGTGCATCCATCTACGCTAGTAGTTGAAGCTAGACCTGTATATGGTGTTTAAATTTAAATTCTAACTTAATTCGTGCTCAGATTCGGTTACAAACTGTATCTTTTCATGTCCGAACTCCGAACCCAGTAAAATGAATAGGTGATTCAGATAAAATAACAGGTCAAAATGAGTAAAATGAATGGGAACTAGTTCCTACGACAGTTCACCATAAGTCAACAAAGAGGTGTATATATCATGGAAAAAATTAAGCTGAGCAATAGAACATCTCATAATTAACAATTATGTTATTTTTATACAGGTTATAGCACCAAATTTGTAATGTATCATATTTTTGTTCTATTCAAATATAAATTTTATGAGACAGTGATTTTTAAGCTAGTGTAAAAATTATTTGAATGCACATAGGATAGGATCTCATCGCATTTGTTTGTTGTAATGGGAGTTTTTTCCTATTAGGACCACTTTTCATTTGCATGACAACAAACAATATGTGAGATCGTGTCCAACATGCATTCTAATCCCATAGGGAGATGGCAAGTACTGTCTAAATATGGACTATCCTCTGGGATGGGTGCTATCTAGATCATTCTTTCAATATGTTTGTCAATGTATATATAGAATTATAGAGTTATAGACGTTTAGGCATACATGACATCGCAACTTATATATGAACTGCAATAGGAGTTTAATGTGTGTGTGCGCGTGCGTGCGTGTGTGTGTGAGCAGTTGTATGTGGCTAACATTGCTGATTTGCCGATTTGCTGACAGGCATTAACAGCTGCTGCTGCTGATGAAAGGAAGAACGTTGTGTTGTTGGCATTTGAGACGATGGAGAAAATAGTACGCGAATATTTTCCTTATATAACTGAGACAGAGACTGTGACATTCACGGATTGTGTTAGATGCCTCATCACTTTCACCAATAGCAGATTTAACAGTGATGTAAGCCTTAATGCCATTGCTTTTCTCCGCTTCTGTGCTGTCAAACTTGCGGAAGGGGGTCTTATTTGCAATACAGAAAATGCTGCTGCTGCTGACAATGATGATTCAAGCAATCAAGTGGTGAAGGAAGCAGTAGCTGCTGCTGATGATGAACAAGCTTTAATGGATAAAGATGAGAACGCATGCTATTGGATTCCTTTGCTCAGTGGTAATTTTATATAATGCTTTAAACCATATCATAAGACCGTTTTCTTTATTAATTATATCCCTTTCCATATATCTATTACCAACATGGTTGCTGTAATTAACTCATCAACTAAAAAATAGACCTCTTTGGTATGTTAAACTTCTACTTACAAAGATATCGCTTAATTTCTAATTTGTTTTAAATGATGTCTGGTTATATAGCCATGTCAGATTATTATATTTAAAGCGTGGATGGTGTTTCAGGTTTATCTATGTTGACATCTGATCCTAGACAAGCAATCAGAAAGAGTGCTTTGGAAGTGCTTTTCAACATTTTGAAGGACCATGGTCATCTTTTTTCTCGCTCATTTTGGAATACTGTTATCAATTCGGTAATTTTTCCAGTTTTCATACATGTGAGTGACAAGAAAGAGAAAGCAAGTAACGATCAGTCTTCACCAAGTACATGGGATTCGGAAACTTCTTCTGTTGCTACTCGGTGTTTAGTGGATTTATATGTCAACTTTTTTGGTGTGATGAGGGCTCATTTAGGTGCGGTAGTTTCACTACTAGCTGGATTGTTTAGAATTCCAGGTCAAGGTTCTGCTAGTACTGGAGTTTCTGGATTGATGCGTTTGGTGGGTGACTTGGGGAGCATGCTTACTGAAGACGAGTGGTCATGCATCTTCCTTTCTTTGAAAGAAGCATCAGCTTCAATGTTGCCAGGTTTCCGAAAACTTGTGCGGATAATGGATAGGATTGACATTGACATACCAAATGTGGCTCAATCTTCCTTTGACGACGATGATGATGGGGAGACATTGACTAGTAGTAATGCTGGTACAGTTGAAGACTATGAGGATGACAACTTGCAGACGGCAGGATATGTTGTGTCAAGAATGAAAACCCACATATCTACACAACTACTTATCATGCAGGTTGTCTATCTTTCTCTCTTTATTTTGAAAGAGGTGATGTTTTAATTATTAGAAATGCTAATGCAAAATGGTTGCAGGTGACAACTGATCTGTACAATATGCAGCAGCACTTGCTTAAGGCCTCAAGTGTCAAGATCGTGCTTGAAATATTTTCTCAGACGGTGTCTCATGCTCATGAATTGAGTTCAGAAACAGGACTACATTTGAAGCTGCAGAGAGCATGCTCCATCCTTGAGATTTCTGACCCACCTGTAGTACATTTTGAGAATGAAACCTATCAAAACATACTCAACTTGTTGCACCATTTATTGACGAGCGACCCATCTTTGTCTGAGGAGATAGGTATAGAAACACAACTCTTTTCAGTATGTGAAAAAATTATACAAATATATTTGAAGTGTTCCAGATTGGAGCATGAAGAGGTGCAGAAACCAATTACCGTTCATTGGATTCTTCCATTGAATTCAGCGGTGAAGGAAGAGTTGGGGGCAAGAACGTCATTGCTCGTGTCGGCATTGAGGGTTTTAAGCGAAGTAGACAAGGGTTGCTTTAGGAGGCATGCTTCAAGGGTGTTTCCGCTGCTTGTAGAGTTGGTGCGCTGTGAACACAGCTCACGCGAGGTTCAGCCTGTTCTAAGCAACTTGTTCCAGACATGTATTGGCCCAATTATTATCAATGTGTGACATGCTTGCTTGCTTGTGTAATTACGTACAGATATATAATATATATTTGTAGGGTAGTACTTTAGCCTCTGGCAATGGCATGATTATATATCTTGTGCTACATTTTTGGTCCCATAGTATAAGGAGGAGAGGGAGAGGTTTCTGTTTCTGCTGTATGTGTTGTATTTGTTCTCTGGGGATTCTTTTTATTGATCGATACAAACAATTTTTTCATGAAAGGAAAACTAACAGGCTGAATATTTACATATATCTCGTAACTGTCTAGACGCGACTTGAAATCACAATCATTTATTTTGGAGCATCTCACGATACAAAACAAGTCATCCATTTTACGGGGGCGTAGCAGTGGTCACTATTAGAGGGTGTAGGGACTTGGGGTCATGAGTCTCGTGGTGGTGATCATTCCATTACTTTACCTTAGAAATATTTTTGAACATTAATGTCAATCACTACTATATAATGCATTTGAGACTATTTTATAATTATAATTAGAAAGGCTTAAAATTCAGACTTTTACTTGCTTATTATGGAAGGATTTCAAAATTAATTGGTTATGAAGCATGTTGGTTAGGAAGCAAGTTGGTTAAGAAGTTTGTTAGGAAGGTTGTTCAAACTAAAATTATTTGGCTTAACAATCTCTACTTATAAAGCATAAAAACAACTAAATATGTAACCGAATAACGTAAAATATAGTGACAGGTACCCGCCGTCGTATTGCACGGATACCGTTCTAGTATATATTAAAGTGTGGCGTTTAAAACGCAGCCGTTTTTGCCACTTTTCTACATTGCATCTACATTACTTCATTTCTTCGGTCTGTTAGCGTGACAAGGCCCAATCTAAAGTCCGTTTCAGTGGCCTAGTAATCGGTTCCCCTTTTTCTTTTCAGTAAAAAAAACAAGAAAACGCTACCACTTTCTACCAAATTCCAGAAACTCCCTCATCACCCTTACCCAAAAACGCACACACAATTGGTGTAATAATCCCATTAATCCTAAATCTTTTTTACTCTTTCTTCATATCATCATCAAAATCCGAAAACCATACTACGACAACCCAAATCGGCAAATCCAAACACATGAAGAGATAAATGTCATCTTTATTGACTTTTATTTAAAAGAAGAAGAGGAGTTTCAGAAGAAGAAATTGTAGTCGCGCGAATATGTTCAAGATCAGTATGGAGTGGGTGACTTGGGGCGTTTGCTTTGTGGGTTTGATATATATATATATATATATATATATATATATATATATATATATATATATATATATATATTTATATATCTTTCCTTTCTTTCTTTTTTTAGCAAAAAGAATATATATCAATGATGCTTTGTTGCTATTTACTATAGTATTTCTTATTATAATGTTATTGAAACTTATTTGGATTTGTATGAATTTTGTTATCATATACGGATATACCATACATATGTGCATGCATTTTTTTAGATGATTGATCAAGTTAAATACATATCGGCCGTTCAAATCAAAGTAGTTGGTATCTTTTAATCTAGGCATTTGATTATACAACTTGATCAATCAAGTAGTAAACCGCTTGAAAGAATCTTTACCCGTTTTAATGTACAAGTACTTTTTATGCCTTATGAGGAGTTAACTCCTATTTTAATAAGAGTATATAAGTAATAAATTTCACTCTTTTGTACGTGATTGCTTTATATTTATTGTGTTATATGATCGTTATTGTTAGTGTATCATGATTTACTTGACATCATTTGGTTGTGCTTAGCAACAAACCCTATATAATATGTGCATGTCTTCGTTTTTTCTACCTATTTGAAATGGAAAATGATTTGTGTGCTTAAAATCATGCCTAACAAAATGATTGCAACATATGGCAAATTGTAAGGTTGAGATAAAGAGATAAAATGACAATTACATGTGTCAATCTTTATAGGGATTAGGCGTGTTATTAAGCATGTAGGTTAGTCATCTTTATCATTACTCATTTGAAATATCGGTACAACATAAAGGTTATAAAGACCCTCATTTAGAAACATACATTAGCTTATAAGGGCCGTGCTTAGCACGGCCTTAAAGCTTTACTAGTATATATATATATATATATATATATATATATATATATATATATATATATATATATATATATATATATATATATATATATATATTGTAGTTTCAAAAAATTTGGGTCTTTTAATTTTTGTTTCGTTTATATTAAATATTGATGATTTTACAGGCAAAAAAGAAAATCAACTGTTGTAACCGGACTTAAATCTTTAGTACCAATGGAATGCGTAGCCCAAGGAATTATAGAAAACAAATGTATAGTTATCTTCAAACATTCTTATTTTTATGTTAATTACCTTTAATTCTATAAAGTTTTACTTAATTTATAAAAGCTACACTTTTTTAAGAAATACGTTTTAATCATAATGTTGAGTTGATTATATTATAAATGGTTGTTTCAATTAAACAGGTTGTAGGGCCAGGCGGTCCGACGGTTGGTATTGTGCGAAACTATGTTTTAGTTCTAGAGTATGTGAACAAGAGTATTAAACTTTTAAAAGGTATTGGCTTTAGGAAAATTCATGGCAAGTACGTTGCTCCTGATGCCAGGAAAGAAATGACGTTGATTGCTAATAAGAATGTTTTCTTTAGGTCCACAAGTGATTAGATATGTATCTGGCTACCTTTACCTGCTGCTGACATTATGCACAAGAGTACACCCATATGTAAGTACACTACAGTTTTGAACTTTTGATATGTTGCTTTTACATACATATTCAAGTATATGCAAATGATTGTTTGAATTGACTGACTGACAACGAACTCCTGTTGTAGTATGTATTGACCCATACAAAAACGAATATCTGTTTTGACCCATACTAAAAAGAATACCTGTTTTGACCCATTACCAAACCTACGTGACACGTTGGTGTGTGATTATTCACACACCTTTTTCTGTCCATTTTAAGACCAAAACAGACACAAACTAACCATAAATGCCAAAGATATTGTGTTTTTGTATTTGTGATCGTGCAGGAACGGATATTTCAGAAATTAGCACAAATCAGGCCAAAAAGGACAAAAACGAGAACGAGTTTGGAAATCATATCAAAAGCCAAAGCCAGGAAAGCAAATTATCATTTTTGAGCTCAGAATGTCAAATCACACCCTGGAGAATCATCAAATGCCAAAAATAGCCCTTAGAGCAAAAGTTTGCAAAATTGGCAGAAATGGTCCTTCAAGTTTGAAATTTGGCAGAAATGGCCCCTGAGCATTGGATTTTGAAGGAAAAAGTCAACATTGGTCCTTGGAGTTCACAAATTGCCAAGTTTAGTCCCTGGGTGAAAGTGTTGAAGAAATTACACATTTGGTCAAGGTCCCTGTGTTATTCATCTTGGCAAGTTTAGTCCCTTGTGATAACTTTGGGAAAATTACACAACTAGCCCCTCAAAATTCTGGAAATGACAAAATTGGTCCTTGTGTAATTGCTATAACCAAACGGACCATGTTATTATAAATTAAATCCAATCCAATATACAAACCCAACACCACCCTTTGGCCTGATCCAACTCCAAGCCCAAACCACCCTGGCCCAATACCCTTTTAATACTTTCCCAGGGTCAAACGACCCTTTGACCTCTCTTCCCTCCACCATCCTCCCCAACTTTGGCCTGTAAAACCATCACCTCACCACCCCCCACCATCTCATCACTTTTCCACCGCCCAACCCACTATCCTCCACCTTTCACCTCGCATTAAATGCACCCCCTTGCAAGTTAACAGTGCAATTTGCACTGTTTTATTTTGGCGCCAAAACTCCTCAAAGGCCAAGATTGAAATTAAGCCATCCAATGGCTGGTATTATTGCTGGGAAAGCTCAAATGGGACCCACACAACCCTAAACATCATTATAAAAGGAAGAAGAAAGAGAAGAGAAGACACAATAGTTTTATTAGTAAAAATTAGTGTCGTATGTATTGTAATCCTTAAATTAGTTGTAATTTTTCCCTTTAAAAATCTGTACTCAGTTTCTTAAATATAAGTTGATCTTTCTGCAATCTTAATTTCAAGTTTTTAGTTTCAATTCTCATAATTGCATTTTTAAATTTGGAATTTCAAATTTGAGCTCTATTGATCATAGTTGTTGTTCTGGACTTAATAGATCACATAAGCTCCCCATATAGATTATAAAAGCTATTAGTAATCTTAAAAAGCAATTTAGTTCATAAAAACAAAAAAAAAAAAATACAAAAAAAAAAAAAAAAAATCAGTTAAATCAAAGGAAAATAAAAAATTTGCAGGATGAAGATGATGATGCAAGGAGCATGGTTAATTTAGGATGGCCATGGGTTAGGACTCCATGGGGAGTGTTAGGAAGTAGTATTGGCTCATGGTGAAGTAGCAGGATTGCACATTGTAAGCCATTTGTCCAAATTTTCCATTTCACTATTCATCTGCTTATTAACTGCTTGTTAGTGCTTATTCATGCTTATTGATTTTTATATAGTCATAATACAGCTTAAAAACAAGTCTTGGTTCATTAAAACTCTTTTTCCTTAAAAACTCATTTGGACTGTCATATTAGCATAAGTTGGATTCCTGGGTTTTAGTACTTGTACACCTTGTTTCTGTGTTCAAATAAGCTCACTAGATCATAATAAGTTGTTTAGAAGCAATTACAAAGTCTCAGGGAATCACTTGTTTATAAAATCAAAAATCCAAGTTCTTAACAGGTTGTTTGGAATTGCATGATAATCTGTGTTCAAGCCTATGTTTGTTGTTGTTTCTGGTTCATTTAAGTCACTTTAGGTCTCAATAGCTTAGAACAATCATAAAAACCAGGTCCCTTTTGATAAAAAGTCAAAATTCATCTTGAATATATTGTATTAGCTCACTGTTGGATTTTTAGAGTCCAAGTTCACCCATATCAGTGCATAAGCTGTTGTTTTAGCTTAATTTGGCCTTGTTTTAGCTTATCATATCTATTTCAGTCATTAGATTAGATCCTAAGTTTAATTTAGTCAACATAGTTCATAAATCTAAAAAGTCAAAATTGCATAGTTAGGCGATAACTCAAATTTTCAAGGATTTTTCCTGATTTTTGTGCTTACATTCAAGCCCCAAGCTTTTCACAAGTTAAAATATACCAGCTTAAGTTTCAAAATCAATCATTGGATTATTTTTAGGAATTTTCTTTCAGCTTATACAAGTGCTTGTTTATACCTGCAGGGTAAAGTACTCCCCTGCACCAGGGTTTTTACCCAACCTTCCTTAGCTTATTCTGGCTTAACCAGTGGGCCCCAGACCTCCATTTTTTGCTTTTTGAATAGCTTGTTAGTGTAGCTTAATAGTTTTGAGCTTATTTTGGGCTTTAGGTCCTTGGCTCATAGCTTATTTGTGCCTTGTACTTACCCTGACCACAGACTTTACACTGAGTGATTCGGTGTACAAGCCTAACTTCCAAGCCCTCTCAAGTGCTTATTAGTGGGACCCAAGGCCTGAGCTTTGGCTTTTTGAAAAGCCCATAAGCTCAGCTTATTGAAGCAAGTCTCACTTTGGACCCTTGTTTACCCCTGTGGGCCCTACAAGGCCTGCAAGTTTTCCCTTTTGGCCTGTTAAGTGTTCAGTTTTTGACCAATTGCTTATTTGCTTCTTGCAGCTTATTTCTTGTGCTTATTTGGTTCCTTATTGCTTATTCCTAGTTGTTATAACCTGTTGTTAGCTTATTTTGTTTAGTGGTACTTTAGTATAGCTTTTTCTTAAATCATAAGTCCTAATAAGCTTTAAGTGCTAATCTGTTAAGCTCATAAGCTCACCATCTGCTTATTTTTAAGTTCCATAAATTTTGTCTTCATTAAAGTTTGTTATTTCCAGTATTTAATTAGATTTGTAAAAGAAAAATCAAGAAAAACCAAAATTAAAAATAGTGATAGCTTCTATTTAAGCCAATTGGCTTATTGCTCAGCTTTTTCAAAAAGCAGTTTTCCATTTTATATTTTTTTTAAGTTCCTAATATATTAAAATAATTTAGGAAAAATTTTCATAATTTTCTGAATTAATTTAGTATTTATAATAATTAAATTAAGTTTAAATAGTTTTAATTAAAAAAGCCAAATATTAATTTTCCTTCAGCTTATTAATAAGCAATAGTAGCTTTTTATATTTTTCCTAGCTTTTATAATTAATAAAGTATTTTTAGAAAAATTTCCAGAATTTTCACTGTTCATTTAGTATTTTTCATAATTAAATTAGTTAAAATAGGTTTTAATTAATAAACAAGTAAATAATTAGTAAATTAGTTTAAAATTATTTTTTATAAACTTTTGATAATTTTTAGGATTCCTGTGAAAAATTTCATAATTTTCTAAGTTAATTTGGTAATTTTCCTAATTTAGAATTAGTTTAAAATAGTTTTAATTAATTATTAAAAAGTTTAAATTAGTTTTTAATTAATAGTAAATAATGAAATAATCAAAAAAATAATTTTCTTTTTAATTAAATTTTCTTTTAATATTAAGTTTGTAAAAGTTTCATTGTCACCCCCTGTAGTTTATATTTGCTTAAAACTCACCTTTTTCTCTGCACCCAGCCGTTTCTGATTTGTAATTCGATTTACGTTTGTTTATATCTGTAATCTTGTAATTATTAAGACTATTTCATTATCTTATCATCAAGCAATCAGTAGTGTAATAAAACCCAAATCATTATCTGGTACTGTTCCCAAATCACTGATTCCCATAAACGTTTTCAAAACACAATTTCAATCTCGTTGGGACTTAACGACCCGGGGATTTCCATGTACCTCCACGGATTATATATCTTGCACTTTCTCTCAGGTTTGACCTGTTGACCATACCTGGTTGACTGGTTAGTTTGGGAGGAGTCACACGTCCATTCTGTCTTTCCTAGGCTGGTCTCATAATGTTAGGTATCTGGATAGTCTGTTATTTGTTGCAGGCCGGTGGTTATACATGGTTATCATATCAAGATGCGTATAACTTTGCTCTCCATCTTGCTTCTACTATCCGAAGTCGATCTGTGAATCCCGTGTGTACTCTTTACCCTAACAGGATTCTTAATTTATGTCCATTAATCTACATCAATGTTGCAACATATGCTATTATTTCGTTATATTGTTAAGTGTGCTCAAATACATTTTCTCAATTTTGAATCTAGGGAGACAAGGTTGTATTTATGGACCTAACTGTCCCGAATGGATCATTTCGATGGAGGTATGATATATCTGCATTTATACATATGTTGATGATGTAGTCTATCTTTATAAAGTAATAATAACTGAGAAATGTCCATATTCCTTTTTTCATTGCAGCCTACAAGGCTAGGGGTTTTGATCTCCGATGTAACTTCAGGGTATGTGGCACAATTTTCATCTTATTTTATGTATCTTTAGTCGATCTAGCATATAAACATTATTATGTGATGAAACATATATGCCAATGAGGAAGTTCAGTATGGTTGTATGACTAATGTTCGGTTTCCTATAATGTGTTTGCAGAACACCAGAGATACTGCACATGCTCTCAGGAAGATGCCTTTGATCAAGGCTAAGAGGTATTTGGAAGATTTCTTGGTCCACAAGCAGGCTATTCCATTTACCCATTTCTACAGAGGTGTTGGGCGTACTACTCAGGCTAAGAACAGACACTCCAATGGTCAAGGTCGATGGCACACCAAGTTAGCCAAGTTCATTTTGGATTTGCTTAAGAATGCTGAAAGCAACGCTGAGGTACGTTATTGGAAATCACTTTATTAGCGTTTCAAATAAAGAGGCATTTTAGCTTTTACGTCATTTTACACTTTATAGTTGCAACAACAACAATAACTAACTGGTAGTTTTGCTGGACATAGAGTAAAAGAGGTCTCGGTTTTAAGCGACTTGCATTTGAAAAGTTTGTTATGTTATGTGTTATTTAGTTAGTCGATACGGTTACATAGCTCATTTTTAGTATGTGTGTTCTCGAGTGTTTGCTCTAGCTATAAGGAAGTGGCGGTTTTCATTTTGGTTTTAAACATTTTTGCATTTAAGATATCGTTAGGGTTTGAGTTATGTAATTAGGCAATATTGTTCTAATAGCGATGGGTTATTCATATTAGTGTTTACATGTTCTTACTTTAGTGGTAAGGAAGTAGCGGTTTTGGATTTGGACGTATTTGCGTTTAAATAGTTGTTAGGCGGTTTCATTCTAAATGTGACAGCTCATGTAAGTTTTGTGTTATCGCGTGCTTGCCGTAGCAGGAAGGAATTGTGTAGTCTGTAAGTGAGGTCTTAGGTTTCAAGTATGGACATCGCTATGGGGATAATATTGCGGTTGGTGGGTTTGCCCGGGGGTGGTGCTTACCCTTATTCTAAATTCAATTTCGTTAGCATCTATATTTTCTAGGCGCCTATAGGAATGGCGTTAGGAATAGGAAGCGAGATATAAGCATTGGTGTCCATTTATGTTATGGTTTTGCTGTTATCACTATTAGTCATTTTTCGTTCTATTATATTTAGTTTTGCAACTGATTTTGCAAAAAGTTATGAATGTGTGTCTGTATGTACTAACATTTGGAGCTGCAGACCACGGGTTTGGGGAAGCAACATCTGGATTCATTCAACTACTTCGTTAAGACTGACATAAAGAAGATTGTTCATGCTAATGACACTGTGGCATCTAAATTTGATCCTAGCATTTACCTGAGGTAGAATAGTTCCATTTCATGTCTTTCATGTATATTTTAATGCATCACCTACATGTTATTTATCTTATTGTAAGCTAAATAATTAACCTTTTATTATTCAATTCTTGCTTTGATGTCAGATATAAAGATGTTTGGATTGGGAAGCCTTCTATAGTTGTTGATGGTGTGACCGACTCACTAACTATATTAATAGAAACCACGATGCCTAGCCGCAACGCGGCACTCCGGGGCCCTTCTCGTTTAAATTATATAAGGGTGTGTTTGTTTCATTAAGATATTTTAGATTTGAATCTGACTACCACATCTTACCAGTAAGAGGTGGTTAGAAAGTCTAAATCTGAATGAAATAATGTTGTTTGTTTTTGTATAATTGTCTGAATGATTTTAAGTGCTCGTTTCTGCAATTTATTTAAGTAACTTATGTAAACATGAAACAAGACTTTTTATCATAAATATAACATAGTTAATAAACCATCAAATATACTATATTAACACGAGTCTTCAATCTCTTATCGAGTAAAAGGAAGTAACACAAGTCTCTCACCTCTTACTGAGTAAGATGTTATATGTCTAACTGGTCTGACTCAAAAGAAAAAAACAAACAAGTAAAACGTCTGCCTATCTCTTACTAGTAAGAGAGCTAGGATTTTTTTTTTTTTTTTTTTTTTTTTTTTTTTTTTTTTTTTTTTTTTTTTTTTTTTTAACAAACACACCCTTAATTTAGATAACTCCACTTTAAGCTTATTTTAGCATTAAAAATATATATTACTTTAGCTTTTTTCTAATCCTTTAAAATTCTATAATCTTGGGTCATTTTGGACATGTTTTAAAGTAGGACAGCATGCTACGCAGAATTTTGTGCTGTGTTTGAACGATCGTAGAGAATAAACTGTCAGATTAAGTTGAGGTCAAAACCAAACTTGTAGTCCTCTGAGTCTACTTTCCAATGCAATTGGTTTCAAGTTCTAACTCCAAGTCTAAGGGGTCAAATCTGTAGATTATAGCAGATTAACACAAATTATGCACCAAGTCTTTTTGAAAAAGTGTTTTTAATGATGAAATAACACCTTATGTGATTATCTTTAAGTTGTTTAGACCCAATGCATGTTAGATAAATGAACTAGTAAGTTATAATAGCATTAGAATGGTTATCATGTGATTAGGTACTTTTGGAAAGCTTACGGAAGGCTAAACAAAGCTGGTGAGTAACGGATTCTTAGCTTCATGTTGCAAGACTAGACATGATGTTAGAACATGTGTATAGTGCCAAAAAAAATCATGTTTAGGATACTCACAAGAAGCGTCGTTTGTCAAGTCAAGGGTGCCGAAGAAACACACCAAAAGTCATGTAGCGTGCCAAGAAGTGCACGCTATAAAACTCAAGTAGAAGCATCCTTTGTAGATGACCCGTCCTTATTATAGTGTTTACATCCGATGCAGATGATTTATGTTAGAAATAACATGTCAAGTATATATGATCAAACATCCTTTGTGGATGACCCAAGTTTTAGATAAGCATGATGACAAGTTAGAACCCCAAGAAGATTACTTGTTGGTTAGGGAAGTTCTCAATCATAGCAGGGTGAATAGGCATTCGTCTAGTCAGGAAGCATGTGCCCAGACATTATGTAATGATTATGAAATTCAGAACTAAGATCACATTTATGCCAAGTACAAGTATCAAAACGACTACAAGACGTACCACTCATACCATGTTGTAGACTATCATGTTCAAGTTAGAATTTGCAAGTGTTAGTTATACTTTTTCTGTTTAGTCACTAAGTCGCAGGGACTTATCTTTCTCAGTTCGTGTTTTATGTAGGTTAATGAAGATAGAGGTTGGGGCTTGTAGATTGTAGATAAGAGTGTATTTTGGGAGGAACGACTACGCTCGGGTTAGGTGACGAGCGACTCTTACTATCATATTTGAACTATCATAGCCTAGGAGGCTTGATAGTGATAGGCTACGACACATGCCTACCTTTATTAGAAAGAATTATGGATGAATGTACTTGTGTTAGTATAATATAGAGGCAATTTTTGATTTACCCCAAAAGTACATAGGTACTTACCCCATCTACCTCAAAAAAAAAAAAAAAAAAAAAAAAAAAAAAAAAAGTTTCTCCAAATACCTAATGGGCGACTCTCTCCCAAGAATTCTTGGGCAACTCTCTCAGAATTGTGATATGTGTCCCTTTGGTTGTCCCCATAATGTATTTTCATAGTACTAGTTATCTCACTAATTTCTTGAGAGACTGGGGCTTACATTCTTGGGCGACTTTGCTATTTTGTCTTTTAACTAAAAATTATGATCTTTTTATATTATTTTATAGTACACGTTTCTTTGGCGACTGAGTCCCACTATTATGCATTCTTGGACGATTAGTTAGGTATAGAGTACATTTTATATATTTTTATTACATGGGAACTTGTTCCATATTTTTTAATTCAAAAATACATTTAAATACTTCATATTTTTTTATATATATATTTATACCTTACTTTTTATACTTCTTACAAAATACACTTAAATACTTTATACTTTTTATACTTCTTACAAAATATATTTAAATACTTTATACTTTTTATACTTAAATACTTTATACCTATAATACTTTTATTATAATTGATTTATATTTAAACACACTTTGCTCTCTCTCTCTCTCTCTCTCTCTCTCTCTCTCTCTCTCTCTCTCTCTCTCTCTCTCTCTCTCTCTCTCTCTCTCTCTCACACACACACACACACACACACATACACACATACACACACTCACTCACTCACTCACTCACTCACACTTTACTCTTTCTTTCTCTCTCTCACTAACAAATCCAAATCACAATTGAAACCCTAGACACACACAGATCCGAAGCAACCGATTAAAGAATGGTTTGAGGTAGGGTAAGTAATTATATTTTCGATTAAGGGTTATCGTTATTTAGGGTTAGGGTTTGCTTTATGTGTACAGATCCGAATCAACCGATATAAAATGGTTTTTGAGAAGCAGGCCTAGGCCTATGTCGAGGCCCCCCTCTAATATTTATCTACTCGTACTTTTTATTTAAATAGTACCATCGGTTTCATATTTATTATTATTAGTACCGATTACTTTCAACATTTAATACCCCACCCACCTACAAATATATTTACTGCTGTTACAATATTACAGTATGCGTTTCATTTTCTCTTTCAAAACATATACGGAGTACATTATACAACCTACATCTAATTATAAAATTATGTATGTATATGTAACTTATGAATGGATGGATTATCTTTACAAGTGTGCACTTTTGGGCTAGGGTAAGTAATTATCTTTTCGATTAAGGATTACTATAATTTAGGGTTAGGTTTTGTTGTATTGGTTTTGTTTGTATGTTAATGTCATTGTTAGTTTAATTGTTCGAGGATTATTTAACTGTTTTTTTTGTTTATCTAATTATTTAACTGTTTGTGTTTCTTTAATTAGGGTTTTTTAGTGTTAGGGGTTTATGTATCTGTTTGTCATGTTTTTTATTGTTACCTTTTTCTTAATTAAAACCTGAAGATTGTATATAAAGTTGTGATTTCATTGCTAGTTATTTGAGTAAAGTGTTACATAGTTAGATGGTTGTTTTGGGAGTTCTATATTGTGGTTGTTACATAGTTAGATGGCTTCTATATTGTGCCTAATTTTGACAGATGATGGCTTTTTTGGGAGTTCTATATTGTGGTTGTTTAGGGTTACGGTTCTTGTTTGTTTAGGGCTTTTTATGCTTAGGGTTATTTGATTTCCGTTAGTTGCTATTGATATAAAAAAAAAGCAGTTAGATGCCTAAGTTTGAGAAATGGATGTTTTCACTAAGTTTGATAAACAAATGATGGATGTTTTGGGAGTTGTGATCCACCAGCTTGTTTTATGTTAGATGCCTACAACTTTTAGAATACCTAAATGACGATCTATATATGTTTGAGAAAAAATTTTCAAGTTTTTATGCGTTGAAAATTAGTGGTTGATGAGTCTCGTATTATACATATTTATACCCCAGTATTATGTAAATTATATAGTAATATATCATTATTTATAGAACTTTTGGTACTTAATACATATGTGATTATCCAGGACTAAGGATTGAAGGAAAGACGCGAGAAGTACAATAAACGAATGACTTTGAGAACTTATAAAGAATAACACATGGTTTGGACTAAAGACCGCCGAGCATTGATAAAAGCACGCCGCTTATGGGCACCTTTGGTCAACTATGCAACTACGAGTCAAATAGTCAAATACGGCAATCTCAAGAATAAAGTGCGCCGGTCTTCAGTTCAAATAATGACCCTTTGGCGCCAAAAACTTGATGCGTGTTGTGTCACATGTAGTATAGAGTGATTTTGCCTATTCTTTTTTAAATTTATATTTAGCCGACTTATCCTATAACACACACACTAACGAGCAGTGTACCCGATCAATATGTATATAGTGGTAAGCAGAGTGTCGATCACTAAGAGTGGAACGTAATATCTAGTTAATCTAATCAGTATTTTAAATATACTAAGTTAGTTTTACAATCTAATATAACGCAAAGGGGGGAGGGTTTAGTCTGAGAGACTAAGGGGCTGTTTGTTTACCTCTTATTGAAGCAACTCAGTGGCTCTCACTTATTCGTTCAAAGGCCAAAGTGTTTGGTAAATAAAAAAGTAGCCCTCTAAATTGAATGGTATCAATAGAGTGGTTCAGCGTCATTTGAATGCTAAACCATTCAGCATGTGTCTGTTTTCCCTATTTGAACACACCAACGCCTTTTCATTTTTTATTTTTTTTTTTATTTTTTTTTTCAAATTTGGGTTACCTCATTTAATTTGAATTTGATCGATGTATTTATTTATAAATTTTTATACCTTTTTTTTATTTAGTTGTTCAATACATTGATTTTTATTTTTGAAGTTAAGTTAATGAATTCATAAATTTAAAACTTCTAATCAGTATTCAAAAAAAAATAAAAGGTATTGAATTATCATGTGAAAAAAGTTATATAATAAATACTCATATTTGTATATTTCTATATGTTTCATTTTTATTATTATTTTATTATTTTTTTATATCAAATTAAATTTAAACATTTGAAAGAAAAAGGAAATTTTATTTAAGCTAAAGTTATACATGTAGCATTCATATTCCATTAGATTAAACATAAGGATAAAATGGCAACTTCCCATCGTTTAAAAAATTTATTTAGAACACCTATCAAACAACATGTTTTGATTCAGAATCAAATTCATTCAGAGTCAAAGAATCATTCAGAGATGAGAGCCATTCAGCGCAAAATCATTCAGTTTTATCAAACAGCCCCTAACACAGATTTGGTTTTTTAATTAAACTAATAAAACTAATCAGAATGAAACAGCGAAAGATCAACACGTACACAGATAGATAATTGATACAGATAGAAGTCATGTCCTTTTGTTAAGTAGCTTATCACTTGTTTTATTGCTAGTTTTATATGATGAGTATCTAAACTCTTCTCTCCCGTTGGATCCTAAATATAGGCGAGTAAACTCTTAATGATCACGTATGCCTATCTTACTTTCTAGACGCTAGATAAGTAAGCGTGGAGGGGGTATGGCAGCCCAAGCAAAACATAGCTAGACATAGAGGTTATCAAAACACATATACAAGTCACCAAAAAAACATCATATAAACTGATAATCGATGGGAAAGCAATTTTAAAGGGATCAGTATGGCAGCCACAAGCCCATTAATCCTGATGGATTATAGTTTACTAATACAATAAAACAAAACTACTTAATGAATTAAATACATGCAGGACCTTCTTACTGCTCTAAAATCTTCTTTGGAGGTGTGTCTTGTGTTGTCTTGTCGTCCGAATTTGTCTCCTTAGGGTTTGGTTTTGCACATAAAATTCGTCTAGGTCTTGGGGTATTTATAGTTTATGTTAGAGGGGTTGATGCGGCACATTAACTAAGTAGATGTGGTGCATCTACTTAACTTCGCGTGGGGTCCAAGATTAATATATTCTAGAATATTCGTACAACGCCTTTAGATGTGGCGTATCTTAAATCTTATGAGGCGTAGGTCCTTCAGCGTCTTGGATAGTATCAGGTGAAGTCTTGATAGTGATACGGCGCATGTTGATAATGAGATGCGGCGTATCTGGAGTAGAACAAGTTGGTTCTTCTTCGTTGACCAAAGTTTCTGTTAGGAATACAATTATTCCTATAGAAGACTCGGTCACCTAATTAATGTAATAGCATTTTAGTTAGCTCGTAGTTAGTTAATTATATGTATTAGTTAGTTTAGTTTAAGTAACACCGTGGAACAAGGACGGGTCTTTACCCACTGTATGCCTGATCCACAGCCCGGGTGTGGGCGTTTGTAGAAAACTATATATACCCCTCTCCACATGTGGAGAGGGTTGGTGCTTCTCACATTCTCTAATCTAATCTTTACAATTTTCTCTCATCTCTTTCTCTCTCTAGGAACACCCAACTTTCTTTCTCTCTCTAAACTTTCTTCCATTTAGTCTATTAATCACAACAACAAGAACCATACAAGTTAAGATTATTGATATTCTACAATTGGTATCAAGAGCCAAGGTTTCATCTTAGGGACTTGTCTTTCTTGAATTTTTTTTAATGGTTTTCTTTGTGTTTTTTTTTTTGTTCGAACCTGGTATTAGTTTAAACATATTGGTTTGTTGTTGTTTTTGACATGTGTCGTGACATTACCTTGTTGTTTATATTAAGGAGTGTATAACATATTATAACTCTTGTAGTCAAAGTTTTGTTCACAAAATTCATGGATTGGCTGCTTCATGTTTGGGTCTTATTCTTCATTGCGATTAACTAAGTTTTCTTTGTTGCGGTTAATTCCTGTTCTGTCCCAACTTGGTATAGCGATTAAGTCTTTGTTTGGTGTTTTGTGCATTTCGAGTAAAAGACAAAAAAGGGAGAAAGTCACTGTTTTGGACTTATACTATTAGGGAGTTTCTGCTACTGAAAGCGGTTATCTTTTTATTGCGTTTAAACGTTTTACTGCGTTCATCTCATATTTGCGTTTAACTCTCTAATTTGCGGTTAGCTCATGGTTGTAATTACAAAATAGCGGTTTCATCTTCTTTGCGTTTTACTCTGAGCAGCGGGTAGTTGCGGTTATCTCATATTTTTGCGGTTACCATAACCAGTGTGTTAATTTTGGTCTTGTGGTTTAACTCCTCAACCTTGGTTTCTATATTGCGGTTATCAGAAAACTAACAAATCCAGGCTACTACAACATCACAAACCCACATCCTTATCCCTTCTCCAATATTTCTCAACAACATCATCGGTCCACTTATCAGTCTCGAAAAAGAAAATCAAGATATAAAAGGCATCGATCTCAGCTTTCTTCTCTTTCGTGTGGTACTACAGAAGACAAAGGATCTTAAAGATCTCATTTACACACTAGAGCAAACCATCACAGATCTTGTATATGAAACGTAAAGGAAAAACAAAAATGGATCAAGGATCTCAGTTAAATCTCTTTGAATAACGTTTTGTTTTTAAACCTAACCACAAGAGATTTTTTTTCTTCATCGACCCCTTTCAGAAGTATACACTCCTTTGTCTATCCGAATCATAAAGAAAGATCAGAAACAAACATGCTTCCCTCTTTTCTTTTCATTCAGTTTAACATGATCAGATAACAACAAGAAAGAACCTACCTTGAATCTTTATTTGAAGTCGTGAACCAGTACTTCAACAAGGTTTCTCCGTTTGTTTGCTTAGAGTTAAAAGAAAAAGGAATTGTGTTATATTTGTTTGTGTGCTCGGGTCTAATTACCAAAGGGGACGAATTTGATTGTATCATGATTCATGTACTCACAAGCAGAAGGTTTGAGGATAAGATGAGTTTGGTGACTGCGTATTATTTTTCAGATTAGGGTGAGGCTTTATTAGGGTTAAGGAATATTAGGGGTAAATATTATTTGTGCAAAGTGTGTTTATGAGTATGTTATAGCGAGAACTTTGGGTCGCATTTATTTAACTAAAGGAGTTGGACTGGACTTTATTACTTAGGCTACTGTTGGACTCGTGCTGTTGGGCCTAGTATCTTTTGATCGATTGGACTGTGTGGGGTAACAAGGAACGATTACTTGTTTTATTCAAGGGACGAAATCTATTTTCTCAAGTAATTCACGGTGAAGAAGTTATATATAATATTAGTATTTTTGGTGTGCTCGCTTTGCAATAAATTTTCTTTGGGTACAATTTTGAACCACGGCTTTGGTTGAACTTCGATATCCGAATGTGATTAGTGTTTGGGTAGAGATATTTACGGGTTTAGTGAACTACTACGGGGCTTATTCGAATCTCAAAACACGAACGTTGTTTGAAGTTCACTGTGACTTTCCTCTTCATCACTTAAACCCATTTCAACCAATAACCAAATCTATTCTTCGGTGTCTCACGGTTTTTTCTTGATTTTGTAAAATCCCGCGAAAGAATCGATTTCTCGGTTTAAATCATAGAATTGTAAAATCTCGTGCTAGTTTGCATCATGTCTACTACTTCAGACTCCGTCAGATCTGAGAAAGAACTTCATCAGCCACTTAAGTTGCTTGATAACGCAGAAAGAAGCTGCACAGAATGCTTTCGACAACTTCATTCACATCTCTCGGTACTTTTAGAGGGAAATGGATTCAAGATGGGATTCGAACGCGCATTTGTAACACTCTTTGGTCAAGATGTTCAGACTTTCACATGCACAATGATTCTTAACTTAGATCAACTACAACAACAACTTGACAAAGGAGAATCTTCCAAAATGGGATCCATGGCTGCCCTTTGTGTGATCAACAAACAACTCCAAGTGTTCTTTGATTCAGAATTCACTCTGGAGTATGACCATTATAGTGAGATGACGAAAAAGTGCTTTGCTGATCACACGGGAATTGAGGTTGACACGTTCAGAGACACACTTGTCCAGCTTATGGATAAAGTGAAAAGATTCATTAACGAAAAGGCACAGCATATACCTGCATATGATGACAAGGTGAAGGTATGTAGGGTACAATCATGTGATGGTGTTGGTGACTCGGGTATAGCATCGGATGTTGGGTCAGGTGTCACGATATGCAAAGAATCAGAGACTGATAAGCTTGACACACCCTGCGACTCAGTGACTAGAGATACTCCAGACATGGGCACTGAATTAATACCAGTAAATGAGCAAGTGTCATGTGCTGAGGTACCCCTAACTGAACATCATAATGTGCTTTCTGATGAACGACTGCATCCTGATCAAGTTATGCCCAGTTATGACTCATATTTGTTGAAAAAGACTGATAGCAATACCATTTCTGATTTAACAAATATGAATCATAAAGGGGGAGAAAGTGATCAGGATGCTGAACGTGATGATGTGTCAAGTTCGTTGTTTATGGTTGAGTCTTTTAAATCACATGATGTGGTTGATAAAGAAGTTTTTAATGAACTTTCAAACAAATTTGCACAACTTGATAAACATTGTGTTAATCCTTTGTTTGTTGCTGAGTCTTTTAAATCAAATGATGTGGTTGATAAAGTAGTTTTTAATGAACTTTCAAACAAATTTGCACACCTTGAAAAACATTGTATTTCACTTGAAATTGCAATGCAACAAAAGGAAGAAAGTTTTCAAAATAATCAACCGTGTAAAAATCCGGAACTTCCTGATTTCCGCGAATTCTTTATGATAAATGATTTGAAAGCTCAGCTGGAAGCCAAAAATTTGACAATCAACAACCTGAAAAAACGTAGTTCTGAGATGTGTGATATGTGGAATGAAGTTAAGGCTAAACATGTCAGTTATGAGATTGCAACTAGAAATTTTGAACTAAAAGTGGCTGAATTACTTTTGGAAAATGAGTTCTTGAAAAAGCATTGTAAAAACCTGAATGAGTCAATCAAAGAAATGAGAACTAAGTCGATAGATCAAACAACCTCTTTGATTGCCAAAAATGACTAATTCAAAGCGCAACTTCTTGAAAAGGGGTTCACAATAACCGCATTAAAGAACGAGCTAAGAAAAGCAATAGGGGATAGTGTAAACACTAAGTTTGCAAAACCATCAATCTTGGGGAAACTAGGTTTTCAATCTAATAGAAACCAATCCGTTGTTAGGCAACCAACTGCGTTTAGATCTGAACGACCAAAACTTTCTAAAACACGGTTTGCCTCCCAAGTTGATGCGAAACAAGTTTTGACAAAACCAGTCACAACACATTATTTGCCTAAGATTACTGCTTCTAGTTCGGTTAAACCTCAACAAGTAGTTACTCCTACACCCAGCTCTTCTAGGATTAGTTCAAAAACCGTGTCGAAACCTTGCATTAAGGTTCAAAACACTTATGATATAACTGACTTGCACAAGAACTATGATCTAGAAAAGGCTAGGAAAAGGGCACTACTTCATAAGGATGGAATCTTAGGATCACAACCTTGTATGATCCCTCATAGGATATTGAGGAACAATGCTAATGTTCAACCGGTTAAGTCTAGGATCTATTGTAAGTCATCCACAATGCATAAGAAGCAAAATAAACCTATAACTTCTCCTAGGTGGATTCAAACTGCTAAATCTTCTGAGACTAGGAATATCGATAAGCCTTCCACTGTGCATAAGAAGCTTAACAATCCTAGACCTGGCCATAAGTGGATTCCAACTGGTAGAATTCTTAAGGATGCTGGACTTAAGTGGATACCTACCGGAAAGATATTTACCAATGGCAATACCTTGGTTGACCGTGAAACCCCTAAGGGCTTGGATACTTTTGTCACTAACCCATATATATGCAATCAAGTTTGTAATGTTAGTGCAGGTAGTCCTTACTCTGTTGCAGGTACATCAATCATTCACCACATGAGAAGACTCAAAGTCTGGAGACCTAAAGCAAGCATATCTCCTACTTCAGGAGGTATAGAAGGTCAATGTTGATGTATGCTCACTATGACGTCTGTTCACTTCAGTTCAAGCCTCGTTCTTCAGTGACTATGACGTTTGAACACCTCAGTTCAAGCCTCGGTCTTCAAAGTCATAATTATGGCGTCTGCAGATAACACTTCAGGCCCCGTTCATCAAAGAAAAGAAAGGTGTACGATTCAGTGCGCTTTATCTTTGGAAGAAGAGAAATCTTCTTAGTTTTGACCATTCTCAACAATACGGTTCATGCTTCCTCCATGTTCGTTCAGTCATCAAGTGGATCTACTCATCTTTGCTTGAATTCATATTCACCTGCTCATTCAAAAATGGCAAACTTCGTATGCAATTTTTGAGGGGGAGAAGTGTGAATATACCACATGGTGATTGATGATTGAAGAATGGTCATACGACTCTCCTCCAACACCTAATGTTCTATGTACTAAGGATGACTGGGATTATGTTTGATGAATGATGAGGCGAAAAATGATCCGTTTTTAGGGGGTCATTTAAGCCCGAATTCGAATTTATTTGATCAAATATTGCCCTAAATCGTTCCTTTTGTGATTTTAGGTACTTTGGGAGTGAAATCTGGAAAAGGAAGCAATTCGGACGTTTTTGGAGCATAAAAGTGAAGAAAACGCCAAAGTCTTAATTTTTCATGCTGGGAACAGTAGGTGACGGCGTCAAGAGCAACTTCCTGACGGCGTCAAGAGCAAAATTCCATGACGGTCCAGTAGAGATTTGACGGCGTCATGAAGGTAGGGCGTCAAGAGTAAAAGTCATGACGGCCTGGAAATGATTAAGTCTTGACGGCGTCAAATGTAGATCAAGGCAGTCCGAGAATAGTTTTGGCGGCGAGGTGACGGCGTCACAAACTTTGTCTTGACGCCGTCAGACCCCTTTTCCTATATATATTTTTCTAATTTTTCACATTTAAGAGAGAAGTTTTGGGAGAAACGCTAAGTACGATTTTGGTGTAACTTTACAGGTTTTTCAAGGGTTCCAACCCCTTGATACCTTGCATGTTTAATCAAGATAAGTGTTCCTTTAATTCAATCAATATGTCTATGTGTTGGTTGTCTATATCTTGTTCTTGTCTTAATTCCATCATGCTAGGCTAGATCTATCTTGTGTTTGCTTAGATCTAATGAAACCTAGATGTTGATTATGTGTTGATTACTTGTTTATTATTGTCTTGGATGAATGATTTATATGTTAGGCTTAAGAAAACTGGCAGATCTCCAATTGGTAACATGCTTGAACGTCTTAAGAAACATGAACCGATGCGCACTAGGTCTTTATTGGTTGTATTTAATGCATGAGCCACTATTTACAATCCCTATAGTTGTGCTGGGCATGGTGTAGGAGGAGATAAGAGCTCATAGAATTGGGGAGTTAAGTGTGCCACCCCATGAATGGTATTAAGGAATACGATCCGTCATCCATGCAATTATAACAAGTAATTAACGTGTAAAAGATGTCTAGGGAGTAATGAAATCTAACTAAACACATTTTCTCTAATTACTGCTCACAACTTTAGTATAAATTAGTTTATTTTCATTTCTATTATTTTATTTTGATTGCATCTTAGCATTGGGTTAATTGAATAGCAACTAATTCCGCCCAAACCCTTCAAACCCGAGATTTTTAATTGCTTTCTAAAAAATATAAAAACACAAAAATAATCATCCCTCACCTTTAGAACTAGTATTTAGGCTTTCTAATCCTAGCGACACTATTCCTAGCTGAACGATCAATCCCCCGGTACTTGTCACTATACTATACTACAACGATCAGGTACACTGCCTGGTGGGGGTTGTAAGCTTCTCGAGATCCCTCGAGAGGTAAAGCCTGTTGCGATTCCCACGCATCAAGTTTTTGGCGCCGCAGCCTGGGGAATAGTTATTGTCTAGGTTAGAATTTCTTTTTATTAGGTCTACTTACTAGATTCCTTTCTAGTAAGATTTTATTTTTATTTTTAGGTTTTCTTTAGTCTATCATATTTCTTTGTGCTTTTGTTCGTAACTCTTCACCACCTGCCATCATGGCAAATGACGAATCCCTTAACCTTAGGATCACTAGGAGTCGTAGTTCCTCTCGAAACCTTGTCTTGCCTTATGCGGAACCCGAAAGAGAAATGCATAGATTGAGACAATATCACTCAACTTCTGAACCATCTAGCGTTGCCATCGATTTTGATGCACCTCTTTCTGAAGAAAATTCAGAAAATCATGTCACAACCCCTAGCTCCCAACCCAACGACGAGATGAGTACCCCCGCAACCCCCATTCCTAAGCGCCTTAAGGACTACTCCTCCCCACCCTCTCGTGGCTTCTCAAACGCCATTGTCTACCCAAACGAACACACCAACGAGGTCTTGCATGCAAATGATGTTTGGCTTGTCAAAAGTGTGTGTAAGTTTCGCGGAACAGATGAGGAAGATCCAATCCAACACATCAAGGACTTCCTGAAAATAGTAGACACCCTCCATACGGATGGGGCTACTAGAGACACATCCCGATTGCGATTCTTTCCTTTCACCTTATATGAAAAAGCCCAAGAATGGTATGAAAAACTCCCTTCTGAATCTATTTTCACATGGGAGCAACTCATATCCAAGTTCTATGAGAAGTTCTTTCCACCTGGAAAAACCTCAGCGTTTAGAGACAGGATCCTCCATTTCTGAAAAGGGAAGGACGAACCCTTCCATAAATCGTGGATTAGATTCAAAGATTTAATAAGACAAGTTCCCCATCATGGCATTGAGCTTTGGCTCTTGGTCCAAATCTTCTACGATAATATCTCCTCTAACGATCGAAACGGAATTAACCAATCTAGAAAAGGGAGATTGGCCAACCTTAGTGCCGAAGAAGGATGAGATAGGATTGAAGAATATGCTCAAGACCAGGATGACACTTGGGATGAACCTGAGTCGACTGTCAGCATTTCTGAAATCACTTCTGATCGATTGAGAAGAATTCACAAAAGAGTGGAATACCTAGCTGGATCGCAGTTACCTAAACAACTCTCGAATCCTTACCTAATCTGCGATTACTGTGGGGGCCCGCATGAGGTAGAAGAATGCGGAGGAGCAGCCACAACTGAACATGCATGCTTGTCAGGAGGGGACATTTATGCTGATCCATCCCTTTTGCCTTTTTACCAAAATGACGATTACACCCTCTGGGGAAATCTGGTAAAGAGAAGAGAAGGGGAGGAAGGCCCTGAATTCAAAATCAGGAGCAATTTTGAAGATGACCTTGGTCACTTCACTCAAGAAAAAGGCTTGCAAATGAAAGGTCTTAATGAGATTTTCGACGAGCAGCAGGAGGATATTGGAGAATTTTTCAATAAGCTCAACTCTACCCTAGATAATCTTGAAACACCATCAGTAAACAAAAAAGACCCCATGCTCGCGATAACCACTCGAGCTGGAACAACGACCAAGGACCCTCCTTACCCAAACTCATCTCCCATCACCCCCGATCCAAACAAACCTGGGGAGGAGGAGGAGGATGTCGGCGGTAATACCCCCGACCAACCGCCCTTGACGACCCCTTCCCCATCAACCCTGCCTAACCAACCTGTGAGAATCCCGTTTCCGTCCCGATTAAGGAACTAGAAAACTGAGAATGATAACAAGAGATTCTTGTCTTACCTAAAAGACTCGGTTGTCACCATACCTCTCCTTGATGCTTGCTATCACATGCCAAAGTACAGCACATACTTTAAAAAACTACTTGCTAACCGGAAGAAACTCGAGGGTCTTGTGACCCTGGGGAAGAATGCTCAGTGGTGACCCACCGAGGGCTACCAAAAAAGGTGGACGATCCGGGCAGCTTCACCTTGCCTTGCTCTATAGGACCTCTATCAATCAAGAATGCTCTTGCCGATTTGGGAGTGAGTATCAATCTCATGCCTCACTCTATGTTCCGTAAACTTGGATACTCTGGATTGAAGTCTACCCGTATGAACATCCAACTAGCCGATAGATCGGTCAAGTACCCCGTAGGGATATGCGAGAATGTGCTAGTCAAAGTTGGGAAATTCAAATTCCCGGTCGACTTCGTAATCCTGGATATGGAGGAGGATGACTTGGTACCCATCATCTTAGGTAGACCATTTCTTGCTACCGCTCGTGCAGTCATCGATGTCTACGATGGCAAATTAACCTTACGAGTGGGAGACGATAGCACAACCTTCGACATTAAGGATTCTATGGACCTCTCCCTTGAAGCAGCCAACCGGCTCTATTTTATCGGGGAGGTAGATGAACTCACAGATGTCATTGATATCTGTGTCGATGAACAGATCGATGAAGGCTGGCTACGGGACGAGAGTTTTCTGCCTTTGCTAGAGGTAGAAAAGATGGAGGATGTTAGTGCAGTCTCCTTCTACCCCAGACAAGAGGCAACGGAGCATATCGAGCTCCGAAAACCCGAAAATAAGCTCAAACCTTCTATTATCGAACCTCCTGAAGTAGATCTTAAAGAGCTTCCTAACCATTTGGAGTATGCCTTCCTTCAAGGAGAGGATCAACTCCCGGTAATCATAAACTCTTCCTTGGAACATGAACAAAAAGGTAAACTCTTAGAAGTCCTAAAAAAATACAAGGGGGTACTCGCATGGAGTGTGGCCGACATTAAGGGGATTGACTCAACTTTTTGCACACATAAGATTCTCATGGAAGAAGATTATAAACCTACCGTGCAACCCCAGAGGCGCGTAAACCCTAACATTAAGGAAGTAGTGAAGAAAGAAGTCATAAAACTTTTGGATGCAGGATTGATTTACCCGATCTCGGATAGCCCATGGGTCAGTCCTGTGCAGGTTGTACCTAAAAAGGGTGGAATGACTGTAGTTAAGAATGACAAGGGTGAGATGGTGCCCCAGAGAACAGTCACTGGATGGCGGGTATGCATCGACTATCGAAAGCTCAATGATGCCACGAGGAAAGATCACTTTCCCTTACCATTCATTGATCAGATGTTAGAGAGATTGTCTGGACACGAGTACTATTGCTTCTTGGACGGATTCTCTGGATATTTTCAGATTCCCATAGCACCTGAGGACCAAGAAAAGACCACGTTTACCTGCCCTTATGGAACATTTGCCTACAAAAGGATGCCTTTTGGGCTATGTAATGCCCCCGCCACTTTCCAGTGATGCATGACCGCAATCTTTCACGAACTCATGGAAGACAGCATGGAAGTGTTCATGGATGACTTTTCTGTCTTCGGGAACTCCTTCGACCGCTGTCTTGCTAATCTAGAAAAGATGCTTAAACGTTGTGAGGAAACCAACTTGGTGCTAAACTGGGAAAAGTGTCATTTCATGGTAAAAAAAAAGGAATTGTGTTAGGGCATAAGATCTCAGGGAACGGAATTGAGGTGGACCAAGCTAAAGTTGAAGCTATATCTAAGTTACCATACCCCACGACTGTTAAAGCAATACGCAACTTCTTGGGGCATGCCGGGTTTTATCGGAGATTCATCAAAGATTTCTCCAAAATCGGTCGGCCAATGACTCAATTACTTGTGAAGGATGCTCCGTTCGATTTTTCCCAAGAATGCAAGGATGCATTCGATCTCTTAAAAAGGGAACTCACTCAAGCTCCAATCATGATCACACCCAACTGGGAGTTACCATTTGAAATCATGTGTGACGCTAGCGACTTCACTGTCGGGGCTGTATTAGGTCAACGACGTGACAAGCTTTTCCAACCTATTTACTATGCTAGCAAAACCATGAATCCCGCTCAAGAGAACTACTCCACCACCGAGAAAGAGCTATTAGCCGTAGTGTTTGCATTCGACAAATTCCGACAATATCTTGTCCTTTCAAAAACAGTCGTCTTCACTGATCACTCGGCTCTTAGATATCTCTTCGCGAAGCAGGATGCTAAGCCACGAATAATTCGGTGGATCTTGCTGCTACAAGAATTCGATGTTGAGATTCGTGATAAGAGGGGAGCTGAAAATCTGGCCGCAGATCATCTATCTCGTCTCGAAAACCCCTTGGATGAGCACGATAGAAGTGAGATTAGGGATTCATTTCCTGACGAACAACTCATGTTAATGAGTGACTCGGAGCCGTGGTACACCGATTTTGCTAATTACCTACCAAGTAGACTCGTTCCTGAACACCTGACTAAGTACGAAAGGAAGAGGTTCTTTTCTCAACTAAAGTACTACTTTTGGGATGAACCCTTTTTATTCCGAAGGTGTCCTGACCAAATTGTAAGGCGTTGTGTTTCGGAAAATGAGGCAGTAAAGATTATGAGGGAATGTCACTCTGGTCCCTCTGGCGGGCACCATGGAATAAACATCACCGCCCGAAAAATTCTCGATGCGGGATTCTATTGGCCCACAATTTTCCGTGATGTAAAAGAAATGGTACAGGCGTGCGATGCATGTCAACGAGCCGAAAATATATCACATAGGGATGAAGCACCTCAACTTTAAACAAGTTTGTGAGGTCTTCGATGTTTGGGGGATTGACTTCATGGGACCCTTTCCATCTTCAGGGGGAACGAGTACATATTAGTCGCCATTGACTATGTTTCAAAATGGGTTGAGGCACAAGCCCTTAGGACCAATGACGCCAGAGTAGTTGTTCATTTCCTGAAAAATCTTTTCGCGAGATTCGGGATTCCTAAAGCTCTCATTAGTGATAGGGGAACCCATTTTTGCAATGCACAAATGGAAAAGGTCATGAAAAGGTATGGAGTACCCCATCGGTTCTCCACCGCTTATCATCCACAAACCAATGGTCAAGTCGAAAACACCAATAGGGCTATTAAAAGAATACTTGAAAAAACGGTTAGTCAAAACAGAAAGGACTGGTCATTTAAACTCGACGAAGCCTTATGGGCATTCTGAACCGCCTACAAAACACCTATTGGAACGACCCCGTTCCGCATGGTGTATGGTAAGGCATGTCACTTACCAGTGGAATTAGAACATAAGGCTTATTGGACGCTTAAGACATGCAACTTAGATTACACAATTACTGGAAATAATAGGTTCTTGCAATTACACGAGCTTGATGAGCTTAGGCTAGAAGCCTACGAATCCTCCATCACATATAAAGAGAGAGCTAAAAGATGGCATGACCAGAGAATTAATAAACCCAAAGAATTTTCAGAGGGAGACAAGGTCCTATTATACAATTCTCGGTTGAGATTATTTCCGGGAAAACTTAAGTCTAGATGGTATGGACCGTTCACGGTAAAGAATTCCTCTAAATTTGGAGCCGTGGTGTTACTAGATGATGAAGGTAGGGAATTTACTGTTAACATACAACGTGTCAAGCACTACCAAGAGAATAACAATGAAATGATTAGTGAGGAGGATGTGACGTTTGATGATGAGGTCACGTAGTAACCCATGACCTTGAGTCTAGCTACAAGACTCGTAAATAAAGAAAAGCGCTTCTTGGGAGGCAACCCATGTTTTGTGTGATTTTATTTATTTGTTTGTTATTTGTTTCCGTATGCATGCTTTTTTTTATTATTGGTAGATCATGTTTCTCAATTAAAAAGTGAAAATACTTTACTTTGTTGTTTAGCCTAGTCTTAACTCCACCTAAAAGTATTTTTGCAAAAGATAAGTGTAAGGGGAAACCCCAAATATGTTTTTAAGAAACAAACCGATCATGATTCTCCACAATATTAAATGAACATGTATATTCGTATTTGTTAGAGTCAAGTGCTTGTATTGAGTCATGATGAGGTTTTGCAGGATTTTCCAGGAAGTAGGACCAAGTTTTTTCCTGAAATTTTCCGGAAACTTAACATAAGAATTTCTGCAGGTCAATTCTGACGGCGTCAGGAGCTTACTCTTGACGGCGTCAGGTGTAAAAATCTGGAAATTTTACCGGTTTTGTTTTTCTAACAGAGTCTTATGGTTTTTGTGAATTATTAAGTTTTATAATCTCCAGGAGATCTGCAAACTTCATTCCACAAGCATTATATCTTATCTTGTTTTCTAGGATTTAGTAACTTATATAGGATGCCGCCGATTTTACGCGAGGTTGTCTTGTCTATTTTCTCAGGTTTTACAGGTTATGTACGACAAGAAGATGATTTATATTCTGGAAGGGAAGCTTTGATTGCTCATTTTCTTGGAGGAAGATTTAACCTGGCCACCTTATTATCCATACCGAGCGAATCAGGGGAGTATTTGATTTCATTCTCTTTACTTTTTCACTTTTACATTCTTTACTTGAACATTGGGGACAATGTTCATCTTAAGTGTAAGGGGAAGGTAAAAAGATGATACCTTACATATGCACTTTCGCTTGAGTTTGTTTTGTTTAATGGTAGATGTGTAATAAAACTATGAGAAATACTTGTTAGTGCAATTTTAGCGCCAAATTTAAATTTTTTTACAACATTTAGGAGTGAAACTTTAGCCATAGCAAGCGTCTCATGGATAGGAGATTGTATGACTAGCACAAAACCGTATATTCAGAAAAATTTTCCACCCAAATATGTGAGGTTCGCCTTTAGATTTGATAGGAAAAGCATTTACTATTAGTGCTTATGAGTGTACCGGTAGCATTTAGATTCTAGAACTTGCGTTAGTGATGCATCCCGAGATTGCTAGTGAGACTACATTCGTGTAGTAGGATTTACTACATGATATGAGGCATTAGGATCACCCTTGTGTTAAACCCGTATTATAATTACTTGACCATTTAAGTCATATTACTTGGCTAGTTAAGTCAACTAATTTTCCCACACCCTTAGCGTTGTACTCATTTTTAGTACACGATACCCCAAGTACACCTCTCCGAGCCTATCTTTTCATTTCTAACTTTAAGCATCTTACTTAAAGGAAGAATTTGTTACACCCCACTTAAATTTACAACCAAATCGCCTTAGCCTTCCGTGTATGCGCTCATTTTTAGTGCATTATTGTTATTTGTTAAACCCTAAGTTAACTATCTAATTGATTACATGGTTGCTAAGTCGAGTCATATCCTTGTACATATTGTTTTGGGACGATTGAGACTCATGGGTAAGTACTTATTTTATGGAGTAATGGGAAGAACATAATATTATTACCCCCATATGTGCGTTAATCTTAAAAGTGCTCCAAGTGTTTTGATTTTCTTAATTCGAGTCATTAGATTAGTTTAATGTAAAGTATGTAAAGATTCAAGTGTAAGGGGAACGTTCATTCCCTATGATGTATTATTTTGGATGGTAGGGTAAGAGTGTATGCAAAAAAAAAAAAAAAAAAAAAAATCGAAAATATCAAGAAAAAGAAAAAAAAAATATAGAAAAAGAAAAAAGAGAAAAAACATACGGACTACCATCCCTTTTCATTCTATGTTCATTTTATGTTTTTTGTTATTTCTCATTTATTAGCTTAAGTCGAGTCTAGTCTTGGCTTAGCAACGCCATACTGTACATGTAAACCAAGATTGTTAACTCGCCACCAGTAAAACTTCCTTTATCCAACAAAACCGTGTATTTCATATCCCTACACCTAACGTTACAACCCTTTAAAAGACCTCTTTGATAGTTTATCCTAGGTGTTTACGCCATGTGGTGGAGGTTTGATCCTTTCCCAAGCCTATGGTAATCTATTTTGCTATGACAGGTAGTGAGAGATATCTTCCGTTTCCATTTTGTAAACACTATTTGTGAGGTGCTAGTGTATGACCTCCGTGCTTGTCTATTGGTCTTTAGTGGAATGATTATTTGTTGTAATTACTTTTATATTAGTATTAAATGACCCCTAACTTGTATTTTGACTAGAATAAAAGCGCATTTGCTTGAGGACAAGCAAATCTCAAGTGTAAGGGTATATGATGAGGCAAAAAATGATCCGTTTTTAGGGGGTCATTTAAGCCTGAATTCGAATTTATTTGATCAAATATTGCCCTAAATCGTTCCTTTTGTGATTTTAGGTACTTTGGGAGTGAAATCTGAAAAAAGAAGCAATTCAGACGTTTTTGGAGCATAAAAGTGAAGAAAATGCCAAAGTCTTAATTTTCGATGCTGTGAACAGTAGGTGACGGCGTCAAGAGCAACTTCCTGACGGCGTCAAGAGCAAAATTCCATGACGGTCCAGTAGAGATTTGACGGCGTCATGAAGGTAGGGCATCAAGAGTAAAAGTCATGACGGCCTGGAAATGATTAAGTCTTGACGGCGTCAAATGTAGATCAAGGCAGTCCGAGAATAGTTTTGGCGGCGAGGTGACGGCGTCACAAACTTTGTCTTGACGCCGTCAGACCCCTTTTCCTATATATATTTTTCTAATTTTTCACATTTAAGAGAGAAGTTTTGGGAGAAACCCTAAGTACGATTTTGGTGTAACTTTACAGGTTTTTCAAGGGTTCCAACCCCTTGATACCTTGCATGTTTAATCAAGATAAGTGTTCCTTTAATTCAATCAATATGTCTATGTGTTGGTTGTCTATATCTTGTTCTTGTCTTAATTACATCATGCTAGGCTAGATCTATCTTGTGTTTGCTTAGATCTAATGAAACCTAGATGTTGATTATGTGTTGATTACTTGTTTATTCTTGTCTTGGATGAATGATTTATATGTTAGGCTTAAGAAAACTGGTAGATCTCCAATTGGTAACATGCTTGAACGTCTTAAGAAACATGAACCGACGCGCACTAGGTCTTTATTGGTTATATTTAATGCATGAGCCACTGTTTACAATCCCTATAGTTGTGCTGGGCATGGTGTAGGAGGAGATAAGAGCTCATAGAATTGGGGAGTTAAGTACTTAAGTGTGCCACCCCATGAATGGTATTAAGGAATACGATCCGTCATCCATGCAATTATAACAAGTAATTAACGTGTAAAAGATGTCTAGGGAGTAGTGAAATCTAAGTAAACACATTTTCTCGAATTACTGCTCACAACTTTAGTATAAATTAGTTTATTTTCATTTCTAGTATTTTATTTTGATTGCATCTTAGCATTGGGTTAGTTGAATAGCAACTAATTCCGCCCAAACCTTCAAACCCGAGATTTTTAATTGCTTTCTAAAAAATATAAAAACACAAAAATAATCATCCCTCACCTTTAGAACTAGTATTTAGGCTTTCTAATCCTAGCGACACTAATCCTAGCTGAACGATCAATCCCCCGGTACTTGTCACTATACTATACTACAACGATCAGGTACACTGCCTGGTGGGGGTTGTAAGCTTCTCGAGATCCCTCGAGAGGTAAAGCCTGTTGCGATTCCCACGCATCAATGAATACTTCCAAGCTTCAACGAATATTGATCATGTAGTTCCTGAAGCTGTTGCTCCGGTTCCTACTGTCTCAACTGGTTCACCTTCCTCAATCTCCATTGATCAAGATGCACCATTTAGAAGTATTACTCAGACTACTTAAGTAACCCAATCTCCAGTTATTCCTCAAGGTGTTGATGTTGACTATCATGATTGTGAAGTTGCACACATGAATAATGATCCGTCGTTTTGTTCTATAATCAAGGATTGTTGTTCCTACCAATGTGTACTTTGTAGATCAACCCGAAGAACATTATGTAAAATGTCGGCTAAAATGTCAAAACGGCTAACATTTGTACATGAAACGTCAAGTGATCACGGAGTATATTTGGCATCCCTTAATTGAGATTGAAGAGTATTTTACGAAGGCGTCTACTTATTTCATCATCGAAACTTCATGCATCGATTGATGACTTGCGTGAACTCTTAAAGTTTATGATTGGGACTTGGATTATCTAGTTATACCCGATGGAAGGAGTTACATTGTAGTACTCACGGGTTATGGCTATCACTTCAAGGAGTTACATTATAGTGCTCAGTGTCACACGCAAATGCGAATGTGGATAGTCTCAAGAGGTGTTGTATATAGTCTCTTACATCGTTCTTTAATCAACAACAGTGCAAGCTTAAGTTACGGATTTGGGGAATTCTTCTTCAGTTTCAACTTTGGTATATCGGGTTTACTTCATCTGTGGTCACTTCAAATAGCCTACATAAGGGTTGGTAAAGATAGTCAGAGAGAGTTTTGTAGCAGTTGATTCTCACCAGATCCAGTTATACCAATTTTGTTCTTCTCACAAGATTTCAAGTAGATGTGCCTATAATGTGTTGCTGATTCTGAGGTATCAAAACCAGCAAGGGGGAAGGAGACATACATCTTAATGCATAATGAGTACACGTGATGAACTTAATACTTCTTCTTAATTGAAGTTATCTCGGGAAGACAAATGTCATAACCGCAGAGAATATCAGTGTATTAACTTGTGGCGTTTGGTGTTTTATTCCAACTACGTGGGGGAAGTGGTCTTCTGATACTTGTGGTATGTATTACTTCAGCTTTCAGTGGAAAGAAATATGAGAAGAACAATTGGAGAGTGAGATGATATTGCTTATCAAAATCTTCATATGAGTTGATATGATTTATGGTTAAGTGCTTCTGGTTAATGATTCATGTACACAATGTTATGCTGATTCCGATGAGATCGCAACCATCAGGGGAGAGAGTTGTGTACATCAAGGATGCGCAACAGGTTCACGTGATCGGGCTTAATCATATATTCCGGAGGTGATATCCGCGAAGATGATCAGTGCTTCAACCTGTTACTTTGGTGTCATCATTTCTTCTCGTGTTGGATACATGCGTACAAGATGGATTGAGTTGGTATGTGTAAGATAACTGGAAAGCATTTAGTGAAATGAAGATGCTGATATCTTATTCCCCTAATAGACAACTGCTCCAAACCTCAAAGTAATGTGTACATTGGGGATGCACAACATGGTCATGTGATCGGGCTTCATCATACATTCCGGGATTAATAACCGCAGAGATGATCCATGGTTCACCTTGTTACTTCGGTGCTATCATTTCCTTTGGGTCTTTGAGCATCATACAATGTGACTTTTTGCATCACTTCAACTACTTGGGGAAGTGGTCTCATGTAGGTGATTGTCGGTTTGGGGGGAAGCTACCAAAGCTTCACATTGAGGAGGCAATAAAAACTTTCAGAAATTTGGTGGGTGTCTAGCGATTAACTCAGTTGTGAGATTCTAGTGATTTGTTAACTACTTGTGTTTGGTTAATTGTTGTGACTTAAGTTGTTTCCATTAGTCTGATTGTAATTTGACGTTGTGAGTTAATCTTTACGACTTGACTTGTTACGATCGGATCTATTGAAACTTGACTTGTCACGACTTGACACTTAATGCTAATTGTTACTTATCCAAGATCTCTCTCTAAGTCTAACTCGCATATTAGATCTTTCGGTTTCTTTTGTTGACTTTAGTAAAATCCTGGGAGAGAATCGATCTCTCGGTTTAAGTCACAAGAGTTGTAAAGTCCCGTTTAAGATTATATCATGGCATCTACGGATTCAGACAATTATTCCGGAGCCTCGAAAGCTTTGGTGGTGAAAGTTTAAGAGATGTTGACTACATTCTTCTACAACGAGCTGAACGATAATCTCATTTTGGTGCTCATGTCAACATTTCCTTAAACTGTTGGGTATCCTTTGTACATATCTTATACAAATACGTAAATAGAGAAATATAAAACCTATAAAAACCATAAAAATCTGAAAAATCATTAAAAAAAATCCAAAAATATTCTTCTCACGACATGTCTCTTGTATAATCGATATTATGTACGTTTCTAGAAATGTTATTCAATAATGACACGGAATCATACATATGCTTGAGCAAGAGTTTTTCGGTCTCAAATAAAGTTTTTTTTCAAAAACATGTCGTATCTCAAAACATTCTAAAATTATGGCTTACAGTCATTTCCGGCTGTAACCCGGTCTTCAAAATTATGGCTTGTAGTCATTTCAGGCTACAACCCGGACTTAAAAAATATGGTTTGCTATTACTTCAGATAGCAACCCGGTTTTCAAAAAATAAGAAAAACACGTCGCTAAAAAGACGGTTGTTCCTAGCAAAGGATGCCATTCATCCGAGCGTGAATTACTTTATATTCATGCACCCTCGATCTAATGTACGCTTCAGTGCATTATTTCTTGATAAAGAAGAGAAATCTTCTTTTTATCACCAAATACTTTCCCTTCTATGATTTTTCCGGAAAGTGTTTGTGCAAAACTTGGTGGTACCATGAAATTTTGAATGAAAATCGAATTGAACTCAAAAATTTGATAACATTTTCACTCAATCAATGACGTCAATAGTTTATGAAAACATGTATGCTTTAACATCCGTCATTGATTGAGGGGGAGAGTGATTTCTCAAAATTTTATGTATCATCAAAACTCCCCACACCTCGTACATAAGCCCTTGCAACTAAAAGATTTGTGATGGTTATGTGTCAGAATGAGTAAACTTTCAAAGAGTTTTCGTTAAAACTTCGAATATTTTTGATAACTCTTCAAATCTGACACATAACAACCTCCCTCACAGTTTGAGGGGGAGCAAGAAAAAGTTCCTTTTATCAAAAAAACATTAAAAATTAACCGCATCTCTCTCCCAAACATTTTCTAAAATTATTTAAATCAATTGAGATCAAAAATCTCGAATGATTTGAAATTTTTGATCGGGGGAGAGAATGTGATTTAAATATGAAATCTGATAATCAAAAGTGATCTTTTGTACTCAATAATAGGCTCCCACATATGTGCTAAACTCTTTCGTATATCGATGCACATATTGAGGGGGAGCAAAGGCGTTTGCGGAAGTTATACCAAAGACCGACCATTTATCTTTATGCATGGAGTTATAAGGATGGTTAAGGTTAGGTATGAGTTCCCATGATCCACCAGAACCGGAAGGATCTTCCCAGGGACAATCCATAGATAGATTAGAAGTCCTTAGGAATGAGTGGAAAAAAGGAGAAAAGTGAGAAAGGGAAGAGTGCGGACTGAGATAGAGCTAGGACTGGAACAAACCCAACAAGGTTCTAGTGGTGAAGTCTCGGTAAGCACTGAAGGGGTTGAAGAATGAAAAAGAAATGAAATGAGAAAGGGTGAAAAGAAATAGCCCTCCAAATATTCAACCTTAGGGCAGAAACCGGGTTCAATTCATAATCTACTGGCGGTTACTAAGGTAACACCGGTATTGAAGACAAGACGTCATGGACCCAGTGACGCACTGCACTAAACTTCCGAACCACTCAAGTTCTCTTAAAAGAGCTTGTTTCATTCTCACGGGGAACCCTGTGCAATGTATCGACCGCTCATTGCGAGCAATGTTGATACCTAAAACAGGAGACGCCTCCCCAGTCTCTAGGAGCGGATCAAAACGCACTATTGAGTCTAGAGCCATGAGATCATCCATAAATCTCGATAGGACACATTCCAAATATGCGTATTGTTTCACATAATGTGGAAAATAAGATAAAATATTTAGAGTCCTACGCATTATCCTTGTGGTATTGCTAGAACATCCGAGTGATATGAAAATATTCACGATGAAGATGGAAATCCTTCTAGAGCGAACATCACTCAAGCTCTTGGTAAGTGACATGTGAGATCCATCTTGGATCAATGATCAAGTGACAACTGGAAAGCAACAATGGTGCGATTCAACATTGAATCAAACTTGTTCCAGGATATGGATTGACGGATACTTTTGCTAAAACCGTTCAATGTGCTCACAAACTAATTTTTCGAGCACATTGATTGTGTATAATCTTTCAAACAAAAGTATTTTTGATGGAAATGTGATTCAAAGCTTAAAAGTCTCTTCGTGTCTCAAAATGTTTATCATATGACACGCGAGTGATTTCTATAAATCAATTTCTCATCAATCCGTGAATATCAATTCACCGATTCACTCTATCGTGCTGTCTGCTTTGAGACGTTCCGGTATGAGAACATGCTTAGTATGGAGATTCCAAAGTGGATTCTTTGGAAAATTCATTACTACAAGCTGGAAATTCCTGTCAAGGAGAGTCTTCTTTAAAAGGACTCTACCTGATCACAGGTCGGTTTTCACAAAACCGGAGGATAGTCTGTCCTCGCAGAATAAATGACAAAGCCATATTCGTTCTCTATCTTTATTGCTAACTGTTTTATTTCAGGGGCACATATAAAGATGGTGTTGATGGCTCCTATTTCCAGCTGAATCGGGTCAATCCATACCTCATGCTCACACATCCTCCACACTATCAATGACGATGAGAGACTTGCTACAACAAATGTTGAGAGACTACCGACAACGTTTCCGCAACTCTGATGAAAAAGTCTCCTGATCCACAACTCTAAAGTAAAGTCTCCTGATCTAGAAGGGTGTGAGCATGATGGTTCTTAAGTCACTATATCACATGAAGGCAATACTACTATGGATGAGCTTAGAGATTTACTTTGGCTGATGATCTCAAAGGAAGCTCAAAGATCACATATCTCAAAGGAATTCAAATCACAAGTTCGCTTGCTTGAAGTACTAAGTGTGAAGTAAAGTGAAGAATCAGATCCTACGAGCTACAGTGACGAATGAATGCTTAAAGACCAAAGAGCTTAATTTCAAAGGTGACCTCGCTTAGGGGGAGATTGTTAGGAATACAATTATTCCTATAGAAGACTCGGTCACCTAATTAATGTAATAGCATTTTAGTTAGCTCGTAGTTAGTTAATTATATGTATTAGTTAGTTTAGTTTAAGTAACACCGTGGAACAAGGACGGGTCTTTACCCACTGTATGCCTGATCCACAGCCCGGGTGTGGGCGTTTGTAGAAAACTATATATACCCCTCTCCACATGTGGAGAGGGTTGGTGCTTCTCACATTCTCTAATCTAATCTTTACAATTTTCTCTCATCTCTTTCTCTCTCTAGGAACACCCAACTTTCTTTCTCTCTCTAAACTTTCTTCCATTTAGTCTATTAATCACAACAACAAGAACCATACAAGTTAAGATTATTGATATTCTACAGTTTCATATGCGGCGCATGATAAAATCGGATTCGGCGCATGCTTCAAAGTCAGGCGATAGTCTTTAATATCTTCTATTAACCATACTTTTCCAATCTTGATCATTTATCTTCGTATTTCATCCAAAATCGTCAAGTTTCACCAATTGCTTGTTTTTACCTGAGAATTACTAAGTAAACGATTAGGTACCAATTCTCATACAAAATAGAATAAAACAAGTCAATTAAATGGGACAAATGTCGACAATATAATGTACTTATTTGATGTCATCATGCTCTAATCTAGATCTTACCGTTATCTTCGCGTCAAACATTATCGTGAATTAGTGTGGGTGGGGTTGAGCGATTAGGGTTTCAACGAGCAGGGAGTTTTTTCAATTAGGGTTTCATGTTTGATCGGTATAAGGATTTGGAGTGTGTTTACGAGTATGTAGTAGGAGGAGCGGAGTGTGTGTGTGTGTGTGTGTGTGTTTTGAAAAGGGTTTTTAATTTGAAAAGTTTTTTTTTTTTTTTTTTTTTTTTTAATTGTATTTGGAGTATGCGTTTTTAATTTGAAAAATATAAACTATTTAAGTGTAGTGTATTTTAAAAAGTATAAAGTTTAGAAAAGTATTTTAAAAAGTATTAAGTACTTAAATATTCTTAAATATAGTGTATTTTTATACCAAAAAGTATGGAACAAGTTCCCATGTAATAAAAAAAATATATAAAAAATGTACTCTATACCTAACTAGTCGCTCAAGAATGCACAATAGTGGGACCTAGTCGCTCAAGAAATGTGTGCTATAAAATAATATAAAAAGACCATACTTTTTAGCAAAAAGACAAAATAGCAACTAGTAGCAACTCTTTACCAGCCGTCAGTTAACTTTTTACTTTGGTTTTTGTACTTTGAAATTCAACTTGATGTTATTGGATTTCTTTTAGATGTTTGTGCATTTTTATATAATACATGAATGAAGGAAATCCAAAACGAAACAAAAGATTCATTAGAAATCACAAGTTGACCAAGTTTCTCTTACAAGATAAAAGAATAATGCAGGCGCATTAATTGAACTACATGATATGGGAATATATTCGACTGCAAAAAAATATTTGATTCTAGTCTGATAGAAAGATTATATTCGTTACTCCCCTACAAATAGAAGATCGGTAAGTTATCGAAATACACAATAAATTAAACCATCTTTCTCTATCTTACTAAAACATACAGAGTATTTCTTTTAGGGTAAATTGCAAATTTAGTCACTAAAGTTGTCCAAATGCGCAAAAAATACACCAAGAGAAAAAGTTATGCAAAAACAACATTAATGTTTCAATTTTTTTGCAAAAAAGGCACCGAGAGCTAACTTTCGTTATTTTTCTCGTTAAATGTCATGTCATTGAAGGTATTATTGTCTTTTTACTCCCTTCCCCGCCAATCAGCTCAATTGCCAGTGTTTTGTTTTACAAATTTAGTCCTTTAAAGCAATAGTTTATATCTGTGTTTCAATTTCTTCCATGAACATTAATTTCACAAGTAAAGATCTTGAGAATAGTTAAGTTTTTTCCAAAATCGCGCACAGTACCCCGATCCCTAATTTAGGAATCCTTTATGGTAAGCATACTTTGTTCCATTTTCGTGTTTTTCATTTAAACTTGTTACTGTTTTTGGAGGTTATTGATGTTTTATGTGTTGCACATATTTGAATGAAACCAAGTTTACTTTTCAAATGCATTACAATGGTAAATTTACCTCACAACCAGGAAGAAGATATCTCTTTGGAGATATAGATTGGTTTGATGGCATTCACTGTGACATTTTCTCCAATGGGTTTATTGGGCGAAATGTTAGAGGATTTAGGTTACACGGATCGCACCCTTGTGTTTACTCACTTTAGGATACCTGGGAGTCATTGGATGATGGTTTGCTACCACTAATGTCTGACAAACATGTGAAGAGACTTGTGGAGTATGTTCCTAGATTTAGAGAACTAGAGTTGTATATTGAAACCGGTGTTTCATTGGTAGAGTGTCAGATGATGGAGTGAATGATAAGTAAGGGCAAGGGTGTGGTGATAGAAGAAATTGTAAATCATGATGTCAATGATGCTGTTGGAAAGGATCTTGATGGTGAGAATGGAAACAGTGGGAAATTACTATTGTTAGAGTGGCATAAGACAAGCCAACCTGAGAATGCTGGACTGTTTATGATACTGATTCTGACAATGAATTCTCACCAACATTTTATGTAGAAAAAATGGTTGCAAATCATACAAAAAGGCTAGGTGATGAGTTTCAATTCAGGAGGTTATTGGAAGAGATTGACCAAGAGTTTATGGTGGAGGATTCAAGTGATGGTGTTACTATTAGTAGAAAGGAAGGAGATCTTCACACTTGGATTAGTGATGAAGAGGTGGATCTAGGAATAGATGTTGAATGGCAAGATGATCCATACCATTTAGTTGATGTTCCTAAAGAGCCTGAAGAGATTAGTGACATGTTTGCTGAAATTGATCAAGCATTGGATGAACTTGATGTCGTAGTTACAGCTGAAGAAGTAATAGAGATGTATGCTATTTTTGCTGAACCAATTAGTTTCAGTGCAGTTCCACTTGTGAAATGTTTGCAATAGAGGATGTTGATGGTGAACAAATAGTTTGTGATGGGGCTGTGATTCCAGATGATCTGTATGCTAAAGTAGTTGGAGAGGAGGGAGTGGTTGCTAAACAGAGAGATGAGCCAGATGAAGTGGTTGCTAAACAAGGATATGAGCTAGATGAAGTGCTTGTGAAAAATAGAGTTGGGCAAGATGGAGTGCTTGCAGAGGAAAAGTTTGAAAACTAAGGAAGATCAATCAAAAGGAGAAGACTGATGGCTAACAAGAAAACTAATGATGATGATGAATAATGCTTATGCTTTTATGTTTACGTCAATAATCTGTTATACTCTGCTATGGTGTTGTAGTGGAAGATTATAACAGTATCTAGTCATTCTAAAATTTATCTACCGGATGTGTAATAATTTACTAGGGTAAATGCTTGCATAACCTTTTCTCTAATCTAATGGAAGCCAACAAATTAGGCAACGGGTAATTATGTGCATGCATATTCATTTGCTAAAGTCAAACAGGATTCTCAATTTGGGCAATTGTGGGTAATTTTGTGCATGTTCAATCATTTGCAAAAGTCAAACATGATTGTCAATTTGGGCAATTTTGGGTTAATTGTGTGCAACCAAGCTACTTTGTATCATTTGCAAAAGTCAAATACAATTGTCAATTTGGGCAATTCTGGGTACAACAACAACAACAACAACAACAACAACAACAACAAACCTAATCCCGCAGGAGCAGGGTATGTGGGAGGTAGAAATGTAGACAGATCCTACCCCTACCCCCGGGAAAGACCTGTGGATAGAGAGACTGCTTCCAACGAGACCTCCGGCAAGTGCAAGTGTGCGGGTGAAGAGAAAAGGCGCGAGCGAAAAGCAAGAAAACAATAGGCAAGAAGTAGCAGGCAAAACAAGCAAACAAAACAAACCTAAGGAGCACAAAAGCAAAGACCAAACAAAACAAGGAGCCACGGCGCAAAGAAAAGCAGGCAAACCTCAAGGCATACAAAGAAAAGCAAAGCAACACAATGGGCCTAAAGCTAAGGCAAAGCAAAAACAAGGCACCAAAAACACATAGGGCGAGAAAGAGGGCAAGAAAAGCAGGCAAACCAAAGGGGGCAACATAGAACATGGAAAAGCAACGCACGAGGCCTAAGCTAAGGCAAAGCAAAACGCAAACAAAGGGGCACCTAAAAGAAACATAGACCCCCTAAGCACCTAGCCGGTACTAACCGCCGATCCTAATTCATTTAGTGTGAACTTTCGATACTTAATAGCATGAAATGAATACAGTTTCACTCTCGGATGCTATGAAGCAAGAAACATCAAAAGAAAAACTATTTCAGCAAGTGAAGAAAATAAATAAGAAGTCTATCATATTAGTCCTTTATTCCAAGCCAAGTGCGCCGGTTTTCCAAGTCATGTGCGCCGCATTTGTTCTCTCGGTCAAGAAAGTCATGAAGTAGTTTTTAATAAAAGTGCGCCGATTTTGTATCTGAGGTGCGCCGTACTTCCTTTGCATTTATGAAACTTTGGCGCCAAGAAAATAGCTAAGTACGGCGCACTTACAATCGAAGTACGTCGTACTTCGCCTATTATAAGCCTATAAATAGAGCTCATTTGCAAGCATTTGAACTCTCCGCTATATAACCAATTTTCAATAAGTCAAGATAAGAAGTATAACATGATCCTGAGCCAGAAGCAGTCACTGAACGAATCAAACAAGGGCTTTATATACTTGTTGGTGTCGAACTCTTGGTTACTTGTGACACTAGTGTAATCATTTGATCATTCCAATCCGTATATCTCTTGTTTACTGTTTTATCATTTCTGTTGTCATGAACTCATTAGCCATGAGAGGCTAAACCTCTTGTGATTGCTTGGATATGTGAATTTAATAAAGTGAATTATGATTATGCTTTGATCTTTATCAATTTCAAGTTTATGCTATGAACTATTGTATTCCTAGTCTTATTACGTTTGTTTATTGAAACTGATTGTATTTAACCTATTGGGATAGGTCGAAAGAACCAATTTGTTACATGCAATTCTAGAAACTTGTCTGTGTTTCTAGCCTTTGAATGGAGAAATCCGCTTAGGAGAATCGATAATAATCTAGACTACATATAGAATACTATCTTAAGAGAAATCTCTTGGTGGATAAATATAAATCTTGAATTGAACCTAACAAGTTATGAAATTGCTCTTTTGACGAAATGGCTAAGTTATAAGTTGTGCACTACTCTTATTATCAAATTAAGATATAGCATAAGCATTGTTACTGAACTATCTAAGCTATCCAAGCAAACATTTGTTTAATCATTTGAATTCTCATTATTACCTTAATCGCTATTTGTTAATTATTGTTTTGTTTACTAATCATTTATACTTAATACGAACGAACTAAGTCCCTGTGGATACGACCTGGTCTTACCTAAATCTTATACTACCAACGACGGTTATACTTTACCCGTGTGCTTGGTTTATTAAAATCGGTGAAACTAGTATTATAAATTTAAAGCTTTCCTTACACATCAGAGGTCATGTCCTCGGACAAGAGAAGCTCCTTCATGTCGAGCTTAAGTCTTTCCTCCCATCTGAGTTTAGGTCTATCCCTTCTTCTCACACCATCTACTACTAGCGTTTCGACTCTTTTTACAGGTGCTGATTGTGGCCTCCTCTTGACATGACCGAACCACCTCAATCTACATTCTCTCATCTTCGAGATAATATTCTCGACTATGAGTTTTGCTTTGAAGACTCCGTTCGGGATCATGTCAAGCAAGGTTTTACCATAGGTCCATCTTAGCATTCTCAACTCTGCCACCTCTACTATGTTAGCATGGGCTTTGGAGATGGGCCAACACTCAGACCTGTACAATATAGCTGGTCTAATCGACACCTTATGAAATTTTCCCTTTAACTTTAAGGGGACGTTCCTGTCACAAAGGACTCCCGACGCCGTCCTCTATTTCGCCCAACCAGCTCTAATCCGATGGGTTACAGATTACTGCAAAAAGATAGCAAGTAGCCAAAAGATCAATTAAATTTACATCAATACAGTTAACCATTCACCAAAAGATCGGGTACATAAACCATTATAAGCAAAAGACAAACATTAAACTAAGAAACTAGATTAACTGTCAAAAAATGGCTAAACACCATCATCAAACCCAACACCCTCCAACAACGATGACACAAACTCATTTCCTTCAAACGGACCCATCACATTTCCGGCAGCATCTACAGGTGGAGGCGGCACCAGGCTCTAGTACTTTGCCGGCGCAAAAGTGGTAACATAACCTGAAGTGGTAGTGGGGTTCATGAGTGATGTGCGGTTAGCAACCATATTTTAAAATTTAAAAGACAAGAATTACCGGTTAACTAGGAACACATTCGGGCAAGTATACCCTAGTCATTTGTAGTATAGGGGTGGTAAGTCAAGATCGTCCCAAGAGAATTGGTTGCACTCAAGTGTTGTTTTTTGTTTAAGCAAGTAACAAGTTGGTGGTTATGATTGTCACGGATCAAACCACAAAGAAAAGCAATATAAGAACTATCACACAAAGAACTATCACTACTAATATCCAAACATCCCTTTATCACAAGTTATCATATGAATCAAACAAGTAAACAAAACAAAACCATATTGTATTCAACCAAACATAAGTCTTCAACAATCATGGTAATCATAAGCATCATGAAATATAAAACTAACAAGGTTTACCCAAAGTATGAATTACAATAGGCAAAGGTAAAGGATTATAGCAACCTTCAAGCCTCCAATCAACTACAACTTCTAACCAAGCTGGAAAATTATACCCGAACACTTTCTTTAGCACTTGAGCACTACTTCTAGAAATGGCAGAGGTTTTTTGGGTGAGATAAGTTGGTGAAAATTCGTCCTTAAGGGTGGAGGGTAGAATTTCACAATGAAAACTAAGCCAAAAGGGTCATATTTATTTGTAGAAGCTACCCTTAGCCAACAAGCAAGTAACTTGGACACAAAGTATCATAAAAATGCCAGGAAATGGAGTTATTAGGGACACATGATTGGACTTGAGGCTTAATGGCACTTAATATTGCATTAAAAATGACTTGGAGAAGTCAGCTTAGTCCATCCGATCGGATACGGGCTCCATCCAATCAGATGGAGCCATTTGGCCAAAAATGATATACACCAAAGTTGTAAATCTTTCTCTTAGCTTTCCGTGGCCTCAAACGGTGGGGGGGGGGGGGGGGGGGTCAAACGGAGTCCGTATGCTCAAGATATGGCCAAAATGGTGAAGGTGTGTCAGGAACAACGAGTCTTCCAATATTTCTTCATTTGAGCTTCTTTTCTTTATTTCTTTCTCGTTTCCCTTCTTGTCCATTATCTTTGAGTTTTGGAACCACTAGCTTGATGACTTTATCTTCTCGGATATACTCCATGAGACTTGCTTTTGTCGGGAATTCTTCGTATATGCATAAATCTTCGTTTATTGATCGTTTCTTCGTCTTTTTCTTCATTTTCTTTGTCATGAGCTTCCATGAACCTAAAATACAAATTATACTTTATTAAGTACCATAAGTTCATAAAAGTAACCAAAATATATGCATAAAATCCATGATAACGCTCCTAAAAACATGTTCAATTTGAGTGTTATCAAATTCCCCCACACTTGAAGTTTGCTTGCCCTCAAGCAAATCTAGAAAAAAAAAAATTATAATTCATACCTAAATGAAAAAACGAAAAGAAAATTTTAAATTTTTTGGAAAAACTGAATATATATATATATATATATATATATATATATATATATATATATATATATATATATATATATATATATATATATATATATAGTGAGACTTTCTTGCGAAAACTATCTTATCTGCGAGAACTAAGAGAACCACAATAAACATACATGCACGCCTGCAATAATTGTAGTTTTGCACATATGTTCGAAAAACAACATATATGTTTTAAAAAAAAAAAAAACATAGTTGTTCTAAAGAATTTGATAAGAAATTGGAAATACAAAATTTTTCTTTAAAGGTGTGCATGTATGTTCTTATAAGGCGTGCAACGACAATATTGCGGTTGTGTGTAAGGTTTTTGTGAAAAAAGAGGATGAATTCATGATGATATTGAAGAACATAGGTGGATACTTTACGATTATTGATGATTTTCATGTATTTTTATTTTATTTTAAAAGGCGTGCATGTATGTTTTTGGTGGTTCTCTTAGTTTTCACGGATAAGATGGTTCTCGTAAGAAAGTCTCCCTATATATATATATATATATATATATATATATATATATATATATATATATATATATATATATATATATATATATATATATATATAAAAGAGAAATTGCACAATTAAGCGCAAACTCCCCCACACTTAAGGGTTTGCTTGCCCTCAAGCAAATATTAAGAAAAATAGATCCCACATGGTCCATGAAAAATGATTATAAAAAAAATATGATGCAAATCTACCAAGTACAAGTACGAGATACGATTCATCGTTTTTAGGCGTAAGTTGGTGAAAAACCGAGATGTATGACAATGCCCATAGATTGTCTTGCATGAGTAACATTTCTAAACACCTCAAGAAAAAAAAATCAAGTATAATTCACTCAACACTCATTTATTTATGGTGGTGGAGTATATAAGAAAATCACACTCATTGCTCAGTCATGATCCGTTTATTATCATAGACTTGTACAAGAAACAAAACTCCACTGACGTGGCGTAAGCGCCAAGTGTAAACATCTAAAGAGGTCTTTTATTCGGGTTGCAATATTTAGGCTATGGGTTAACACCAGGCTTATGTTCAAACATCTTATACATAAACATAATATATCGCTAGCGCGAATTCTTGATTTACTCAAACAACGGATGGTTACTAGAGTATATCTTGGACCGCTGGCGCGCTATTTACATAACGGATGGTCACCATAATACGCACTAGATTGTTGGCGCATCATTCGATCACTCAAAAACCGGATTGTCACTAAAATATTAATGCACTTGATATTCTCACAAAGCCATTACTATATCCGGATGCTCGAAAGCTAACAACGAATAATGTAATTTGGTAAGGGTAAGGATAAAACATGAGAATTATTTATGAAATTAGTTTTAAAAGAAAAATAAAGTCAAGTCAAGGTCCTATTGTTGCTAGTCACCAAACAAATCGCAAACCCAAAAATGATTATAGTTACAATCTTCTCCTCTTCAGACTTTCACATACCTATACATCGATTTGCCATAACAATATTCTTCATACATAGCGCATTAGCTAACAACATATGACATAACTTTCTTTCTTCATCTTCATACATAATATAGCACATTGGCTATTAGTATTAGATAGAGTTTATTTGTAGAAGTAAAAAAAGTAGTCACAAACACACCTTAACATTAAGGTCTCTCCACTCTTCTTTTGTAAAGTTGAATGAATTTGTTTCGGAGTTGTAAACGTTTCCCATTTTTCCTTTCAAGTTTGCCCAAAGATGATACTTTCCTTTAAAATAGTCAAACTTATTCTTCAATTTTTTTTTGAGTAGTCTATATTCCGTAAGTGTCCTCAAGAGCTTGAGCTACTTTTTTTCAAGAGTCCACATATAAACTACCACCATTAGGACCTAACCTATTGACCTCATCGATACATGTCTCAAAGAAAAACTTCAATTGTTCCGGGGTAAAATTTAGTTTTTCACCTGGGTCACCCATTCCTATAATCAAACAAAACACCTAAATCAAGCAAAGTCATGTATAAAATATCTTAGCAACTTATTCTGTGAAGAACTATTTAAATGAAACAATCCTACATTTGCTACTCACTTCAGGTTACCCACATCCGTTACATGGTTCTCAAATCAATTTCAATGTATCAAATCCACTAAAACAAAACTTCAGGTTACCCACATTAGTTACATGATTCTCAAATCAATTTCAATGTATTAAAACCACTAAAACAAAACTTCAGGTTACCCATCAGTTACATGATTCTCAAATCAATTTCAATGTATCAAATCCACTAAAACAAAGTTGTAACAAGAGACCACAATAACTATGATACACTTAGGAATACAACTAAAAATGCACCATTCAAGTCATTTGAAAATATCAAAAATGGTCAGTACAGTTCATGGCATTACAGGAAGAACTACTATAATAGTATAATATATATATATAGTCTTTAATGGTCTAATATGATATAGCAATTAAGAATCAAATGGTCTAGTAAAGATTTCCATATCTTCCTAACTGTAGTAGCTTTCGGCCTATTTTGATAAAAGCTAGGAATATTGATATATGGAACAAAAAGATTTCCATCAAATAGTCTACTTAAAATAAAAGAACTAATTTGAAAGCAAGTGAACAAAATAACAATGATGAAAAAAATATTGTTTTAACAATGGATTAAAGAAAAGAAAAGAAAAAAAAAAAAAAAAAAAAAAAAAAAAAAAACATACCTGATGTAGGAGGAGGCTCTAGGTGACGTCTTGTGGTCAGAGAAGAGGCGGCTGGTGATGGGTTTTGGCCGAAGATAGTGGTGACCGGAGATGGGATAGTCAGTGATTAGGGTTTGAAGAAGTAGGTGGAATGTGGGAGAGTGAAAAGGTGTTTTTTTTGTTATTTTTTGTCATCAAGAGGCATTAAGATGCCTCTTTTATGTCTGGATCATTAAGAGGTTATTGCCTCTAACCGCGTCTGAACGAAGAAAAAAAAAAACAAACCGTCTAAACATCTAACTGATTAAGAGATTAGGGTTATTAAGAGGCTGTTAAGACATTTTAAAAAAAAAAAACAAACACCACCTTATAGTGAGAGACACATGTGAGAAAACATTGGAAAAAAGAAGCATGTTCCCATTGCCAAACCCAAGTAGAAATGATGGTATTGGTTTTTAGGAAAACAAAAGACAAATCCGCAAATGATATGATATGCTGCTGCTGCTAATTAAGCATTTCAAATACTAATAAATAAATCTTCAATTCAACTCAATTCACTCACATTTTATAAAAGAAGAAGAAGAAACCCTAGTTTATAACACTCACAAGCAGCCTGCGTAAGTTATCATCATTCTTTTCTATTTATTTATTTAATTTACATGGAAAACGAGGTGATTGAGTTTGACCTAGGATCAGGTAGAGATGATGACGTGGATAATGATGATGATGACGATGAAATTCATTCCCCCACTTTAGGTGTAGGTGTAAATGGTTTCTTTTTAGATAATACTAATAATAATACTTGTTCTTCATCTAGTTATTATTATCATCATCCTAGTACTAGTACTAGTAGTAGTAGTAGTAGTGATCTCGAGCCTTGCGAGGGTATGGAATTCGAATCCGAAGAAGCCGCCAAGGCCTTCTACAATTCCTACGCCCGTCGCGTTGGTTTCAGCACTCGTGTTAGCTCCTCTAGGCGTTCTAGGAAAGACGGCGCCATTATTCAAAGGTCTTTTGTTTGTGCCAAAGAAGGGTTTCGTAACTTAAATGAGAAACGGACTAAGGATAGGGAGATTAAGCGTCCACGTACTGTTACTCGTGTGGGTTGTAAGGCTTCTATGTCTGTTAAGATACAGCATTCTGGCAAGTGGCTTGTTTCAGCTTTTGTTAAGGAGCATAATCATGACTTGGTTCCGCCGGATCAGGTTCATTGTCTAAGGTCCCATCGGCAGATATCGGGTCCTGCTAAGACGCTTATTGATACTTTGCAGGCTGCTGGGATGGGACCACGTAGGATTATGTCGGCTTTGATTAAGGAGTATGGCGGTATTAGTAAAGTTGGATTTACGGAAGTTGATTGTAGGAACTACATGAGGAATAACCGACAAAGGAGTTTGGAAGGAGACATACAGATACTTCATGATTATCTGAGGCAAATGCGCGCAGACAATCCGTCTTCGTTTTTTTACGCTGTCCAGGGTCAGGGGAATGATTATGATGAACAGTGCAGCAGCACGGGTAACGTCTTTTGGGCTGATGCTAAGGCAAGGACTAACTACACTTACTTTGGGGATACGGTTACGTTTGACACTACATACAGATCAAACAGATACCGATTGCCTTTTGCGCCTTTCACGGGGGTTAATCATCACGGCCAGCCTGTTTTGTTCGGCTGTGCTTTTCTCATGAATGAATCCGAGTCCTCGTTTGTATGGCTGTTTAAGACATGGATTACAGCAATGGCTGGCCGACTCCCGGTATCGATCACTACAGATCATGATTCAGTCATACAATCAGCTGTTATGCAAGTGTTTCCTGACACTCGTCATCGTTTCTGCAAGTGGCACATTTTTAACAAGTGCCAGGATCAGTTATCGCACGTGTTCCTCCAGTACCCAAATTTTGAAGCTGACTTGCATAAATGCGTCAATTTAACTGACTCGATTGATGAATTTGAAGCTTGTTGGTTGTCACTTGTTGATAAGTATCAACTTACTGATGATGAAGGGCTTCAAGAGATATACTCATCACGCACACAATGGGTTCCTGTGTATTTGCGTGATACGTTCTTTGCTGAAATGTCTATAACACAACGCAGTGATAGCATGAACTCCTATTTCGATGGATACATAAACGCATCAACTACTCTAAATCAGTTTGTGAAAATGTATGAGAAAGCATTGGAGAGCCGCAATGAGAAAGAAGTTAAAGCGGATTACGAGACGATGAACACGCTTCCTCTGTTGCGGACTCCTTCGCCAATGGAGAAACAAGCATCCCAACTTTACACGAGAAAGTTATTCATGAGATTTCAAGAGGAGTTAGTTGAGACACTTACTCTTATGGCATCGAAAACAGAAGCAGAAGATGATGATGATGATGGTGACGTTACTACAACAACATATCAAGTAGCAAAGTTTGGAGAGGAAAACAAATCTTACCGTGTCAATTTTAATGTATTAGAAATGAAAGCTTCTTGCAGCTGCTGTATGTTTGAATTTTCGGGTCTTTTATGCCGGCATGTGTTGGCAGTCTTCAGAGTGACCAACGTTCTCACTCTTCCTTCCAGTTACATTTTAAAGCGATGGACGATAAATGCCAAGAGCAGTGTTATACTTGAAGAGCATTCATTATTTTCTAGTTATTTAGAGTCGCATACTGTGAGATATAATACCCTTAAGCACGAGGCTCTTAAAGTTGTAGAAGAAGGAGCTGAGTCTGTTGATACATACAATGTGGCCATGATTGCTTTGGAAGAGGCTGCAAGGAGAGTTTCCATAGCAGCAAAAAATGAAGGAACGATCAATGGGAGTAACAACAGGGTAGGTTTAAAAAGTAATGGAACACTGACAAAAAGGAATACGGGAAATCACCATGGAGATGTGGACCATAATTTATCAGAGGTTAGTTTCTCATGGCTTTCCAGTTGTTTGTTCTCCAAATCTTATATCCTGTAAACAAAGTTACTACCTTGCTTATATTTTGTTTTTCGTTTAAAAAGCTATCTCTATCTTTCTTCTTTTGTGATGCTAAAAGTAAATTTCTCTAAGTTCCTACTTATTTGGCCTGGACTTGTAGGCAGTTGAATATGTGTAGCACGAACATATGTATAGGCTTACCTACAATGGACAAATTTTTTGCTATGGTTGTATCTGTGGGTGCTTATTTTGACTGATGAGGGTGCAGACCTTGTATGGAAAAAGTGCTTAGATATGGTTCCACTAAGTTTCTCTTTAGTTCTAGTTCGCCCTGGAGAAAATATATGTTTCTTTTAGAGAAAGTACATTGTAGGTTATAGAGAGGTCTGTTTGTAGAAGGTGAGGGAATTGTAAAAATAGATACAGACTAAGAAAAGAAAACAGTTGTGCTCATGATAAGGGTAATTTTTCATACCTATCTTAGAAGCCATAAGATGCATACATATCTTAGAAGGTTCATCTGTTTGTTTGCCCAAAAAAAACAGCAGAAACACCTAAATTTCAATTGAACTAGTTAAATAATAATAATAGCTGACCGAGAGCCTCCATATATCTAATTCAGTGTTTGGTGTCAACTGAGGTGACACTCAAGTTCTGTCTCACACTTTGTTATCACATATTAAGAGCCTGAGCAATAGAGAAATGAAGGAATACGAGACATCTTGATTAACCAATTTGGTGGATAGATTGGCGAATAGCATCTAGCTCCAAGATTATATGCAGTTCTGAATCACCATATACACTGCATTACAAATTACCCACTATTAAAAATATTTTACTTGTGCAGCTATTTTAGGGAAAAAATGGTCCAGAGGTGGTGAAAGGTGGATTTCTAGAAATCGTGCACTCCTTAGATTAGACAATGTTGAAATGTACTGTCAAACGTGAGAATCATTTGCTAGACGGAATTCGGATATCTGTATATAGCAAATGGCCAATTAGAACACAAGAATTGAGAAACTCTGAGACTCGTTTCATATACCTATTGCTATGCTACTACTTAGATAATAATGCCTCTGAACCTAACTATGAATTTCGTCTTGTATAAAATGCAACTAATATAATAAGATAACTGTCTCAAAAAAGGAAATATTACTAGCATGGGCTTTATTTTGAAGCTTTAGATATAAAGTTAGCTAAAAGGCTCCCTGATTAATTGAAAAACTTCCTAGTTAATTGACCTGTCTAAGCTGTTAGACTTGGCCACCACGTACCTCCTCAACATAGTGATGTATGTGAATGATCTGAGGACGGCTGGTTACAGCGGTGCTTGTGCAGAAATACATCCGAAATTAAAGTTACATGGCCATAACTCTTCACTATAATCTTGTGTTTTCGTGCAACCAATAGCTTTTTACCATCATGTGTGTGATTACCAAAATTGCTTGTGCATTGTGGTCTGGAAATGTAAAATGCTTTGGCTTTATTTTGGAGCCTTAGAATCCCACTACTAAAACAGAGCTCGGAAGATGACAAATTGAATATGACAATACCTGATTGCTAACTGGATGTGTAAATTTATTCTTTGAATAAAAATGTGTATTTTGAATGAATCACACAACACAAGCACCACATGACAAAATTATGTTCTCATTAGTTGTCTGCTTTTCTATAGGATGAGATGGACAGAAAGATCCAAGAACTTAACAATGAGCTGGATTGTGTTAGACGCAAGTGTGAAGTTTATAGAGCCAATATGCTCTCAGTTCTAAAAGACATTGAAGATCATAAACAACAGCTAGCACTTAAAGTCCAGATTATAAGATATAGCATGAAAGATTGCCTGTAAAGGTTGTGAACATGTTATAATGAATTATTTTTTTGATAGCATTGGGCTCCTGTAGCTGGCTGTTTTTTTGCTTCAAATTATTGGATGCCCGACATATGTATGTACAGTTCCATTGTTCCCATGGGTTTTCCTCTCCGTGACAGTATTAATTCATCCCACATTGGTAGTTTGGGCTTCCGTCTGTACTGTCTTTGAGGCAACCATGGTTTTCATGTTATAAACTTATAATATATATTCCTTTTTTGTTTGTGAGTACTCCGTATTAGTTTTCACGGGTTTGTTCTCTGTTCAACTTTATTATAAAAAACTTCTATTTGAGTTATTGAGTTGCTGCTGTGTTACGCAAGCATAATTCTTGCGGAGATAAGTTTGGCATCACTTAAGTCTTAAGTGTTGACGCTTTTGCTGTGTTTTTTTGTCTCTCATAAGGTGAAATTTTAAGTTGCGTGAAAAACATCGTTACTGATCTTCTGATAATATTAGTAGTATATTACACACATAGATTCTCATATAAAGTTGTACAAATATGTTCCCTGTCATGAAAGGTGCTCCATTCATGGCTTGTCAATTGGTTGAATCGGCTAATGATACTACTATCTGAGCCCATGACTAAATTAATGGGTCAAAAAGCTACTCTCATGGCTTGTTATAGCTGTCGGATTGACTCATGATATTATCTGAATACACGTCGCCATTGGTACACATCTATGCATCACATAAATAGTACTGTAGTAATCCATTTGTGTCGAACGCTTCTACAAATAGTAATCTATATATCATAGTTATTTACTCTTTTGCTAGATAGACACGAAAAAGAAAGAGCAACATAATGTATAATAAGCTGTGTCAAAACTTTTCATCTATTACAGCGACACTAAGCTTTTAAAATGTTGTATCAGGTGGGATTTTGCAGGTGAGCAGATGGAAATGTAAACTACTTTTGGTCAAATAACAAGATAGTTTTCATTCATGAGAAAGGAACTGGCTGCAGAACTGGGCTAGAGCAGAAATAACCTAATTTCTTTACTCATTCACATTCATCTCACAAAAACAGTTCACCGGATCTTTAGATCATCCCTTCATTTCTATACAATATTGAAGCTGCAGTAAAGCTTATATTTAAAAGGTTAAAATGGTAAATGTGGTAAACTCCAATCTCCATACCAATTGGGGCATGTGAGTATGGATCCAGTCAATACATGGTTCTGCTTGCTACTATTATTTAACCAAAGAGCTGCCTTCTGATATTGGGATTCTTCCAGCAGCTAAAGAAGATGCTTCTGGAATTAAAGAACATATGTACATCATAGCAAGTCATGGGTCCAGGACTCCAGGCGTTCATTCTTTCAAGCTTAGTCTTGCATTCTGCACTTTAACTGATAGCTTTAACTTTTGTTCTTCCATATCTCTTAAAACTGCCAGTAGATTCGCACGATACCCTTCACACCGTTGATTTGTATCATCTAACTCACTTGTCAGTTCACGAATTTTCTTTTCCTTTTCTCCCTGAAAGAATAAATAAATACATACCCATGTCAGTCACCAAAAAACAAAAAAGATTCCAAAAAATTTAAAAACTTATAGGGCATTCCAAGTTACCTATATTAGATATAATCTCTAGCTGTGGCATGTGCAATGTTAAAAACGATTGTGACATAACATAGATTTATTCAAACATATATATGGAAAAAAACACATCAAAATAGGAAAGGTAGCCTTAGGAGAATGTATATGAATTATTTTTTGTGGAAGAAGTTGGATTGACATTCAAAAGTCAAAACACCCTTCCAATGCGAAAACAGTACGTATTATACTATTATCTGAAAATGAGGGTGGCCCTGGTGCACGTGCTCCTAGGCTGAAAGAAAAAAAAAGTGTTTGCACATTTGCTTCCTTTAACTAAGTTGTTTCGCACTTCCGCTGACTCAAACCTAAACCTGATAATGAGTTCCATGTCCTAATATGAGAAGTGAAGAATGAAAGATGAGACGTGAACCTAAAGATGTTTTAAATGCAGCAAAGAAAAATGGGCAGTAGGATGAATCAGATCAATAAACACTTTATGCAACTGATGTCCCGGTTTTGAGCATCATGCACATGTATTGGTATCTTAACTGTTCCTCTACAGGGTTATTACTAATTGCAACTGACGTCTCCACTATGTTCCACTCTATAATTGTAGCATGATAGGTTTACAAGTAACAGATCACTAAAAGTTGTTTTAATTGCATGCCAATTATCCATGTAGTGTTAAGGTACTTTTCAGTGAAACCTTTGGTCATCCAGAAATGCAGTTGGTAAATAAATCTAGATAGTGAAATGAAACGAAAAAGAACTATAAAATCAAAACTTATAAGGAAAGAACACTAGTGGTAGCATAAGGTGGTTACCCGTGATTGATGTCCTTTATCCAGTAGATCAGTCTCTCCATTTGATATGACACATCCGTGAGAACTTTGTTTCTTTGATGCGGCAACTTTCTTTGCAGCCACTTGCAAAGCATCCCGTGCTTCATTGTAGATATGTATAGACTTTGCTCCTTGTTCTACAAATTTCATGGCCTCGTGTCTTAGATTGTTATAGCGTACAGTAAATGGGTCATGAGAATTGTTTGGTAGATATTCTTCTTCCATTTCAATGTCATCACCTCTTTTGGCATCCCTAGTCCATCTCTTCAAAATATATTGAGATGGAAGTGTAAGAACATTTTGTGCTCTAAAAACCGACAAAGCATGTCGACATATAATTCCTGAAAACTCAAACATATGGCAGCTACAAACGGCTTTCATCTCAAATGGATTGAACTTAACAACATGTGCTTTATGGCCGTCCCCACCAAATTTGGCCACACGATATGTTACGACAGTCCCGTTATCTTCAAGTTTAGTTGCTGGATTAGCAAATGTCTCCAATAGTTCCTCTTGAAATTTCAAAAAAGCTCTTCTAGTATAAAGATTAGCTGCTTGTTTTTCCATAGGAGAAGGTGTTTTTAAGAGTGGCATAGTGGTTGCAGTCTCAAAATCTGCCTTGAGTTCCATCTCATGCCAGCTGGCTACCGCACTCTCGTAGTGTTTAACAAGTGACTGAATCGACGTTGTTTCGTTCACATAGCCATCTAAGAAGAAGATACTTCCATCATCTTCTTCAGGAGGACGTGTCGTTGCATCCAATTCTCCAAAAAACGTGTCTCTCAAGTAAACAGGAACCCAATGATGACGTGCATTGTATATCGACTGAAGCCATTCATTATCCGCAAGAACAGGTGAATTTCCATCAACAAGAGCTTGCCAACAAGATTCAAACTCGTCGACTGTGCCTGTTTCATAGACACACTCGAGAAACTCCTTATCAAACGTAGGTGAAGACTGGTGTAGCTTATCACGAGTATCTCTAATAATGTTCCACGTGCAGAAACGGTGACGGGTTTGAGGCAACACCTGCGAGACAGCAATCTGAATATGGTGATGGGGTTGGGTCGTAATGGATAGCGGGTATTTACCCGACATAGCGTGAAGCCAGTTTTGAAGGAACCAAACATACGACACTGAGGAATGCGAATGTAGGAACCCACATCCGAAAAGAATAGGTTGGGCATGATGGTTAAGACCAGTGATGGAGATGAAAGATGGTAGACGATGAGAGACGTGTAGGGTAACAGTATCGCCAAAATGCGTGTAGTTGATGGCAAAGGTAGAATCAGCCCAAAAGATGCTACCGTTATCGATAGCGTAATAGAAAGAGGGGTTATTAGCTTGCATTTGCTTGAGATAATCAGCAAATGCATTAACAAGCTGATGCTGCTCATCGCCATTCGGGATAATGCTCATATTTGTCCTGTATTATTCAAATTAATTTATGAGTGGATGGATGAAAAAAAAAAAGGAAATGATGACATACATTATCTACTAGTAATTACTTAGTTTAACAGCAGATATAATATATATTCAGTTATCTAGCTTAAGGGTTTAGGGGTATTATTATTTTTTTATTATTGTTATTGAGATGATAGAAATGAAATGAAGATAATAAACGAAAACATGAATTAGATGAAAGAAATTTGTAATCACCTCCTCCGACTATTGAATTTGAATATGTCCAGCTGATGATGACGGCGGCGGTGGTCACTCTCCCTCCCGACTGATTTACACTAGTGTTTGGCTGCTGTTAAATGAATATTTTACAAATTCATATACCGGTCAACCGGCTAAAAGGTGATTTTTTGAGCAAAATAAGTCCCTTGTGATATTTTTCTTTTGCAAAATAGGTACTTGTGCGGTTTCAGTCCCTACAGCAAAAATGTTTACTAACGCTGTGTTCTCGAGTTATTTCATTAAAGAAAAGGGAAGGAAATGGAAGTAAAACACTTTCCTCCCATATTTGGGCGGAAATGGAAGTAAAACAAATTTATCCAAATAACACTAACTTTAGTTTCATTTTCTTTAATGAAATAACTCGAGAACAAAATGCGGGAGTAAACCTTTTCACTTTCCTTCCCTTTTCTTTAATGAAATAACTCGAGAACTGACCGTAAAGAAATCCAACACATACATGAATTTCGCAAGATTTGCGATTTAAAAAATCACAAGTTTGTTGCAAAAATGGTCCTTCTGTGCTTTTTCTTTTGCAATTTCGGTCCTTTAATTTTTTTGATTTAATGGCATTTTGTATTATATTTTAATTGCATGAAAAACTTTAGGTATCTTTGAGAACATGGTCCTTGTGCAGTTTTTTAAATAGCATGAAATGTGTATCCTTAGCTATATCTATTACTAGCTTATAGACCCGTAGAATCCACGGGTTTTTAGAAGAATGAATGCATTAAGAAATTAAGCGTGTGAGCAAAGTAAGAAAAAACAACGAAGGTAAAGATTTTGTATTGTTTTTTAATGAAATAATATATATAAGTGAATGATACAATAAAGAAAAATGGATGTAACTATTAATCTAATAAACGTCCATGCACGCGGGCTACAATTTTCATTGTCTTGAAAAGCAAATGTATGTAGTGAGTGATAATTAATTGATAAGTCAATGAACATTTCTTGAGCACCTAATAAGAGTAAAAAAGAGTGCAAGTAAAAAGATGTTTGTGATTGATAATACATGTAAATATAAAAAATGTCACAAAAGATATCGTATGTATAGTACATACCTCTTCAAATATGGTCATAAACCTTGAAGAACTTCTTTGGAGACTAAATTTGATTTGAAACATATCTTAAACACAATTTGATTCATCGAATGTTGTGATTGATAATATATGTAAATCTAAAACATGTCATATGTATATTGTGCATATCTCGAACCTTGGTCATAGACATTGAATAACTATTTTGTAGATCATATTTGTAGACTATATTTGTAGTAGTTTTTGATAGATTACCATCCGCATAAAAATTTAGATTTTTTTTGCTTTTTGACACAGAAAAGAGTTACGTATAGTTGTCCATGTGTGAAAACAGGACGTGACATGTACAAACCAACTTTTGAAAGTGATTGTACTTCGCTCTTGTTTATTTTCATGGCAAATGACACTCAAACAGGATATTGTTTCCTCACGATCTTTAGCGATAAACGTTAATCAGGCGAAGTAATTCTCAACCTTGGTATGATAACCTTATTTCCAAAATGTGTTCCGTAAACTATATGTCCTTGAATAGAAGTTCTTGATAATCGAACAACTTGAAGTCGTACCCCATTACATAATCCATTTGATTATTTGTGCTTAAATAGAAGTTATAGACCCGTGGAATCGGAAATTTTAAAGAAATTATTCATTATGTAGTTACATGCACAAATAAAGTAATTATTCATTAAAGAGTTACATGTGTGAATAAATTAACTAACAACAATAATCATAAACAGGTTCCATTACTTTTTAAAGAGAATAATAAATAATGAGTAAACGATACGATTAACGATTCGGTTTGTAAATATTAAAACAATAAACGTGCATGTATCATCTTTTCAAACTGGTAGATAGTCTCAAAGAGCGAAAATATGCAGTCAACGTCAAACAATTAAGTAGTTCCACGATATTAACTAAATTGAGTATCTATAGTTAGAAGAGTTAAATGATTGTTTATCGCGATAGAGGACATGAAAAAGTTCTTACTCCTTGCATAGCTTCCAAATTCATACCCGACCATATTCACTTATCCCATGAGAAAGGTACTTTAGTAACTAATGACGTACATAAGTGAACCTTTGAAACAGGTTTACATTCTCTTTTTAATTGATAATGAATCATTTGATAACTTTAATAAATAAACATTGAATGAAGAAGAATATTGAAGGAAGTTCATGACCTTCCTTGACATTCTATTTACATCAATAATAAATAATATATTAATATATATGGTAAATGTGAAGTTTTATACAAACAAAGAAGCTTGATGTCCATACCTCATCTAACACCCCCTGTTTAATATCCTGCAATTTTGGCACTATAATATAATTGAAATATGCAATATATGAACAAACCCATGCTACTTTTGCAAGAATTATTAAAGACAATAGGTAGCTTAATTATAAAATATTTAAGACATCAATCACTAAGCAATAACACTGATCGATTACTAAAGTCCTGATCAAAGAACAAACTAATAAAGATGTTATGGCGAAAGTGAAGTCGTAAACGACAAATGGAACTCACGGCAAACTTTGACATATCCTTATGAATTTGAATTGAGTTTAGAATTGATAGCGTTCTAATAATAACGTTTGCTATTACTATGCTTCCCCACCAAAAACATATATTGATACATATAAATTATTCTTTCATTATACATACCAAAATGGAGATACGTGTAAGTGTTGTAATTTCATGATATATAATTACCAATTGAGATTTTTCTGAAGTTGTGAATTCCATCAAATGCATAATGAGAAGCTGCAACTGATAGCCATGAATCAGCAGCAACAATAGCAACTTCATTAAGATCTTGAGTAGACATGTTTCTTCTAGGTAAACACAACCCAACACTGGTCATGTAAATATTGGCTATAATAAATGCAACGTTACAAAACATAAGATATTTATATAACCCAAAAATGAAAAAACAATCAAACAATAAACAGTAAACAGTAACTAAACTGGTGCCCGAGTCATTGGGTTCCCATCCATTGATATGATTCCATGCAAATGTGACACATACCTGCTATTTCCCATATGATTAGTACTTGTACACCATCTCATATAACTAAAAACCCCATTGTCTTACACATTTATACAAAAATTATAGTAAATATAACATAATGAAGTATAACCTAAATTAGATTAAACAGATATTTGGCGCTAATACCTTCCCCTTTGGTAGATAAAACTAATGCGGATATGATTGCAGGGGGCAAAGAACTTTGTGGGTACACCCAAGAATACGCAGGTTTCGTATTGAAAGATTGGGCAGTTGAGATATTAGACTTGTTTCAATTGTTACACAGACTCACAACATTTTTTAAATACACAAAAGAATTGCTATATTACATTTGACACACTATTATTTATAAAATGCACACAGAATGCAATCTTTCTTGTCAATTCAAGCTACTGCCAGCATGCCTTATTGTCCAAAAAAACTGTTTATTAAATTTTTATGATCAAAATAGCAGATGAAGTACCTGCGACTGTAGATATTGAATAGCTTTGTCCGCATAATTTGCATCTGTGGTTCTTGCCATCAGATGTTGTTTCAAAGAATCTAAGGTAAACTGAATATGATCAAGGGTGTGAATGTGTGATGGTATGGTTTTCCACATTATTTTCATCAGCAAAACATGTGCATATAGTACTGTAGCTTACCTGGAAAGATTTTACAACCCTACTAATTATCTCAGACTCAATGAGTTGAAACGCTCCAAACCTTGGAAATCAATTTTTTTTTCTTCATCCAATTCCTCATTACTCTTCTACAACTCTTGTGGCTGTGATACCAATCCACTAATATCACTCTGCAAACAAAAACACAAATATTAATATTTCTTGCCATCTATGTCATCCTTTTGAGATAAGTTTTTCTATTTATGAATTTGGCATGTTATAAATAAAATGAAACCCAAATTGACACATCTCCATATAACGGGTTAAAATCACTTATATGTTCTACTATACAACTCCACATGCACTAAAACAAATACCTTAGGCATTAACATAATCGAATAATAGATAAATTGTAATATGAAATAATACCATGCCGTATTGGTAGAAATCTTTACATTTCCGGTAAAGATCAGCTGATCGTGCCCCAATAACCGCAAACTTTAATGCATCCATTCCACAACTGATTTCATAAAAGCATAGACATGAATAAAACACCCATAAATTTTAAAAAGTTAGCAAAAACTTAACTATTAAGCAAATCCTAAACACTCCTAATGAAAAAATGACAGCAAAACCAAATCACAAACAACTATATTGAAATGCATATGTGAATGGAGAATCAGAAAACAAATGAATAATGAGTTGTAACAGAGTAATAATGGCTTGCAAACATAAATGGTTATCATCTCAAATTATTAGCTTACCAAAACGAATTGTCAATTGATTATCACTTTAAAATGATAATATCAAGAACATTGCAACATTTTTTTCTTATAAGGTTAACAATCCAACATTATTTACACTAATCTCGTACCGCTGTGGTAGTGGTTCAATGGTTTGACCATGTGGTGGGTAGCAAGAAGCTTGATGGGAGATCAGCATTGGCATGTTCGAAAGAATTTTGGTTAGTATGTTGGACCGGAGGAGGTGGCAATGGAGCATTGGGAAGAGTGGGCAGGGGTCGCTGTGGAATAGCAGCAGGAGGAAACTGTTGGTGAGATTGTGATGGAGCAGATGCGACAGCCATTTGGGGTTGGGACTGCGGTTGCTGCTTAGGCTTTGAAATTTGTAATTGTGAAAGCTGTAGCTGAGTTTCGAGTATTTCATGCTTATCCTTTACATACTTTCCACATGCATAAGAGCATTGGAGGTTGGATGATGAGACGTAATGCGTTTCGATGTGCATTTAGAAACTGAATATATACTACTAAGTAATAAGTACCGAATAATTCTACAATAGACATACTGTACACCAGCTTCTACCGCTTGATATTGAGCTGATCACATATTAGTTGTTTAAGTGTTTACAATTCTATAAAATTTCTTCTAAATATACAGCTTGTATAAATCACTCAATCAAGTACAGCTAACATGATCAAGCAGAATAAGAATATATACCTCTCTCACCACCTATATTAGTAACCTGATAAACCAATCTATGCTATGTTTGATTGTCAATAGATAAAGACCCAACATATACATATTCTACAGCTTCTTAGTTGAAATCTTTAGTCCAGTTTGAGTCCCAAATCCCCAATGCACGTTCACCCGATGCGTATTAGGTTCTCCACTCATGAATATTTGGTCTCATTGAGTCACACTTAACTTATCTTTCATCCTCGAATTGCTTCTCAAAATTAAATTGGTCTACCAGTTAGTCAAGTATTTTCAGCAACCCCCTGAAGCACACGTCCCAAAACATAACCAAACACACACATTTCAGCCCCACACCCATACGCCATAAAAAACAAAGATTTAAATAACTATTTAGGTTGACTTCTAAAGGTTGGACCAGATTATAGCTTACGAAAAACTCTAGCAAAAAATAAAGAAGACCAACCATATCATAATCATCGATATTTTGATCCCACCACCGCTTTCTTCTCCATCAACACCAAGTGACCTAAATTTGAATATAAGAACAAATTTTTGGTTTTTATTCTAGGAGTGGTTGGAATGAAATTTAGTAGTTGCTAGAAGAATATAGACAAAAAATTTCAATGCACCTATATTTTCAGATATGTTCTCATATATGCCCTCTGCAGTCATGACCTTGGCAACAGTATGATTGTCTAAACTCGCCAACTCTGACACTTCACTTGGATTCTCGGTGTTAAAGTGAACGAAATCCCCTAACATATTTGGTGACCCTGAAGAAAAAAAAAAACTATATGAGGCAGTTGCTAACATTCACATAATGTCTTGTAAATATGTGTTAGATCTAAATTACAATCAACCTTTTTTCCTTGTAACTAAACAAATTTTTACTCTTTTGTTTGACAATGGTTAAGGCAATTAATGTAGATAGCATTGTTTAATGTACCGATAATTGTGGAGGTGTTCTCTTCTATGATCTCTGCATTCAACTTCTTGGCAACACCATGTTTGTCTAAGCTCTGTAGCTTTGACAGTTCAAATGGATTCAAAAATGATGAATCAAGACTCAGAGTGCAATCGGCTAAACCGTTTATCATCCATCTTAAACAAAGTTGGACACTATGCTGACACCCTTCCAACATCTACATTTTTAAAAAAGATAGCTACTTTTAACCAACAATCATAAATATCTTCACATATCCAAAAATTCAATACTAAACTAATCATCATAAACTATAAACGATAGTTTTTTTCTTACCAGAACACATAAGATTAACGCGATTAGTGATGAACGCAACATCAATTTTCTATATGAAAGGAGCAAGCTTTACATCTGCAGAAAAAACCAATCCAATTAAGCAATTACACAAAAGACACACAATTTTGAGTAGTTGTTAGCTTATCGAGTGAATGTAGATCGAAAAATATACAATTATTTGAAAGCTTATATAAAAAAGCCCTAATTTTTTAAAACCCTATAAGCAGATATACAAAAAAAGCCACAAATTTTTTTAAAATGATTCATTATAAAAAGCACATAACACAAACTAACCTCTAAATCCTGTTTGGCAATGATCGACTTTTTAGGGATGTTGAATCTGGTTTAATCGAAGATATTCAAGGGCAAATCTTCCAACCTTTATGGTACCTTAAGCATCAAATCGAAATTGTTTTTTGTGTATTTTTGAATCGGTGATTTTGAAACTGATTTTCTTTTGTTATTGATTTTGAAACGCAATTATTTTTGGGTGACATTAAATGACGAATTGTAACTGACTGTGGAATTGAAGAAGTCTTTGAATTACAAAAGATTCAAGAGGAGGCGTGCAGAACATAATGTTCCATAAAAACTCTAAAATAAAATTAAAAAAAAAAATCCATTATTCACAATGAGAAATCAGAAATACTAACATCAAAATCGATTTTTAACTTTATAACTAAGAAATTTGAATAAAAATCTATTCAATTAAATGGCTAATAAAAAAATGAACTTTTACTTTTAATCTGCAAAATTATAGATTCTATGGTCATTGACGGATTTCTGAAATTAGATGGATGACACCACTTCTCAAATTTAACATCCATAAGAGAAAGCATATGTTTGTCACAAATGAAAGACCAGCAAAAAAGATTAAAAGACAATTATATGAGTTTTGTAGGAGAAAAGTTTATGAATGGCTGAAAATTGAGTTGTATATTGAAACTGAAAATTTAACTATTTCGTGTAGAGGATTTGTTGTTTGAAATCATATTGGAGATGATTGATTTGAACAAATTAATTGGGATGATTTGTTTCAAAATAAATTGATTGATAATTACATTGAATGCATTGACATTAAATGCTGTATTGAATCGTATAGAAGAAGGCTCCTATGATAAATTGATAATGCTAAAGAGTTGTAGTACTTTCTAAAAATACCGTGAAATATGGTGCAAGACACATCAGATTTTTTAATGCATAGGGTGCTTTAGAGGGTGGTACAGAACTCCATTTTATTAGAATACATAGATAGATTGTTTTCACTTTTTAAGCAAAAGCCTAAACGTTAAAAAAAATACTTTTTAGTCGGTTTATCGGTCACTCATGCATCACATTGATATAAATATGAAAGTTAACGTACCACACGAGTAAATATTATTGATACATGTACTACAATGTTACATTAAAAAAAATGCCTTATGATATTTCGAAAGTGAGTGCGTTGATTTGGGGTAGTTTTTGTAATATTTTCTTTATTAAGTCATTGAAAAGTGAAATACCCCTTAAGTTATTGAAAAGTCAAATACCCTTTCTTATCCGTCAATATATGAAAGTGATGGGAAATATTTGTGGCTGAGAGATAAGTAGACTACGTAGTTAATAACGGGGGGTTTAGTTTTGTTAGAGATGGTGTTGTTGTTGTGGTACTATTATTATTATGGGGTGGACCCTAGTCAGAGCATGTGGCTACACTCCATCTCTTGGAACGTCCTCTTCATTAGTGTTTGGGAGTTTCCAACATCATCCCCAAGGCAGAAGCAGATGTAGAAATGGTTATGCGTTCTTTAATTCTTCTTCATCTTCATGGAGGAGGAGGAAGATGGTTATTACAAGAGCTTCTCCTTCTCCTCCTTCTAATGAGAAAAGTAATAGTAAGGAACAGCAGGGAGGAGTAGGAGTAGGCAGTAATGGGATTATCATATCTGCATGTTTTGTTGGTCTCCTCACTGGTCTCTCTGTTGTTCTTTTCAACTATGGAGTATGTATTCTTTTTCTCTATATTTAACATCATTATATTTCCTTTCTTTTATTATCATGCATTCTTGAATGAATTAAACTAGCTAGTTCATAACTTCATACTTGATCAAACATACATTCATCACACCAAACACTCCACTAACCCTTAGAGCACCAGGTGTAGTGCCGAGTTATAGCTGCCACGTGAGCTTTTCAGCCTATAACTCAGCACAAAAACTTGCACGCCCCGCAGTTTTTTAATTTACTAAAAAGCTCACTAGTAAGTAAATACGTGTCCTTTGACATTCACTCCAACCATCACCTGTGAAAGTGTGAATACATACATTGCTTATATCAATCAAATTAGATTTCACCCACATTCTTCGGTTGACCATTGTAGCTTGCCGTTTATGCCTAGATTTTGATTGTTACCCACACGATACAGATCTCACAACGTTGGCAACACACGCGCACAAAGTCAATGACTTAATCAATGGGCACAATGGCAACTTTGCACCAACTTTTCGTAATTTAGTGACGAAATAACGGCTGTTTAAAAAAGGACTGGCATTTTTGCTCTTTTCCCATAATTTGGATAGCAAGTTTACCCTTTTAACCTTTATTATATGTAATTAATTAATTAGGTGCATGAAATTCGTGATGTATGCTGGGATGGGATTCCGTCTCGAGAAGGCCTACGCCCAGGCTTGACAAATGAAAATTCTTGGGAGCGTATAGTATTGATACCAACTTTTGGAGGCTTGGTTGTTAGCTTATTGAACACTTTACGAACTTCTGATATTCTTTCTTCGGATGGTGATGATGATGACAAACAAGCAGATAGCGGTAGCATAAAAGCTGTTGTTTTGAAACCACTACTCAAGGCGGTTGCTGCTGCTGTTACACTTGGAACAGGGAACTCACTTGGTCCTGAAGGTCCAAGTGTTGACATTGGTGCATCAATCGCCAAAGGAGTCGCTTCTTCTTCTTTCTTTACTTCTTCATCTAAATCTGAATCTAATAATACTAGTAATGCTCTCTCTATTACTCTTAAAGCTGCTGGCTCTGCTGCCGGAATTTCATCTGGTTCGTTCACTCTCTCTTCATACATTCATACATAGTATATGCCTTTTCCACTTATCCTATTTTCATTTTAGTTAAATTATTTTAACTGCAATTTTTTATGCTTTTCTGTTATTCATTTCCCTTTACTCTTGCAGCCTTGCCCGCACCCTTTATTAGAAGGTGTTTGTTAATCATCACACATAGATAGGACAGATGCTCTTAAAAACCACGGCCCTACCCTTTTAGCTATTTAGCTATTCTCTGTGGATCTTAATGAGTTAATTGTTGGAAAATTTAGTGCACTTGAGGGATCAATTCACACCTGGTAATGGGTTTGGAGGTATGGAGTATACACCCATTTGGTCACTGAATCCCCTGACTCAATAGTGGTTATGTTGTGAATCTGCTGCTAGTTGATTCAGCTGCTAGTGTGTTTCCACTGATGTGTTAACGTTACCACTGCAAGGGTTATTGTTTCCACTGCAAGGGTTGTTGTTACCACTGCAAGGGTTATTGTTTCCACTGCAAGGGTTGTTGTTACCACTGCAAGGGTTGTTGTTACCACTGCTAGTGTTAACATTACCACTGCTAGTGATAATGTTTCCACTGATAACCACTGATCCTATAATTATGGAAATTATTATGATATAATTAATGGGCCGTTAATTATACATAATTCCATGGGCTAGGGTTTGAGTAAACTCTATTATAAATAGAGGTCATAACTGATTTGCATGGCAGAGAAGGATACAAACCCTAAACACTAAATACGCATCTGGTTCTTGATTTGTGCCTAAAACAAGAACTTCACTTGGTCTTATCCCATAGAGATATTCGTGTAACCCAGGCATAGGGTCGAATAGTTTCTATTGGAAAGTGATACCACGATTTCAAGTGAATATCCGGTACCTTCATTGATTATCTTAACCCTAATCTGGAACTGTTTTGCAGCTATACAACCAACAATCAATAGAAACTATTAAGTGATAATCAATGGCTGCTGCTATGAGACAAATGGCTGCTAACTTTTCCAAGTTGGAAAAGTTTGAAGGTGTTGATTTCAGAAGATGGCAAAAGAAGATGCACTTCTTGTTGTCAAGTATGAATGTGGTGTATGTTCTCACGACTGAGATTCCAGAAGATCATGGAGATGATGCTACTATGGATCAGATGAGGGCAAGGAGCAAGTGGGAGAATGATGACTACATATGCAGAGGTTTAATTCTCAATGGTATGTCTGATTCTCTTTTTGATATTTATCAGAATGTTGAAACTTCTCAAGAACTATGGGATTCCTTGGAAGCCAAATATATGGCTGAGGATGCATCAAGTAAGAAGTTCCTTGTAAGTAATTTTAACAATTACAAAATGGTTGATTCTAGACCTGTCATGGAACAATACAATGAACTTCTTAGTATACTTGGTCGATTCACACAACACAAGATGAACATGGATGAGGCTATTTCAGTCTCTTGTATCATCGATAAACTACCTCCTTCTTGGAAAGAATTCAAACATATGCTTAAGCATAAGAAGGAGGAGTTAACTCTTGTTGAGTTGGGCAGTCACTTGCGCATTGAGGATTCACTCAAAGCTCAAGACATTGACAAGCCAAAGAGTAGCACTGCTACTGGTCCATCAGTTGTCAATATGGTAGAGCATAACAACTCCACCAAGTACAATGACAACAAGGGCAAGCGTAAGCATCAAGATAACACCAAATCTGATCTTAACAAGAAACCTAAGGTGACTTGTTGGAAGTGTGGGAAACCTGGACACTTCAGGAAAGATTGCAAGGGTGGTAAAGTTGGAAACAAATCCAATGGATCAGGCACAAGTGGAGGGAATGGTAACACCAATTCTCTGAAAGGTCAGAATGTGTTTAATAAGTCTTTTAAGATTTATTATGTTACATATATATCTGATATTTACTTTGTGCAGGATGATGATGTTGCTTGGTGGGTTGACTCTGGAGCTACAATTCATGTGTGTAAAGATAGAAGCTGGTTCAAGACCTACAAGTCAATGAATGATGGTTCTATTCTTCACATGGGAAATGAGTCAACTGCCCTGGTGCATGGAAAAGGATGTGTTGAGTTGAAGTTTAGTTCTGGAAAGATTGTTTCTTTATTTAATGTTTTACATGTTCCTGATATTAGAAAGAATTTGGTTTCTAGTAGTGTTTTGAATAATTGTGGTTATAAACAGGTTATTGAATCTGATAAGTTTGTTTTATCTAAAAATGGTGTGTTTATTGGTTTTGGTTATTTATGTAATCAAATGTTCAGACTTAATATTGTTCATGATAATATTGATTCTGCTTTTATATCTACATCTAAACTTTATGATTCAAACCTTTGGCATGCAAGACTTGGCCATGTACATTTTAAAAGAATGCAAGATATGTCTAAGGATGGGTTAATTCCAGCCTTTGATGTGAACACTGAAAAGTGTAAAACTTGTATGTTGAACAAAATAACTAAGAAACCTTTTCAAGGAGTAAAACGTGAAACTAAAGTTTTGGAGTTAATTCACAGTGATCTTTGTGATTTACATGCTACTCCCTCTTTGGGGAATAAGAAATACTTTGTGACTTTTATTGATGATGCTTCTAGGTTTTGTCATGTTTATTTATTACATTCTAAAGATGAAGCATTAGATAAATTTAAAGTATTTAAAACTGAAGTTGAATTGCAACAAAGTTCCCTGATCAAAAGATTAAGGACTGATAGGGGAGGTGAGTACATGGATACTCTGTATTTTCAGTCTGTTGGTATAATCCATGAAACGACTGCCCCTTATACTCCTCAGCAAAATGGTATTTCTGAAAGGAAAAACAGGGTGCTGAAGGAGATGGTTAATTCCATGTTGTCCTATTCAGGGCTGAGTCAAGGGTTCTGGGGTGAAGCTATGTTAACAGCTTGCTATTTATTAAATAGGGTTCCCAACAAAAGGAACAAAGTTACCCCTTATGAACTTTGGACTAAAAAGAAACCTAACCTTAATTATCTTAGGATATGGGGTTGTAGGGCTGTTGTAAGACTCCCTGATCCAAAGCAGAAAACTTTGGGTGAAAGAGGCATTGAATGCATCTTTGTTGGATATGCTGAGCATTCCAAGGCATATAGGTTTTATGTTATAGAACCTAATGAGTCTGTTTCAATTAACTCAATAATTGAATCAAGGGATGCACTATTTGATGAGAACAGATTCTCATCTATCCCTAGACCAAGTCAAAGGATTCCAAATGGAACCAATGACAATGGTGTTTCAGAGGTTCCTGCTGATGAGGTTCCTGCTGATGAGGTTCCTGCTAATGAGGTTCCTGCTGAGGTTGTGGAACAACAACCTGAACCTGAGCTCAGAAGGAGCAATAGGGTGAGGACTCCAAAGTCATTTGGACCTGAGTTTCAATTATACTTAATTGAAGGTACAAGGAGTGAGGTCTCTGACCAATACTCCTATTGCTTCATTGTGGAGGATGATCCCAAAACATTTGAAGAAGCAATGAAGTCCCAGGATGTTGCTTTCTGGAAAGAAGCAATTAATGATGAGATGGACTCTATCATGGGCAATAACACTTATGTGTTGACTGATCTACCACCTGGTTGCAAACCTTTAGGTAGCAAATGGATTTTCAAAAAGAAAATGAAGGTAGATGGAACTGTTGAAAAGTTCAAGGCAAGATTAGTTATTCAAGGCTTTAAACAAAAGTCAGGAATAGACTACTTTGATACTTATGCTCCAGTGGCACGTATCAGTACCATAAGATTGCTAATTGCTTTGGCATCAATTCACAATCTGATTATTCATCAGATGGATGTGAAGACAGCTTTCTTGAATGGTGATTTAGATGAGGAGGTTTACATGAACCAACCTCAGGGCTTCATCATGCCTGGCAATGAAAACAAGGTGTGTAAACTGATTAAGTCTCTTTATGGACTAAAACAGGCACCTAAGCAATGGCATCAAAAGTTTGATGAAGTGGTTTTGTCTAGTGGTTATTTACTTAATCAAGCTGACAAATGTGTATATAGCAAATTTGATGAATCTGGTAAAGGAGTCATCATTTGTCTATATGTTGATGACATGTTGATCTTTGGCACTGACCAAAATCAAGTTGATCTTACAAAAGAATTTTTGTCATCAAAGTTCTCCATGAAGGATATGGGGGAGGCAGATGTTATCCTTGGCATAAGGATTAAACATGAAAGTAACAAAATTTCTATATCTCAGTCTCATTACATTGAGAAGGTGTTAAAGAAATTTAATTACTTTGATTGTACTCCAGTGAGTACTCCTATGGATACAAGTGAGAAGCTAATGCCTAATACTGGCAAAGCTGTATCTCAACTTGAGTACTCTAGGGTGATTGGTTGCTTGATGTATGCCATGACTTGTACAAGACCTGATATTGCTTTTGCTGTGGGCAAACTGAGCAGGTACACTAGTAATCCTAGTGCTCATCATTGGCAAGCAATTCAGAGGGTCTTTAAGTATTTGAAGAGAACTATGGATTATAGTCTCTCATATACTGGTTATCCTTCAGTATTAGAAGGATATACTGATGCAAGTTGGATCAGTAACACTGAAGACAATTCGTCTACAAGTGGCTGGGTATTCCTACTTGGTGGAGGTGCAATTTCTTGGGCATCCAAGAAACAAACTTGCATTACCAGTTCAACCATGGAATCTGAATTTGTGGCTTTAGCTGCTGCTGGCAAAGAAGCTGAATGGTTGAAAAACTTGCTTCTTGAGATTCCATTGTGGTCTAAACCTATAGCACCTATTTCTATCCGTTGTGATAGTGCTGCTACATTGGCAAAGGCTTATAGCCAGATGTACAATGGGAAGTCTAGACACTTAGGTGTCAGGCATAGCATGATTCGTGAGCTTATCATGAATGGGGTGGTATCTATAGTGTTTGTTAAATCTCAACAAAACTTAGCTGATCACTTGACGAAGGGTTTGGCTAGAGACTTGGTTTTGAAGTCTGCTAAAGGGATGGGTTTAAGTCCAACTTAGTCACTGAATGCAAGGATACCCAACTCCCTTCTAAGGAAACTTGGAAGCTGAGTTCAATGTGGAAAGCTGATCATTTGGTGGACTGAAGCACATGTATCACAAACATCCCAAGGTTGTGCTTGTTACCTGCTGAAAGGAGGATGAAGTCTTCACTTCTTAATGGTTAATTTTCTTTGAAAAAATGCTAAGCAGGAGCATGAATTAAAGATGAACCACCTATGTAAATGTTGAAGTTTTGCCGCTTCAGGAAGCTTTGGACTTTTAGCTTTTACAACATTTATGAATTGGATATGGACACATGGCTTGTATAGTGTCAGGAGTATTTTAGTGTTTGAAAACTTGTGTGTATTTATCATCAGGTATTCAAATGGGTTGAAGGGTTCAATTCTTAGAACACCCTGATTCTCGAATATTTGAAAGTATATGTACTAATGTGGAAATTCAATCCTCAGGATATTTTCATTTATGCACTTGTTTTGGTTTGTGTTTGATTTTTCATGCAAAGGTAGTGAACTAAATTTGGGGAGGATTGTTGGAAAATTTAGTGCACTTGAGGGATCAATTCACACCTGGTAATGGGTTTGGAGGTATGGAGTATACACCCATTTGGTCACTGAATCCCCTGACTCAATAGTGGTTATGTTGTGAATCTGCTGCTAGTTGATTCAGCTGCTAGTGTGTTTCCACTGATGTGTTAACGTTACCACTGCAAGGGTTATTGTTTCCACTGCAAGGGTTGTTGTTACCACTGCAAGGGTTATTGTTTCCACTGCAAGGGTTGTTGTTACCACTGCAAGGGTTGTTGTTACCACTGCTAGTGTTAACATTACCACTGCTAGTGATAATGTTTCCACTGATAACCACTGATCCTATAATTATGGAAATTATTATGATATAATTAATGGGCCGTTAATTATACATAATTCCATGGGCTAGGGTTTGAGTAAACTCTATTATAAATAGAGGTCATAACTGATTTGCATGGCAGAGAAGGATACAAACCCTAAACACTAAATACGCATCTGGTTCTTGATTTGTGCCTAAAACAAGAACTTCACTTGGTCTTATCCCATAGAGATATTCGTGTAACCCAGGCATAGGGTCGAATAGTTTCTATTGGAAAGTGATACCACGATTTCAAGTGAATATCCGGTACCTTCATTGATTATCTTAACCCTAATCTGGAACTGTTTTGCAGCTATACAACCAACATTAATTGTGTTAAATTGTTATTGAACCTGTTGTGATTTTCAATCACATCATTAGAAATAACTAATACATGGAAATACTATGTTGGAAAATTTAGTGCTCTTGAGGGATCAATTCACACCTGGTAATGGGCTTGGAGGTATGGAGTATACACCCATTTGGTCACTGAATCCCCTGACTCAATAGTGGTTATGTATTGAATCTGCTGATAGCATGATTCTGCTGATTGTTGTTACCACTGCAAGTGTTAACGTTACCACTGCAAGGGTTGTTGTTACCACTGCAAGTGTTAACGTTACCACTGCAAGGGTTATTGTTACCACTGCAAGGGTAACTATTTCCACTGATAACCACAGATCCTATAATTATGGAAATTATTATGTTATCATTAATGGGCCATTAATTATACATAATACCATGGGCTAGGGTTTGAGTATTCTCTATTATAAATAGAGATCACATCATTATGCATGGATATACAAGTTATCATACGATTTACTAAACACAAAACCCTAAACACTATATACGCATCTGGTTCTTGGTTTGTGCCTAAAGCAAGAACATCACTTGGTCTTATCCCATAGAGATATTCGTGTAACCCAGGCATAGGGTCGAATAGTTTCTATTGGAAAGTGATACCACGATTTCAAGTGAATATCCGGTACCTTCATTGATTATCTTAACCCTAATCTGGAACTGTTTTGCAGCTATACAACCAACAATCAATAGAAACTATTAAGTGATAATCAATGGCTGCTGCTATGAGACAAATGGCTGCTAACTTTTCCAAGTTGGAAAAGTTTGAAGGTGTTGATTTCAGAAGATGGCAAAAGAAGATGCACTTCTTGTTGTCAAGTATGAATGTGGTGTATGTTCTCACGACTGAGATTCCAGAAGATCATGGAGATGATGCTACTATGGATCAGATGAGGGCAAGGAGCAAGTGGGAGAATGATGACTACATATGCAGAGGTTTAATTCTCAATGGTATGTCTGATTCTCTATTTGATATTTATCAGAATGTTGAAACTTCTCAAGAACTATGGGATTCCTTGGAAGCCAAGTATATGGCTGAGGATGCATCAAGTAAGAAGTTCCTTGTAAGTAATTTTAACAATTACAAAATGGTTGATTCTAGACCTGTCATGGAACAATACAATGAACTTCTTAGTATACTTGGTCGATTCACACAACACAAGATGAACATGGATGAGGCTATTTCAGTCTCTTGTATCATCGATAAACTACCTCCTTCTTGGAAAGAATTCAAACATATGCTTAAGCATAAGAAGGAGGAGTTAACTCTTGTTGAGTTGGGCAGTCACTTGCGCATTGAGGATTCACTCAAAGCTCAAGACATTGACAAGCCAAAGAGTAGCACTGCTACTGGTCCATCAGTTGTCAATATGGTGGAGCATAACAACTCTACCAAGTACAATGACAACAAGGGCAAACGTAAGCATCAAGATAACACCAAATCTGATCTTAACAAGAAACCTAAGGTGACTTGTTGGAAGTGTGGGAAACCTGGACACTTCAGGAAAGATTGCAAGGGTGGTAAAGTTGGAAACAAATCCAATGGATCAGGCACAAGTGGAGGGAATGGTAACACCAATTCTCTGAAAGGTCAGAATGTGTTTAATAAGTCTTTTAAGATTTATTATGTTACATATATATCTGACATTTACTTTGTGCAGGATGATGATGTTGCGTGGTGGGTTGACTCTGGAGCAACAATTCATGTGTGTAAAGATAGAAGCTGGTTCAAGACTTATGAGTCAATGAATGATGGTTCTATTCTTCATATGGGAAACGAGTCAACTGCCCTGGTGCATGGAAAAGGATGTGTTGAGTTGAAGTTTAGTTCTGGAAAGAGTGTTTCTTTATTTAATGTTTTACATGTTCCTGATATTAGAAAGAATTTGGTTTCTAGTAGTGTTTTGAATAATTGTGGTTATAAACAGGTTATTGAATCTGATAAGTTTGTTTTATCTAAAAATGGTGTGTTTATTGGTTTTGGTTATTTATGTAATCAAATGTTCAGACTTAATATTGTTCATGATAATATTGATTCTGCTTTTATATCTACATCTAAACTTTATGATTCAAACCTTTGGCATGCAAGACTTGGCCATGTACATTTTAAAAGAATGCAAGATATGTCTAAGGATGGGTTAATTCCAGCCTTTGATGTGAACACTGAAAAGTGTAAAACTTGTATGTTGAACAAGATAACTAAGAAACCTTTTCAAGGAGTAAAACGTGAAACTAAAGTTTTGGAGTTAATTCACAGTGATCTTTGTGATTTACATGCTACTCCCTCTTTGGGGAATAAGAAATACTTTGTGACTTTTATTGATGATGCTTCTAGGTTTTGTCATGTTTATTTATTACATTCTAAAGATGAAGCATTAGATAAATTTAAAGTATTTAAAACTGAAGTTGAATTGCAACAAAGTTCCCTGATCAAAAGATTAAGGACTGATAGGGGAGGTGAGTACATGGATACTCTGTATTTTCAGTCTGTTGGTATAATCCATGAAACGACTGCCCCTTATACTCCTCAGCAAAATGGTATTTCTGAAAGGAAAAACAGGGTGCTGAAGGAGATGGTTAATTCCATGTTGTCCTATTCAGGGCTGAGTCAAGGGTTCTGGGGTGAAGCTATGTTAACAGCTTGCTATTTATTAAATAGGGTTCCCAACAAAAGGAACAAAGTTACACCTTATGAACTTTGGACTAAAAAGAAACCTAACCTTAATTATCTTAGGATATGGGGTTGTAGGGCTGTTGTAAGACTCCCTGATCCAAAGCAGAAAACTTTGGGTGAAAGAGGCATTGAATGCATCTTTGTTGGATATGCTGAGCATTCCAAGGCATATAGGTTTTATGTTATAGAACCTAATGAGTCTGTTTCAATTAACTCAATAATTGAATCAAGGGATGCAATCTTTGATGAAAATAGATTCTCATCTATCCCTAGACCAAGTCAAAGGATTCCAAATGGAACCAATGACAATGGTGTTTCAGAGGTTCCTACTGATGAGGTTCCTACTGAGGTTGTGGAACAACAACCTGAACCTGAGCTCAGAAGGAGCAATAGGGTGAGGACTCCAAAGTCATTTGGACCTGAGTTTCAATTATACTTAATTGAAGGTACAAGGAGTGAGGTCTCTGACCAATACTCCTATTGCTTCATTGTGGAGGATGATCCCAAAACATTTGAAGAAGCAATGAAGTCTCAGAATGTTGCTTTCTGGAAAGAAGCAATTAATGATGAGATGGATTCCATCATGGGCAATAACACTTATGTGTTGACTGATCTACCACCTGGTTGCAAACCTTTAGGTAGCAAATGGATTTTCAAAAAGAAAATGAAGGTAGATGGAACTGTTGAAAAGTTCAAGGCAAGATTAGTTATTCAAGGCTTTAAACAAAAGTCAGGAATAGACTACTTTGATACTTATGCTCCAGTGGCACGTATCAGTACCATAAGATTGCTAATTGCTTTGGCATCAATTCACAATCTGATTATTCATCAGATGGATGTGAAGACAGCTTTCTTGAATGGTGATTTAGATGAGGAGGTTTACATGAACCAACCTCAGGGCTTCATCATGCCTGGCAATGAAAACAAGGTGTGTAAACTGATTAAGTCTCTTTATGGACTAAAACAGGCACCTAAGCAATGGCATCAAAAGTTTGATGAAGTGGTTTTGTCTAGTGGTTATTTACTTAATCAAGCTGACAAATGTGTATATAGCAAATTTGATGAATCTGGTAAAGGAGTCATCATTTGTCTATATGTTGATGACATGTTGATCTTTGGCACTGACCAAAATCAAGTTGATCTTACAAAAGAATTTTTGTCATCAAAGTTCTCCATGAAGGATATGGGGGAGGCAGATGTTATCCTTGGCATAAGGATTAAACATGAAAGTAACAAGATTTTTATCTCACAGTCTCATTACATTGAGAAGGTGTTAAAGAAATTTAATTACTTTGATTGTACTCCAGTGAGTACTCCTATGGATACAAGTGAGAAGCTAATGCCTAATACTGGCAAAGCTGTATCTCAACTTGAGTATTCTAGGGTGATTGGCTGCTTGATGTATGCCATGACTTGTACAAGACCTGATATTGCTTTTGCTGTGGGTAAACTGAGCAGGTATACTAGTAATCCTAGTGCTCATCATTGGCAAGCAATTCAGAGGGTCTTTAAGTATTTGAAGAGAACTATGGATTATAGTCTCTCATATACTGGTTATCCTTCAGTATTAGAAGGATATACTGATGCAAGTTGGATCAGTAACACTGAAGACAATTCGTCTACAAGTGGCTGGGTATTCCTACTTGGTGGAGGTGCAATTTCTTGGGCATCCAAGAAACAAACTTGCATTACCAGTTCAACCATGGAATCTGAATTTGTGGCTTTAGCTGCTGCTGGCAAAGAAGCTGAATGGTTGAAAAACTTGCTTCTTGAGATTCCATTGTGGTCTAAACCTATAGCACCTATTTCTATCCGTTGTGATAGTGCTGCTACATTGGCAAAGGCTTATAGCCAGATGTACAATGGGAAGTCTAGACACTTAGGTGTTAGGCATAGCATGATTCGTGAGCTTATCATGAATGGGGTGGTATCTATAGTGTTTGTTAAATCTTAACAAAACTTAGCTGATCACTTGACGAAGGGTTTGGCTAGAGACTTGGTTTTGAAGTCTGCTAAAGGGATGGGTTTAAGTCCAACTAGTCACTGAATGCAAGGATACCCAACTCCCTTCTAAGGAAACTTGGAAGCTGAGTTCAATGTGGAAAGCTGATCATTTGGTGGACTGAAGCACATGTATCACAAACATCCCAAGGTTGTGCTTGTTACCTGCTGAAAGGAGGATGAAGTCTTCACTTCTTAATGGTTAATTTTCTTTGAAAAAGTGCTAAGCAGGAGCATGAATTAAAGATGAACCACCTATGTAAATGTTGAAGTTTTGCCGCTTCAGGAAGCTTTGGACTTTTAGCTTTTACAACATTTATGAATTGGATATGGACACATGGCTTGTATAGTGTCAGGAGTATTTTAGTGTTTGAAAACTTGTGTGTATTTATCATCAGGTATTCAAATGGGTTGAAGGGTTCAATTCTTAGAACACCCTGATTCTCGAATATTTGAAAGTATATGTACTAATGTGGAAATTCAATCCTCAGGATATTTTCATTTATGCACTTGTTTTGGTTTGTGTTTGAATTTTCATGCAAAGGAAGAGAACTAAATTTGGGGAGGATTGTTGGAAAATTTAGTGCTCTTGAGGGATCAATTCACACCTGGTAATGGGCTTGGAGGTATGGAGTATACACCCATTTGGTCACTGAATCCCCTGACTCAATAGTGGTTATGTATTGAATCTGCTGATAGCATGATTCTGCTGATTGTTGTTACCACTGCAAGTGTTAACGTTACCACTGCAAGGGTTGTTGTTACCACTGCAAGTGTTAACGTTACCACTGCAAGGGTTATTGTTACCACTGCAAGGGTAACTGTTTCCACTGATAACCACAGATCCTATAATTATGGAAATTATTATGTTATCATTAATGGGCCATTAATTATACATAATACCATGGGCTAGGGTTTGAGTATTCTCTATTATAAATAGAGATCACATCATTATGCATGGATATACAAGTTATCATACGATTTACTAAACACAAAACCCTAAACACTATATACGCATCTGGTTCTTGGTTTGTGCCTAAAGCAAGAACATCACTTGGTCTTATCCCATAGAGATATTCGTGTAACCCAGGCATAGGGTCGAATAGTTTCTATTGGAAAGTGATACCACGATTTCAAGTGAATATCCGGTACCTTCATTGATTATCTTAACCCTAATCTGGAACTGTTTTGCAGCTATACAACCAACATACTAGTGGGCAAGGAGAGCTGGGACAGTCTTCCATTATTATTCGTCTGTCTGTCTAGGAAACCACTAGTAATTGGCAATTCTCTCAACGAGTATTAGCTACTCTTAAAGTAGAGGTCTAATTTATAATGCATCTTTTTGCAGGTTTCAATGCTGCTGTTGCTGGGTGTTTCTTTGCTGTGGAGTCGGTCTTATGGCCATCACCTAATTCTGAGTCATCCTTATCACTCACAAATACAACATCAACTGTCATTCTCAGTGCTGTCATAGCATCTGTGGTCTCAGAAATTGGTCTTGGATCTGAACCCGCCTTTATTGTTCCAGACTATGATTTCCGTTCAGCAACTGGTATCTTTTTTCGTTTACAATTCTTATTTATTTGTCTATTAAGTGGGAGAAGTTTGTACTAACCTTGGGGGTGCGATTTCCAAGATTGAATAGAAGGAAGATAAATCCTGGTCTAAATTTCCGTTTTTTTTTTTCAGAACTTCCGCTGTATCTTTTATTGGGTATCTTTTGTGGGCTGGTTTCTTTGAGTTTTTCTTGGTGCACATCATGGATGATGGTAGCTACTGACAAGATTCAGAAGACCTTTGCTATGCCAAAGGCAGTGTTCCCTATAGTTGGTGGCTTTACTGTTGGACTCACAGCCTTGATATATCCTGAAGTTCTATACTGGGGTTTCGAAAATGTTGATACTCTCTTAGAGTCTCGACCATTTGTGAAAGGCCTGCCTGCTGATATATTATTGCAGCTAGTAGTAGTTAAAATAGTAGCAACATCCTTTTGTCGTGCATGTGGATTAGTAGGAGGATACTATGCTCCATCACTTTTTATTGGGGCGGCTACCGGAATGGCATATGGAAAAGTATTCGGCTCTCTCATATCTCAAATTAATCCAGTTATTCATCTCTCCGGCATGGAGGTTGCAACACCACAAGCATATGGACTGGTAATATATTTCTTTCTTGTAACCACGTGTCAAGAGATACATAGTAACTCTAAATTTCCAGTTGGGCAAGGATTATGCAATTTCCATTTTATTGCGTCTGGCGTTGTTGTTTGGATGGATTATGTGTTTAATACTGTTGTATCTTGTATAAGAGATTAAAGACACGACGAAGGGCTTACAATATCATGTATGGTTTGTAGATTTGCACACGTATGATGCAAACCTCTTATAATTTTATGTCTTAAGACAGCCTTGTTGTTTTTATTAAGCTCTGGCTAGTTGGATGATATTTTCATTGATATCCAGTTTTAAATGAACATGTTTCTTGTGCAGGTTGGCATGGCTGCTACTCTTGCTGGGGTCTGTCAGGTGCCACTTACTGCAGTTTTGCTTTTATTTGAGCTTACACATGACTACCGCATAGTGTTACCACTTTTAGGCGCTGTAGGGTTGTCTTCTTGGATCACGTCTCGGTCCACAAGGAGAAAGGATGGCGTGGGAAATAATCTGCTTAAAGAGAAAGAAGATCCTCCAACTCAACAACGTGAAACATTATCCTATGACCCAAACACACTCCTTTCTTTTAATAATGAACTCTCGCTTGTGACAAATAACTTCAATGGTAATACCGAATACATGACAAAGAAACTTCTTGTCTCACAAGCCATGAAAACCCAGTATGTGACTGTGCTAATGACCACCATGCTAACAGAAGTAGTGGCCTTAATGCTAGCAGAGAAGCAATCTTGTGCTATGATCGTTGATGATGACAACCTCTTGGTAGGTTTACTGACTCTAGGAGAGATACAAGAGTTTTGCAAAATATCAAAAGAAAAAAACAAACTACCTCAGGTTTCTCTCTCTCCACTATATACACATGTGCTTTCCGGCTTATATTTGTTATGATGCTATTTAGTGACAATGTGTTTTATATTTTAGGAACTCACGGTGTCTGAAGTATGTTCTCTGAACAATATGTGTCAGCTCCCGCATACAGTAACACCTATGATGAACCTATACTCTGCTGAGCTGATCATGAATAAACATGGCACAGCTCAACTGCCAGTTATCTCAGAGCATGTTGCAGACCTCCCAGTTGGCATCTTGGACAGAGAAAGTATCAATATAGCCTGCAGGTTTGCCATCCAACTTGCTATTCTCCATGTTTGCTTGTTTCAGCTGACTTAGGTGTAAATATGCTTCCACATCCTTTTTCCTGTTCTTAGGTAGATGAACCTTAGGATACCCTGGTCCTAGAGTGTGTTTGAATGAATTAACTGTGTAATGTAATAAGAGTGAGGTATGTGGCAGTATGTCTAGTTCGAAAAGACAAATTATATAACATTTGATTCATATTGGTGAAAAGAAGGAAGGCACATTATGAAATTTGAGTCAGATATTGTGATAATTGTCTAAGAATCAGTAGCTGTTTTTAACGCCTTTGACACATCAACCGGTCTTTTGTCGTGATGCAGGGCTTTGGCGACAAGAGAATACCTTGTCTGGTTTTCCACACTGAACGACCTCCCCGGAAATTGATTTGGATGGTGGCATATCTTCTGACTACAAGCAATGTGCCCTATCTGTCGCCACGACTGTACATACATTGTAACTAACTATTCTGCTGGTTTTTGTCATATGGAACCGGGAAAGTTCTGCTTTTTGCTCAATAGCTGAAGACGCTTCAAAGAATTATGCTAAACCACCCATGTCCAATGACAGTTGACTCATTTTGAGGGTTATGTCCATTAAGTGCAGTTACCATTACAGCTTTGGCGTATTGCAAACATACTCGCAACATCAGAGTTTCGTTGCTTCTCTCCTTTAATTTCAAGTGCAACTTCAAACTCTATTTTCCTTATCCAAGAATCTATGAGCTTACAGAGTACAGTATTGAATATATACTAACTTATGTATAATCATTTTTTTATCACTTGTTATTCATATATGTAACCAAGTATTGCCAGTTGTGTTGTGTGATAATCCATCGAGATGTGATCATTTTGAGCAATATCGAAAATTTCCCCCTTGAGCAATTTGTTACTCTATAATCAAGTGTGCGTCTCTCTCTGTATAGATCTTTTATACTCTGGCAAATGAGGAAACAGTTGAAACTTGAACCTATGTCAAACAACAAATTTCAACCCGCTTTAGGTCGTCATGCACTTGACCTGACACTAGAGTGGGTTTTCAAACATTTTCACAAACTTGTAAAAAAATAATAATAATAATAATAATAATCCTTGAGCATATATATATTGTGCTTTCTAACAATTGAATAAATTGGACAAAAAGCAGATATGACTAGGTGGGTACATTCTTGAAGAAGTTGGTGTTGAAAATTGGCAGTTGTCAAACAAAACGTTATAAACAAGGGAGCAACCCGTAGGTGGGATAGTGTGTCACCCGCTTCCGGTCAAGTTTTATAGATTTCGAATCCTCTCATGTTCATTTGAGGGGAAATGAGGGGAAATGTACTGTTTTTTGTGACTGTACATTGTCATTATTGAAAAACAATTATTTTATTTTTAATTTAAATGTACAATCACAAGAAACAAAACATTATCTCTCATTTTCAAATGAATATAAGAGGATTCTTATCCGATTTCGATATAATCGTATTTGTTGATGCATAATCTGGCGCGGACTTATTCAACGACTCTCCTTGGGCCGTTAGTCGTCTTCATAAGCCCTAAGTAGACCTGTACAACAAAGAGAACCCGTTAGGAGTGGACCCGAGGCCGTAGCCCCGGGATCCACCTCCGACGGTCAAGTTAGTATGTGATGCGCGGAGCATATAATAGCTATTAGGTTTAGGATAACCTGTTTGGTTGTATTGTAATCTGTTCATGAATGAGACCCCAGCCATGTATTTATAGGATACGGATTAGGGTTAACACGTAGAGTGGGCCGCTGGCCGGGCCTGACCCATTACAGGTTGCGCGATATGGAATGTCACGACCTAGCGCGCACTTGGAACATCTGTAATCTCAAAAGATGTTACTTTTAGGCTACGGCCCTTACACAAACACACTCACACCCTACGCGGTGCCCAATAAGTGTTTGTCTTTCTTTTCTTTCTTAGGAATTATGTTTTCCATTTTTTCAATAAACTTGCAAGTATTAATAAAATGTTATGGTTTCTAGCTAACTCCATAGCACACTTTTACTTTATTGCATATATGTCAATATTGTCTATCTTATATTTTTTGCCTACATGGCGTGCATGCACCACTTAAAGACCCACGAAGGCATAAAGGATGAGTTAACCTACTAATTTACTCGTTGAATAAGAGGGTTGCAAACCCATCAACATTGGATCACGTATCCTTGCTAAGCGCCTTACTCTTGAGACGTCAAAGTAAGTTTCATATGCGCACCCCACGACGGATGCGCATATACCAAGTACACCGTACGAGCTTAGCAATATAACGAGCCAAGACACTTGGTCAAAAATAAAACTTAGCAAACAATGCAAGTATACTTAAGTTACGCACTTAAAAGACTTAGTCAAAAATAAAACTTAGCAAACAATGCAAGTATATTTAAGTCACGCACTTAAAAGACTTAGTAAAATAATCAAACTTAGCAAACAATGCAAGTATATTTAAGTTACGAGCTTATAACAAAATGTATTTTATTCCATATTCATTAAATTACAAGGACAAAATACATAAGTTCACAAACAACCTATATGCTATGGCGGTGATCATGGCTCTCTTCTGGAGCGGCGGAACTCCCTTCCTTCAACTTACTCAAGATTATGGCATCCTGCATCGATACGGTCGGAACACTTACAGCCACGCCATCTGATCTAGGAAGGTGTGCAGCGCCAATACCGCACATCACGGCCTTGCCCTTGATACCCTTCTTCACAGCAGCCCTCTGCGCATGTTGCTCCAGCACCTCCTTCAAGGGGACTTCCTTCTCCAGAGCAAAAGGCTTGAGGATATCACGGGGCCGCGCAAAAACTGGGACTTGAAGCTGCGATACATCAGGTTTTAGATAATAGTCTAACTCCTCTTCCGCATTCTTCTCAAGATGGCGCTGCAAAGTTAAACCGGCCATCAGCACAGCTATAGGGTCATCTTGGTCGCGCTCCAATTTCCCTATATGCGGCAGCTCAAGAACCTTCAGCCCCGCCATCGCCTCCACCAGCTCATCGTACGCCGTTGAGCTATAACCAGGAATCTCCGCCAAATCCTTCTCCAGCAACTTGGCCTCACGGAGCTCCTCCATCGCCTGCGAACGGCCACGCGCCATCGCGCAGTGGACAACCTTCCCAAAGGCCTCCACCACCTCCGCAGACTCTAAAGTACTTAGAGCTGCCAGACGAAGCCCATGGCTGATCAACCACCTGCATTCACAAAGTGGTAACAAGATAAGATAAAATGGAGTGAAGAAAACAATTCTAAAAGATAAGGGTGTAAGAATACCTGCGCTCAGCAATCACAGACATGAGATGAGGATACAGCTCCTCGTCGTACTCAATGCTAAGTGCGCGCAGCTTCTCCTCATACATCACGAGCGTCTTCTCCATGCGCTCCTTGAACTCTTGCAGGCTAGCATAATGCTCAGACCTTTTTTCCTCAAGGAACGACACAGACCATGATGCCTTGGCCTTTATCTGCTCGTTGCACGCCCTCGCATGTAGCAGATCAGCCAAGATGCTCATCTTGTCCTGAGCCATCTTCTCCCCATACGCCCTTGACTCCCCGAGCTCAGCCTGCACGCCCGCCAATAGCACGCGCAGCTTCTCCAACTCTTCTTCCTTCTGGGCCAGAGCACGACTCTCCCCAACGCGCTTTCCCTTCAGCTGCGCCACCAGCTCAGCCTGACGGGCAGTAGTCGCAGCCAACTCATCAAGAAGTTGCTGCGCCTCACCACCATCAGCTGCCAAGGTATCCTCTCCCTTGTTTTCATTCTGCGGAGAGGATACTTCATCGTCCTTCGCGTCGTCATCCCTACGGAACAAAGACAGTCAACAAAAAATTACAACAAGTAATTGCAAAAAAAAAAAAAAAAAAAAAAAAAAAAAAAGAGAGAAGAAATGCACACTTACAGAAACGGAGAAGCATCAGCCTTCAACCGTGCGCCGGAGGTCGAAGTTTCTTCCGCGTTCGACTCTGCGTCTTTGATGACGTGTCGACGCCTCTTGCTGGTGCCACTGGTTCCAGCCTCTCCCTTGCGCTTCAAGTTCTGCGCAACCTCTTCCCTCAACACCTCCTCAGGTTTCAGGATCCGAATACTGTCAGATGACCCTGAGCGCGCCTCCTCGCGCGCCACCTCCACTTCAGGCACCACAGTGGGCGCCACCACTACCTCTGGCGCCATACTCTGGACGGGCGTCACCACAAGTGGTGGCGTGTCCTCGGGGACTGTCGCGGGCAAAACAGTCAAACGCCCCGCGGTCGCTTCCAGCAAAGGCAGCTCCCCTTCCCTCAGAGGACGCACCCCTATGGTCACCTGCTTTGGCTTATCAAGCTTCACCACTGCGAATAAGTCCATCTCTGCACATATAAAAATGAAGCAAGAAAACAACGAAAGATTAGTTGGTAAATGCGCGAAGAAAAAGGATGAAAAACTTACAAACAATTACAAAGGATGAACACCCACCCCGGCCATCCTCACTCAGGAAAGTGGGAACCTCATCCGCTGCGCCAAAATACGCGCGACTCAATCCTACATGCACCAAAAACTCCTCCGGATAGGGGTTAATGGCCAATCGATTGGCATTTAACGTCTGCGCGTCAGCAATACTATAGGAACCGGGTGCGGGATGCCCATCCCTTGGTAAAGACGCCTGAGTATAAAACTCAAAATTGGAAGGAAAGACCACGTCGTCTACCCAAAAGAAAAATTCCCTCCAATTCTTGAGGGCGTCAACCTTCTCCGTATAACATTGAAACGCCCGCGGGCGCTTCGCAAAGGACACCCAACCGTTCGACCATGTTGAGTGGTAAAAGGAGCGGAATAAATCTACAGTTGGTTCTATCGCTAGTAAACGGCAGTTTACCTCAAAATTCGACACTTTCGCCGCACCTATACAGTGCAGCTGAGAGATGTGGAGGCGATAGTGATTGAGCAAATCGCTCAGAAATATAGATATAGGTACGCGGTAGTTAGCGTACTCGAAAAATTTCGTGTATAAACCTATCTTCCCTTCGGGGAAGTCGGCTATACACGCATCGACATCTGGCGCCTCTGGATGCACATCCAAAGGCACAAAAAAGTCGGAAGAAAAGCGCATCACATCCACAACAGACAACGCAGAGCGAAACTCCTCTAATTGAGCGACCATGTTCATCTTAAAACTAAGTGGACGCACACAAAGATTACCTACAGAAGTTCAAAGGTTTTCTAGCAAAAACGCTCTCAAAATGAAGAAGATGAATAGTGGTTGTGTGTGTATTTTACTGTGTGGTGAAAATAAAGGGGGACGGCACTCTTATATAGGGTGGTAAAAACCCTAATTCACGCCCACGTGGATCCCACTCACAGTAAACGTGTGGCTAGAAGATCAAAAGGTACAACACTTTTTCCCGAATCCCAAGTGATACGTGGATACCACCCCCAATTACCGAGGTAACTATTTTGAACCTGTTAGGTGCATTGCACCTCCAAAAAGGCGGTAACAATTTGTTCATTATCCCGCCACGCTTACCGCTGCTTACATTAAGTCTAGTACCCGCGGCTACGTGCCGCGCATACTAGACTGGGGGGACATGATGACGTATAGCCTATATTTGGGCCGCAAGCCCAAATGATAGACATTACTTATACTTAAGCCCATCACGAATGGGCTACCATGACAAATGGTATGGGCCGCAGTATCAACGCTTGGGCTTATGAAGCCCAAAGGCCCAATCTAACTCACCGGATATCCGATAAGGATCATCTATTCAAGGAATAGATATCCTTACCTCGGATAAGCACCATGCGTGCGTAGAGTAAGGAGCAAGAAACACGGTTTCTTAGCCCCTATATATAGAATCATACGATTCTCATTGAAGGTACGATTCACGGAATCCCTAAACTCTTAAACCAAAACCTAAATTCGATTACTTACTCTCACGCCGGAGTCTAATCGGGGGAGACAATCCCTCGATAAGCCTAACGGTGTTGTTTATTTTCTTAGTACGCAGGTAACAAAGTGCTAAGGAACGAATTGATATAAGAGCAAAGCCCAACAATCAGGTACGCCCAACTTTTGTATCAACAGTATTCATGCCCAACCCCCCCCCCCCCCTCCCCTGCGTTAACAAACCGAAACCTTATTTTTCATCGTCACTCAGTGCATGTCTTTGATCGATACCGGTTCCGTCACTCATATTTGGTTGAACTATTAAGTTTTATAAATTGTTTAGAAATTACTCCAATTTAGACTTTGCAAGTATCATAAACCTTAATTATAAGTTAGCTACCTATAAAAAGTACTTTCTAGAATAAAAGAAAAAGATCAAAATTCACATGTGTCCATTTTTTAATAATAAAGTACAAGTGATGGTTTAGTGATGTTAGCTACATTTAAATTTAATTTGAACTTGTATGTTTTTGTGTGATTGATGATTATTTTATTTTTATGTGACCAAATTTTGTGTTTTTCTGTAAAAAAAATAAACAAAAATTGATTTTTATTTTTGTAAAAGACAAAATTTGATCGCACGAAAGTATACATAAAAATATCCCACTGATAATACTTTTTAAATTAAAAAATGAGAGACATGTCCAAAATATAAACGAGTAAAAATTGTTTTTTTTAGCTAGAAAGTGAACTATCTTTTAATTTTTGAGCTATTATTAATTTTCTCCAAGATAAAATGATAAATTATTACGGAGTACATAGTTTATTGAAACAAGACCCGTTTGTTTGACCATAAACCCTGTTTGGTTTATCTCCATGACTGCCCATCTGAATATTCATTCATTCCGGCCAAATATTAGTAATTAATTAAAGTTATTAGTTATCAATCATGGAAACCAGCAGCAGTAAGAGCGAGAGTGGTGTTATAATCGTATCCTCCTCCTCTAAAGTAAAAGGGGGAATAACTCTACAGAATCCATTTACTTTAAAAGTGGGTCAAGTATTTACTGGCTTTGGCGTCGGTTGTGGTCTTGGTATCGGCGTTGGCAGGCCTTTAAATCTCGGTCAGTTCCTACTTTTTTATTTTCATTTCTTCTTTATTACGGAGTACTTTGTATTATTAAATATGTCTTCCAATCCCAACCCCAATCCACCAGGTATTATAATGTTGTATCATTTGTTAATTTATTTCTGTTAAGATAATAAATAAACTAGTGTATGATTTTATCAGGTGCAATTCCAATGTTAAATCAAGTTATGGTTGCGGCTAGAGGAGCGTCTGATATTTTCTCCGGTGCTGGAAGACATGTTAACCGCTCTGTATGCTGCTATCTACATTTCATTTTCCTCCTCTTACTTACTTAAACGCAATCTAACTATAGTTTCGGTTTTCAGTTGAAAATGGTTGGAGCCAAAAACATCGAAGCAGGCATTGGATGTGGAGTCGGTTTTGGGCACGGCTTTGGTGTTGGTATTATTTTTTCTTTTTCTTTTGCATAACCAGATACGTTTAATTAGTATTTAGTACTCGTACTTGTGTTTTATTTCTAGAGTAACGGAACAAATAAAATCACGTGGCAGGTCTAGCTATAAAGCCTGGGGTCATAAATCAAATACAAACTTGTCTCATAGTAAGCGACCCGCCCTTCTTTTAATCATCTAATATTAATTATGTAAACGAAGTTGTGCAGCTGACATGACTTGATATGTTCCAGACAACTGCGACAAAGTTGATGATGAGATTTGGAGTGACTCCCAATTTGTCAACCGTTGCTGGAGGCATGCTTCCCCAATCGCTGCAAAGCGGTAATAGCACCATAAGCCCACTCATGAACTTAGCAACAGGAACGAAATCCCGAGATGGAGACTTGACCACAACAGAGAAATTGACATCATTCAGTTCATCGTTTCCAAGTCGCACGGACAAGGTTATCAGCAATTTCTTGCAAAGTCCTCTTGTAGAAGGCGAACCCACTGAACCAAAAAATAAGGTAACATTCTGACCATTTTTTTCTGAGTGCCTTGTTGAAGCCAAGTTTACTTCCACCCAAAGATTACTTTATGAGAATACAATGAGGATTATTTATGATATCTTGTTACAGTTCAACACCATTTCTATCAATATGAGAGCATCTTGAATGCTTAAGAGCCTTTAAACGCGTAGCTTGTGTATTAACTTTGAGTTGTTCCATCTTTAATGAATTGACTGCTAAAGTCTTGTGTTTTACAGGCTGGACAATTGCATTCTGAGAAAGACGTGATCCAGTTGGTATGGTTGCATGTCTTTGTACTATACAATTTGATCTTTAACATTTCAACCAAGAGATATGACTCTTTCATCTCAAGTCGACATGTCCCTTGGTGTTAGTCATAAAGTCAAAAAGAAGCTATGACCACTAAACAAATTGCTGTGCTAATGTGTTTTGTTGTGCAGGTCTTGAAACAGCAACTTGCTCTAGAGAAGCTCAAAGAAGAAAATGAGAAGCTACAGCGAATATTAGTTGAAGACTTAAAAGTTTCACCTGACAAGTTTAAAGTCAATGGGTACTCAGGATATACATGTAGTGATTGTATCGAGTGTCGGAGGAAACAAAGAAGAGATAGGAGCGGAAGGTAAGTAAAGATCTATACTCCATGTTACCTATTTAACCAACCAACCTTACAGTGTGACTTTTGTAACAAAGTATTATGAAAAATATTGTTGGCCGAGTGCGAACATATGATTTTCACCAAGAAAACCTTGTTACAGAAATTTGGTTTTCCATTGCTACATTGCAAAAGTCTTGGCCATTATTCCAACCCTCCAGTTTTGTCAACTATTCCACAAATCACACAAACAGATAACGTATTTTTGTCCAACAACACAAACCTCTCTTTTCATTCTCATCCTATTTTTTGATTATTGTCAATCTATCTTGAGTTTTCTTTTGTATTAGATGTTTGAACTTCTGTATGCTTTTGCTTCAGTATCCTATTATTTTTGTACTCTGATAAATTGTATAAAGCATCAATTTTTTATGTATGTTATTCGGATTCTGAGTATACTACTATGTATGGAGTAGTTTATTGGACCTCCAATCCATCATCAGTTTCACATTATCTTCTTGTAACCTATCTACCTCTGGTTTTCTTATACAATCATATTGTTGTTCAAAGAAAATATGCAGATACATTATGTGGGAAAACAAAACATATAGAACACATAAGACAGCATGACTCCAACAAAATGACTTGATAGATACGGTGGTTCTTAATAGATAAGTTTTGCATGCTTTTGTAACACGAAAGTCAATAGTTCCTTCCTCATTTTGCTAAACCACATCTGTTGCTTGCGGTCTGACAATCAAACAATGAAGTTGTCTTTGTGAAATTGTGAGCATGCAATACTGATTTAAGGTAAATAGTGTTTGTTATTGTGTTATTTGGTAGAATTCATATTATAAGATTGCCATTAGAAACAGGGTTGAAAATGCACTCGTTTAAACCGAGAACAGGACTGAAGAACACAGATAACAGGATTGAAAATGCACTCATTTAAGCCGAGAACAGGAAGAAGAACATAAACAGACAAACTCAAAATTGGAGGGACCTAAAGCAGTTCGATACATTCTAATTTTGGTTCAGAAAACTAACCATAAACCAAATACAAATTTACTTTTTTATATTTCAGAAACTACAAATGTGTACCAGTGATTGTTCAAAGTTGTCATTCTTGATGACTTGATTGGTTCTGATATATGCGGGCCGGCAACCTTTAAAACTCAAGAACCAATAATGGAAACCAAGTTACATTACATTCAGTAAATAGGACCCTATCTAAAGTCCAATAAAAAACATATACCAAAAGTCTATACATATTAACACATACATGGTTCACAATATAAGTGTAAAGATATCGAGAGCATAGGGATCCAACTCTGGTCTATGCCAAGCAAAACACCTTTAAACAATGTAATTCCATCACTGGGAATGAAACAACAATAATCCTGATACATTCCTTTTAGAAACTTTTAAATAGAATATTGTTATGGGTGCTACGCATTGAACATTTTAGGAATAGTGCCCAAACAACCGGTAAACGTTAATAAGGTGATAAGGTAATACCCTTTACCATCATGAAATTTACGACAATTGCTTTTTGAAATGCATTTTCAGAAGTTTCTCGGTGGATTCACCTTTTATAAATAACTCAAGTTCAGAACTAAATTTGTAGCTCTTTCCCTTATGATCTGAATAACTCCTAGAATACATGTCTAATAGTAAAATCTGCAACATCCCTGGGCAGGGGAATTACTCAACAGAAGAACCTCAGCGAGAAAAATGGGAAACTTCCAAACCATGACTAATTTATCACCATCAAAAGAAAAATGAGTGGTTTGACTTCAAAAAACATATATCAATATCACTTTAATGTCTCAAGTGATCAATCATCTTATTGTCCTCCTTGAGCTTTGCTAATGTCCGGGGTCGGATGGGTCTCTTGCTTTATCTCTGCAATTTTAAGATTTGCATTTCTCTCAGCCTCTTCTTTATTGAGTAAAGCTTGTTCTTTCATGGCTTGCATCATCTGCTTCATTGTCTTTTCTTCTTCTTTAAGCTGCATTTCCACTATCATCTCGGCCTGCTTATCTACTGGCTTCAAGTGTTCGTTAATGGCAGCCTCCTGCATTTAAATGAGCCAACTATTCAAACACAAACTTAAAATATTTCATGGAAATGGTAACAAGGAAAAGGAGAGCTAAGGTGGAACTTCGAGTGTGAGATGCGTCTTTTCTTTATAAAATTAGTGTAGATGCAAGTATCAGGCATCAAAAGTTCAAGAAAATTTCAATAATCAAAAAAAGCAAAACATCTGAGAATCCCAATTTCATCGCAACATTTGTGAGCTTCCAAGACAAATGAGACAGCAGTGGATGCAAGGGGTGCTACTTTTCATTCAACTCATCATATGCAATTCAAAACTCACCATGGTATATTAATCTATTCATAAGAAGAGGTGTGATGCTAACATTACTTTACACAACGGAACAATTACAATGGCGTGTATTAGGCTTTTAGCAGGCTTAATGTCTGCAACATCAAAGAAATGCATGCCATATAAAATGTATTGTCAAGACTTTCGACGTTGTATGCAAACCCAATTCCAGATATAAAATAATAGGACATAAATGGCCAGCCGCACCATATAAGTTCAATCGGCATGTTAACATTATGCTTCCTCTCTTCCATCATATTGTATTAAGGATCAGGGAAAACGAAGGAGATTATTAATGTCATAACACAATTAACGTTTGCCCATAGCTCAAAAGGTGTTTTTAATCAAATCAAAATGATAAATTTGCAGCATTAGACAGTAAAATTCATACTAGTTGACAACAAGAAGAAAAAAAGGGAAGGTTTGTATAAAAAGGAGTGGAAACTGACAGTTTCCTCAAGCTGTTTGTTGACGGCTTGCATCTCCTGGACCATTTGGCGGATCTCGGATAAGATAAGCTGCTCAGGAATCTTCCTAATCTCTGCCTTCTTCTCTTCTGCCTACAAGTTATAACATAATAAGCCAGGAAATTTGTGCTGATGAAATATAAGCCGAAATGAAATAAGCTTAAACAAACAGTATTTCATTTCTAAAAATCCGATTGATTGATTGATAATAATTAAGGAGAAGGTGAGATGGGGACCTGAGTAATACGTTTTTGGAGGTTGAGACGATAAGATCTGATACGACGTTCTTCGTAACCTGATAGAACCCTAACATAAAACATCGCTTTCCGACCAAATTCAATCAACTTATTCCTCATCCCTCCCTCCGAACGCACACAATTCAAGAAATTACAAACCAACAGGAGGAGGAGGACCGTTGTTTGATAACCAGGTTCAAAACACAAACACAAAGTGAAATAGATACAGAGAAATAGAATACAATCTATTTGAGGTGTTTGACTAATGCTCTTCTCAAGTTTAAGGAAATGTAAAATAAATTACTGTTTTATTTAATTACTGTTTTATTTAATTTATTTAATTTTTTTAGTGTAATTTTGTTAAGAATATTTTTACTTTAAAATCAAATAAATTACTATTTTATTTAATTTATTTAATTTTTTTCTTTTTAAGTGATACTAGAGAACACAATATAAAAACCAAAACACCAAGTTTTATTAACGTTCATGTATAGTGAAATTTGCATTTGTGTGGTGAACTACCTATATTACCCTTTCGTAATATAATTTTAGTCAGCTATGTCAGTTCTTCCTTCATTTTGCCAAAGTCCATCTTCATTTTCTTACAAGAAGTTCTTGAAAGTAGTTCATAAAATTGCTGGCTAAATTCTCTACATTTCGGCATTGATTTCATTCAATTTCGAAACGTTCGAGCACGTACAGTATTACGAACGCGCTGATAAGATTAGGTAAGTTACAATTGTTTACAGTTCATTGTGATATCATACGTTTTTGACATGTTTGTCTATGTGCATTCCACTTGACTTTCAATTTTTACTCGTGTCATATTAACTACACGAAACTATTACGAATATAAATAGGTGAAAAAAGTTATTTGAAAGGATTTATGTGCAAAGAACAACGACTTTCATAACTTGTACTCATAGATATGATGTTCGTAATGAGAAAAGAGATATGAAATGAAATGGAATGATGAATGAATGAGAATATGGAATATTCTCATAAAGGGTAAAACGGTAATTATTCAAGATGTATATATTTATCCGAAATAAATATATAAGTACATAAAGTCGAAACCACAAACCCTAGGGGTGTTGTCGGATTCGGCCAACTATCCCTATAGGGAAGGGGGTTAACTAATGTACTTATGGATGATCTTAGGGTCTTCTACTTGTATTAGGAATGTCAGTAGATACCCTGTAAATATCAAGGCATCCTAAACTAGAATTTACTTGAATCCTCTAAACCCTAAACGATTTCTCTCCTCTCCCTCTCATTACATTCGGTCGATTAAGGGTTTCTCAAACACTTAACCAAATCCAATCAACCGTTAGTTTGATTCCCTTAATCAACTGGGTCGACTTCATATTCTAACTATGCATACGATCTAGCCCCGGTTCTACAATTGCAATATTTGTGAATACATGACGCGGTCTACAAAGTGAATATCCCCTACAAACAACAATCGATTAAGCATCAAGGAGAAGCAAAAAGGTGATTCCGTGCAGCTAGAAGATTATTTGCAATTCAAGAAAAGCGTGAACATGTAAGTAACTCTATAAATACCATTTATACGTGTTTATATTTAAGTTATATCTATGATTTAATAGGGATGGTGCCATACGGGTGACCACCTTTTCCTGTTGAGTAGTGATTCGAAGACCTAATTATGTGCCTAAAGATGTGTCTAACCTTGTGTGACATCATCTTGATGGCTGCAGTCATGAGACTCACTTTTTCACAAACCATCAAGATCAAGCCACATATGTTTAGGCACATCTTTAGTCACATAATTTAGGTCTCCCAATCATTTTCCTTTCCTGTTTACATTTAAGTTCTTAAAATTGAGTTTAAGATTTGTACTTTTTGTAGTTTTGGATTTAATTGTAAGTTTTATTGACTAATCTATAAACTTATTTGTATTTTAACTCTTAAAGTTTTATAAATTAACTTACTCAAGTTTTTATTTTTTTTATTTATTTTTTTTTTTCTTTTTTTTTTTCCAACAAAGTTGAGCCAATTTTGATTAATACAAAGACCAGTTTTTTTTATCTGTCAGTTAATTTGCCACGCGGCTAGAAACCTTTTTGTTTGTCCAATCTAGTTTTCAAGATTCTTTCTAAATGTTTTAATTTTGTGTTTTCCATCTATATGAAAGATATTGATACGAAAATTCTTTCATTTTTCATTTTTTATTCTCAGACTTTTAGAAACTCTATAAAAAGGAATGTTTATTTTAGTTGCTATAAGGGATCCAAGTACACTCGACGTATACACAGTAGTATTACACTGGAGTACAACAACCAATGTACAATTGAGTGGAACTAGAGCAATGTGTTTGTCTTCTATGCTTCAGATAGGTCTGGGCTTTGAACAGCAGCTGATTCTTCTTCATCGGATGGTTGAGATTCATGTTTTGCAGCAGCTTGCAGCACCCTGTTCTGGACGTTTACAGAGGAAGGTGAAGTCGGTAAACCATTGCGGTTAGTTTCCAACTTTCCAGCAGCCCATGAAATTGCCTCACTTCCCAGCTTAACAGGGACAAGAAGTTGCCTTCAAAGAGATCATTCAACATGTATTAGCTAAGAAATGTATAATACCATGTTCACTTGTTTGAAAATTATTAGCTAAAACTAGCAAGCAAATGGAGTCGATGCAGCTGATGAATATAATTTTAACTAAAATCTGAAATTTACCTCACATCTCTGTTGAAATCATTAGAGCTTTCGTAAGAAGCAATCCGCTGGTATATAGTCTGGCGTGTGTTCAAAATATATATCGATGTCAAACAAGTTTATAACAAAATTACACACAAACCACCTACTGCTACAAGATACGATATACCAACTGTTACTACATATTTCACATTTGGTTACCAAAGGTTAACTTAAAAATTGATAGAAAACCTTTTTAATGTTATGTACGTTGAAGAAACACCAATTAAATAGTCATACAACATTAATCTTGGGTAACAACGCAGAAAAGCTAAGTTCACTTGAAAAGAGTTTATGAAAGAGTGCTAAAACCTGTGAATTCGCTAGGGATGAACAGCTAAGTTAGATATCAGTAACGGTTAGTTTTGAAGTTAACTTTATCCTGAAATAAAGTAAAGAAAATTTACCAGACCAAGGCCAAAAATAGCAATGAGTTGCAGTGTCGTCTCCCACTCTGGTTAAAACAACATAGATAAGTGAAATAAGCATCAGCAAAAAATAAATATAACATGCTGAATTATCAGCCTTAGAGACATTTTACAAGAGGATAACAAATGGCATGCAAAAACAGTAACTTGTTCAACAAGTCACATGAACACCTTCTCAGACAGATAGAAATTATCTCTGTTCACTTCCACTGATTTTGGGTTCATGTGTGGAAAGTTCTTACATCTCCTATTTACATTAGTAAAAGAAAACTTGGAGAAGTTACGAACCTAACAATGCGTAAGCAGCTGCTAGAAAACCCTGTGGACAAAGTAACCACATAATTAGATCAAAAGTGGTAACAGTATCATAGAGGTAGCATAATGGTCGGGTTGGCAGATCAGGTAACGAAAAAACAAGCAGGGTTGCAATGAATATGATTAGGAACATTAAACTAATAAAAAGCATGATAATCTAGTTTCAACAATTTGGAAAATTAGGTACATGTAAGCACTAAGCAGTAGTAACATGACATGAAAAGTGACATAATCTAAAGTTCATCATTTGAAATAATACTCCCTCCGTCCCACATTAAATGTCCTGTTTGACTTTTCAAAGTATTTTTTTCACAACTTTGACCTTAAATATTTTTGTTTGTATTATATAATACTTGATACAAAATATATGAATAGATTGAGTATTAAATGTATTTTCACTACGTATAAATTTTATCAAATACTATATTACACAAGCAAAAATATTTAAGGTCAAAGATATGAAAAAAAGACTTTGAAAAGTCAAACAGGACATTTAATGTGGGACGGAGGGAGTATATAAAAGCCTTGTCACTTATTCTCTATAGATAAATTTTTGGAAATTAGATGTATTATAAGTTCTTAATTTTATTAACAAACATCATACATGATGGATTTCCATACCAAGAGTATGATACAGAGATCATTCATATTGTTTAATCTAAACGAAACTGTATCCTGAATATAAACATGATATTCAAAGTGTAAAATAGCCTTACCACACCATACCCGATAACTTGCAGGGGAGTGATAGCCTCTAGAATAGCCTCAGCTTCCTGTCATAAAGCAAACTTGGATTAACGGGCATTGGGGAATTCATATTTGTAAAGCTTGAAACCCAGTATATATTCACAATTTCTCCCTAATCACATAGGTTCAATAACGAGTCAAAACACATAACATGTTGTTATCAGTATCACTAAATGGAGTAATATGATACTGAATACATATAGGTTTGGTTGTAAGGGACCTCATATGCACAGAAGTGTCTGTAAAGTTAGATTACTGAGAGTTCAACTAGAAACCTAGGAATTAATCGGTCATCTTAATCGATGACGAAAACAGCATAGGCCATGCATAATGTATAGAAGCTTGTGAACCTCAAAAGAAAAATACCTCATTGAGTATGGTAAATGTTGTCTCAGGTTTTGGTTCTTTAACACGCAAACCCTCTTGAACCCAAGAACGGAAGCCACCTTGAACTAAATATGGTCTCTGCCAATTTAGAGAGAAAACTTTGTAGTATTATTGACTATTCAAAATCATATTTAAATCACTGAAAAGAGTCGAGTAACTAACTAGTGTGTCTAAAGCTGCAAAATAGATAGTGCAAACAGCTTACAGGCATGCATTCAAATGTAGCAATAAGGAAAAAACAAGTGTGAACATTTTAAATTAAGTCCATCAAAGTTCACACTCCGGTCATAAGATGATTATAAAGTGTTAAATATAATTTATAAGTTTACAACAGTTGTTATCTTGTATAATTCTGAGTGCCAGTATGGTGGGTTTACTCTCACTTGAAGTGAAGTTTCGGTGAAAATTAAATGTGAAGAGCCATTACTTTCAGAAACATAATTCTAAAGAAGTGACTGTGATTGAACTTGGCAGCTTATAGCATATGCTTAGGTCAATTACACTCGCGTGTTAGTTACCATACCATCAATAAATAGAGGGGCATTATGAAATGTATGTAGCAAAGTCAAAACAATGAAGATACGAGAGATACTTGCCTTAATCCCAACTTTCCTCAGCGATCTTGCAATTGCCTTAGAGCGACTGCCATCAGCATCCATTACTATTACCTTCGACCCTCCCTATAGTTAGGGTAAATAGTGAGTTATTATTATGTTATCCAGAAATCCTATAACCACTGTCGACAGAAAAGTGAATGCTCGAGCTATATTCAGTCACAAGTTTCTAAATGTCATAATTGTTACTAACAACTCATACAATAAACCTATTTCCATGACAACTTAGATATAATATATCGTTTCCCAAATCTAGTTTCAGTAACAAGATCTAATTCATCAACCTAGAAAGCATGACTTGTAGTTAAACAACTATCTGACAGGTCACAGGGTAAGCTAATCAGTGCTTATAAGTAATACTTTCTTTAAAGAGCATTGATAGTGTTATGACTTCTGAGTAAAATAAATTTGTATTTTATCCGCACACTGTATGTACAGTACTACATCCACACAGCCAATGAAGAAAGACACCAAACTATGACAATAGCACTTAAACACGTAAACGGCGGGTGTGCTGTTACATACTTGAACAACTTTTAAGTTGCGAATAACAGTAGCGACCAAGGCATCATCAAGATCTTTCCCACTCTTGAGTAACTTCTTTACATTGCCTTCAATCTGAAATTCCATAAAACAGAATGTTAAACAAAAACTCCAAGTGCTTTAAAAATAAAGGAGGCAGTAATGTATAGTATCAACCAACCTCAGGATATGCAACACTAGCATATCGAAAGCGTGCTGTCCTTCGAAGATCAGGAATTCCATCTCTTTCTCTGAAATCCTACATATATCCCCCCGATATGGTATATGAGCCAAACTTTTGGACATTATGACACATTTTGATAGAAAAACATTTAGAAAAAAGAGAGGCTCAAAAAATTACAGTCTCTTGCCTCAGGCCGGACATCAATTAGCGCAACACGTTCTTTCTTATTATTGAGTAGTTCAAAAGTTAACTTTGGGGACAAGTCTCCAGCGTATCCAGCATACGTCAAAATCCAGTAAGAAACCCTGTGAAGATGTGTAAGCTTCCAACACCAGCAGATATCATTGAGATACAAAAAAACGAAAACAAATGAATACCATAATGTGGTTGATGTCCCAAGCAAAAGTAGAAAAGGAACAATTGGATCAGCAGGATCAATCCCAAGTTTAGTCTCAAAACCCTCTAACACAACATAAACCTGCCGTAAGGTTGTCCCAACAGGCCTCAAAGTCTGTTCGGTAGAATCAAGCAGATCATGAAGCTCTGAAGGGAGCATATCCTTAAGCGAAGAATACGCATAAACTACAAGCGTGCCTCCTTGTGCTAGAATCTGCTCAACTGCAACGATGGATTGTCTCAACCCGTCAACAGCAATGGCCCCTGCTTTACTCGAAACTCCCTTTGAATTGTTGCCAACTCCCGACAATGTAGTATTAAAAGACGTCTTCAACTTGTTTAAAGAAGCATCAATTGTGTCATTAAGACCTTTCGACGAGAGTTGGAAAGTGTTGATCGCGTTGGAAATAGCAGTGTCAATGTTACAAGCAAGAGCACTAAGGGAATCATTAATTGCAGCGAAAACATCATCGTCATTTGTAGTATCTGTCTTAGAAAGGAATTTTGCGTATAAGTCTGGTTTGGTATTGTTGGTTGAAGCAATAATGAAATGATCAGGTGAAAGCTTAAGGGAGGTGTTATTGAATGGAAGTTTATTAGTATCTGAAATAACAGCAAAATCATGTTCTTTTAAGATGCTGCTGCAGCATTTAACTGTCGAACTTCGTCGTCCGTAAACATGGCGATAAACCTATAGATGCAAGCAAAAGTAATGCTACTAATCAAAATCCTAGAAACAAAATTTAAAGAACAGTTCGCATAAAAAGGTATCACACTTTAGGTCAACTTGAATTTAATTTTCTCAATTTAAGGTATCAAAGATATCTTTTACGCAATATAAGGTTTTTTCAACTTTTCAAAAGCGCTTACCGGTCATATTTTTAGCCGAAATGACTTTTAAATACTCAATTATAACGATACACCACATTAGTTAACCATTTGAGAGGAAAAAATGACTAACATCATTTGAAAAGTCGAAAAAACCTTACATTATACAAAAAGTAAATTTGATACCTTAAATTGAGAAAAATAAATTCAAATTGACATACCTTTTTGTGAAGAAAAATGAATATATACCTGAGAAGCAGAACACACGGAGAGCATTGTGTTGTAACAAGCTTAAGCTGAAGCTCTGTTGGAGAATCTAACAAGTCATTCACAAGGAAACAAAGCAAGGAAGGAACGAGAGGCAGTGGCTTGTTCAAGCTGTTAGCTTTTGTTCCAACCATACGTTGTGATTGTGGGATATTTTTTCTGCTCAAACTCTACTCTACCCTTATCTGTTAGAAAAAATATATTAGCCCCTCATAATTTGACACCTAATAAGTCTACAACACCATTTTGTTTTGGCTTATCACTAGTCAATTCAATACTACCACACCCCTCAACAAAAATCTAGATTTTCTTATTTGTTTAAATTTTAGCCTAGATAAATTTGGTCTCCTTTGTTTCTTCGTGACATTAGCTTTTTCGTTTTTTTAAACACTTTCCCGCATTCTCTCTCTTCTATTAATTCTTTTTCTATTTTTTATAATTTAAAAATAAATCCAAAATAAAATTATGCACTTATAACACAATAAAAAAATTACATTTATATCTCGTCCATCAACTCACACTCTCTCCTACATCTCTCCTAAAACCTTTCGGTACTAGAGTCCAGCAATGTCAAAAAGATTCCTTGCATTGCATGTTCCCGCCATGGTGGATGAGGTGATTGGCTTTTTCCGAAAGAAAAGACCCTATTCCTGAAAGTTTCCCTAGGTCACACCCTTTACACTTATTATTATCAGTTTGTATAAACTTTATAAGCTTACAAAGTATTTAGTTATCTTTCAAAATTAGCAAAATTTGTTTTACACGTGTGTTACATCAAAATTAAACTAACATTCGAACCAAAATGACAAATGTTAAACTATAAATTTACGTAATTCCCTTGATTTAATAGAAAGAAGAACAATCTTGTTAGCCTAGTTAAATTGATTAGGATTCTAATATAATTACACCTAAACTAATTATATTGTCTAAATTTTATACTAACTATCTTAAAAACAAGAGAAGTAGTGAAAGCCGAAACATGGTAGTCGACGGGTTTTTTTAAGAGACTTTTCTTGGAAATCAAAATTGATGTCGATTGGAGGCCACTTGACACGGGTAAAAGCAGTTTAGAGGATCTAATGACAATTATCATTTCGTTTGAAACTCATGGGTGCCTATAAAAGTTAACATTTGCCTATTGCGGGCCCTCATGATCGTCTCCCTACTCGAGTAAACCTCATTATAAAAGGCATAATAGCTCAACCTGATATGATGAAGACCTAAAGCATTGTCTTGTAGTTTGTCCCTCGATCAGAACTCCATGGCTAAAATTTTGGAGTTGGTAAAGATGTTGTTCTCCAAGTTCCATCTTTTGGCCGACATTTTGCTAAACCAGATAACTTCCGCTGGTCAAATTCAAAGGGTTGTTAGAGTTGCTTCTTTGGTCGTTTTAGAGGTGGCGCAACAAACTTATTCATGCGAGCTCATAAGAAGTGGATGGCATAAAGCATGAAGATATATTTCCGTCAATTCAAAGGTCGTCACAATTATGGATGAGAAACATAGGTTGTAGAGATAATATAAGTAATAAGTTGGAGAGATTGGATTATAAGCCTATTTGAGATTGTAGATATCTACACTGTGTTATCCACTTCTTATTTAGAGAACGAGGAAAGTAAAGGGACTTACAGAAAATGGTGAGAAAAGAAAAAGAAATATTGTTTAAAAAATTGTTACTTTTCTTGCGTTGTAAGAGAAGGGAAAAAAATAATAAGAAAAATGTTATTCGACAATTATGTCGTCGATCATATATTTCTTTGTGACTCAAATTAAAATAATTAAAGGGAAATATCTGAGACAAATGTATCACTTTTTATTCATTTCACTTTCATACCAAAAATTGGATGAAAGTTTTGACACAAAACCTACCACTTTCGCCCGTATTTTTGAGTCCATTTGGTTTGGGGCAAATTGCATAAAAAGATACTCATCTTAGGTCCAATTTCAATTAAAGTTACTACTCTTTTTTTTCTTTTCTTTTCTTTTTCTTTTTTTTTTCTTTTTCAATTTAAGGTACCAGACTTTTTTTGGGCCGATTTAGTTTTTTTCTAACTTCCGTTAACAATTTTGTTAGTAAATTACATGTTTGGTCCTTGAGTTTGCATAGGAGATTCACGTTTGGTCCATATTCGTCCGTTTGTATACGTTTTCTTCCGTTTTTATACTATTTCGTCCGTTTTTACACGTTTTTGTCTGTTTTTTCACGTTTTCATCCGTTTTGCACGCTTTCGTCCGTTTTTGCACGCTTCCATCAATTTTTACATGTTTCGTCTGTTTTTGCACATTTCTGTCTGTTTTTACACGTTTCCGTCCGCTTTTACACGTTTCCGTCCGTTTTTACACGTTTTCGTCCATTTTTAGACGTTTCCGTCCAATTTTGCATGTTTTCGGTCTGTTTTTACACGTCTTCGTCTATTTTTGCACGTTACCGCCCGTTTTTACACGTTTCCATCCGTTTTTGCATGTTTTCGTCCGTTTTTATATGTTTCCGTCCGTTTTCACACATTTTCGTCTGTTTTTACACGTTTCTGTCTATTTTTACCCGTTTTCGTCCATTTTTACACGTTTCCGTCTGTTTTTGCACGTTACCGTTTGTTTTTACACGTTTTTTTTCCGTTTTACACGTTTCTGTCAGTTTTTATATGTTTTCGTCCGTTTTTGCACGTTTTTGTCCGTTTTTACATGTTTGCATCCGGTTTTACACGTTTTCGTCTATTTTTGCACGTTTGTCACTTTCTACACTGTTTCGTCCATTTTTACAAAGACGGAAACGTGTAAAAACAGACAAAAACGTGTAAAAACGGATGAAAGCATGTAAAAACGGACGAAAACGTGCAAAAACGGACAGAAACGTGTAAAAGCGGATGGAAACGTGTAAAAATGGACTAAAACGTGCAAAAAAGAACAGAAACCTGTAAAAACGGATGGAAACATGTAAAAACAGACAGAAATGTGTAAAAACGGATGGAAATGTGTAAAAACGGACGAAAACGTGCAAAAACGAAAGGAAATCGTGAAAAACAGACGAAAACATGCGAAAACGAATGAAAACGTGCAAAAACAGACATAAACGTGTAAAAACGAACCAAAACTTGTAAAAGCGGACTAAAACGTGCAAAAACGTGAAAAAAGGACGAAAACGTGTAAAAACAAACAAAAACGTGTGAAAATAGACGAAAACGGATAAAAATGGACGAAACGTATGCAAATGTATGAAAACGGACGAAAATTGACCAAACATGAAATGTATATACAAATCAAGGACAAAACATGTAATTTACTAACGAAATTGTTAACGGAAGTTAGAAAAAACCCTAAATCGGCCAAAGAAAAAAGTCGGGTACCTTAAATTGGAAAAATAAAATTTAAAAAAAAAAAACTTGAAGGGCAAATTGCATAAAAGGGTACCCATCTGCAAATTGCATAAAAGGGTACCCATGTTAGGTCCAATTTCAATTAAAGGTTTTTTTTTTTTTTTTTTTTTTTTTTTTTTTTTTTTTTTTTTTTTAATTGACATTCATAGTAATAAAAAAATCTAATCTAACATTCAGTTACTCTTAATTTTCATAAAAGTATTGTTGCATATAAATATTAATCTTTAGTTATAAAGAAAACATTATTTAATAGAACAAAATATAAAATTAATTTATAAAAGTAGTTGAAAAGATTTTTAAAAATAGGATTATGATAGAACTGTTATGCCAATGAAGTAATTTTGTTTATCGTTATGTCACTTATAGGGTAAGGATCTAGTGAGAAGAAATCTTAAAATGATAAGATTTAGAAATGATTATAATAGCATATTTGAGATGCATAAATTTGAATTAGATGCATCACTATTAGTTTCGAAAATGATTTTGAAGTGAAAACAATGCAAAGTAATACTAGCAACAAATTTGACCCGCAGAGGACGAAAAATATATATGATTCGTCTAACTTGATGAAATGCATCTAGTATATATATATGCATCTAATTTTTTTGGTAGAAAATATATTATGATGCATCTCAAAATTAGGGATGCATCTAATTAAAATTTATGCATCTCAAGATTAGGGATGCATCTAATTAAAATTTATTTTTTTTAGCGCTTGACCAGAGAATAAAAAACACCAAAAAGTCAAACATCACCCACACCAAAACCAGCCAATCTCCGGCCTAATCCCGGCCAAACCGCCGATCCCAACCATACACCACTAACACCAAAACAACCTTCAGCATCCCCTCTAATCCCTACTATCACACACGAGATTTAAAATCATATCCACCACCCAATTTAATTACCATTGACACCTACACCACCCTACACCATCAATTTTACCAATAATAAGCATAGACCCGTTGAAGACAAGGTCCTACATCAGCTATTTTTTCAAAACGCGGCGGTTAGGGTTTGCTTCGAAAATGTCGGGGAGGGAGCGTTTCAACGTGAATGAATGGTATGAGGTGCCTTCGAAGAAAGGGAGAAGATATAGTAATCAAAAATCATTGTCGGGGAAGGACTCAGTGACAAAGTTCTTTGTGTCGAATCTGCCTGAGAGATGTGCTTCTTCTGATCTGATTAAGGTTCTCAAAAAGTTCGGTGACATTCAAGGTATGTATATTGCAAGAAAGTATGATCGTCTTGGTAAGAGGTTTGGTTTTGCTTCTTTTAAGAATGTTAGAAACATTAGGGAATTGGAAGGCAATCTTAAAGATGTTTGGATTGGGAGTTATAAGTTGTATATAGTACTGGCAAGGTTTGTGGATGGTATGAATGTGACGAGGAAAGAGGATACGGTTTGGAAAGTGGTAAAAGAGAAAGATATACAGGCGGAGCCGAGGAATGAGGATAAGGTGGAGTCTTCTAGGGAGGAACCGGTTGACTTTGTTGGTAATGGTTCGAGATCGTTTCGGGATACACTTATCAACAAAGAACCTGAAGTAGGGTTAATGGAGGTTGCAGTGGATGATAAGGTTCAGGCTTTTGGTGAATGGTTCGAGTTTGGATTGTTAGGGCGTGTGAAAGATTTTGGAATTTTAACGAATCTGCGGAGGTGTCTGAGGATGGTCAGTGACGTTGCTATAGAGATTAAATATGTTGGGGGTTTGTATGTTTTGCTTCTTTTTGGTAGTCGAAGGGAGAAAGACGAATTTGCTGTAAAGACGGACGTTTTGGCTCATGTTTTTGGTCAGTTGGATGATTGGACTGGTCAAGCTATGGAGTTTGAAAGGATTGCATGGCTTAAAATTCGTGGAGTTCCTTTGAGTTTATCACGTATCCAGGTTTTTGATGAGATAGCATCCAAGTTTGGGGATGTGGTACACCCGGCTCAGTTTGCTGAAGATGGTGGGGATTTATCTTTTGCTCGTATCGGGGTTCTTTGTAAATCAGTTGATCGGGTGAATCAGAAGATTTTGTTGAAATGGAAAGGTAATAGTTGCGGGGTTGTGGTGGAGGAGGAACAAGGAGACTGGATACCGGATTGCTTAGTTAATTTGGAGGAGGAGGAAGAAGACTGTAGTATGTCAGACACTGTGGGGATAGGCGAGAAGTCTAGTAGTAGCCCTACTACTGGACGTGATTCGGGATTGGAAGATCCTCTTCTTGGTGTTAAAAATTTGCCATCCAATCCATCTGATGGAATTCAAAATAATATCCCGGACGTACATGAAGTCTTTTCTCATCATTTGCATGAGGGGGGTAAGGGCACGAAGTATAAGAAACAAAGGGGTAGGTTTGCGAGAAAGAAAGCGGATAGGAGTAAGTCCAGATCTCCTTTGGATCAGGAACGACCCAAAAAAAGACTGAGAGATGATGGTGACCCATTTGATTTGGATCGGTTTATTTTTAGAGTCGATGGAAATGCTCAGGTGGAGAACGAAACGAAGGATACTGAAGAAAACAATCATGAATTTTTTACTCCGGATTTAAATCGTGAGGATGTAGGTGTAGAGGTTGACTCGACTTCGGGAAGGAATTATGTTGATAGTGAAGGTGATCCTATAGTGGCTCAAAGATTGGAAGATGTTTTCAGTGATGAAGTGAATGATACGATAATGTTGGCTAAGACTTTGGGCGCATCTAATATTGATCAGTTTGAAGGAGATTTAAATAAGGTAATTAACAATGAAGGTTTTCAAATGGTTGATCAATGAATGTCCTTTCGGTTAACATTCGAGGGTTAGGTGGTGAAGAGAAGAGTCCTTGGATTCGTTCTCTGAGACTTGTGAATGAAATTGGGTTTATTATGCTTCAGGAAACCCAATTCTTGTCTCTTGATGGTATGGATATAAGTAGGTTTTAAGGTAATGGTGAGTTTTCGTATGAGTGGGTGGGGGCTACGGGACGGTCTGGGGGCTTGTTATCTTTATGGGATCCGAGGAGATTTACTTTGGTGTCTGTAGAAAAACATAGATATTATTTGTGTACTCGTGGTGTTTTGAAAGAAACGGGGAAAAGTATAACGCTCATAAATGTTTACTCGCCTCAAAAGCTGATGGACAAGAGGTTGTTATGGACCGAGTTAGAGAGGATTATTGTTCAAGATCAAGAATATTGGATTGTTGGAGGGGATTTTAATTGCGTGAGGGATCGAATGGAGAGAAGGAAATCCAAGTTCATTGCATCGGTGACTAATGAGTTTAACGACTTTATAGACAAGGTGGGATTACACGAGTTTATGTTGAGAGGGAGAAAGTTCACTTATGTGTCCGGAAATAAATGCAGTCGAATTGATCGTATTTTGGTGTCTTGGAGTGTCATAAATGATTGGCCCAACGCTGAATACCGGGCTCTTGCTAGGGAGAAGTCGGATCACAGTCCATTGATATTCAAGGTGGAAGTTAGGAATTATGGTGCCAAACCGTTTCTCTTCTATAACTCGTGGTTGCTTCGCTCGGATCTGGAAGACTTAGTCGATCGGACACTGAAGGATTTTAGTGGCTATGGGCCTCCAGATATTGTTTTAATGAATAAGTTCAAGTTGCTTCGCCAAGAGATTGTTAAATGGAGGAAGACTAAAGAGACCGAAGAAGCTGAGGAAGAGGTGAATTTGAACCAGGAATTGATTGAGTTAGATGCTATGGTTGAGGATAGAGATTTGACTGAGGCGGAACAATGGGTTTTTGTGGAAGCAAAGAAGAGATTAAAGGAGTTGGAAGAATTTAAAGCTAAAGACATGAGACAAAAAGCGCGGGTTCGTTGGGCTAAAGAGGGTGACGAGAACACCAGTTTTTTTCATGGTTTGATTAATAAATGGAGGGTGTCTAACAATATTCCGGGTTTGATGGTTAATGGGAATTGGATAGTTAAACCTTCAGAAGTGAAAAGAGAAGTTTGTGGTTTTTTCAGAAAGCGATTTGTTGAAGACCTTCATGTTCGACCGACCCTTGATTGTTACGGTCTTAAACAGCTGGACGAAAATGATGTTCTGGAGATGGTGCTGCCGTTTGCTGAAATTGAGATAAAGAATGCGGTTTTTGAATGTGGTGGTGATAAAGCTCCGGGGCCAGATGGGTTCAATTTTCGTTTTGTGAAGAGATTTTGGTCGCGCCTTTCACATGATTTTGTGAGTATTATGCAGAATTTCTACAGGACTGGTACCATTAATCGGGGTGTGGGTTCATCATTTATTACTTTGATTCCAAAAGTTAGTGATCCTACCGATCTAGGTGAATACCGTCCGATTAACCTCATTCGGGTCATTAGCAAGGTTATTTCAAAGGTCCTTGCCAATAGACTAAAAAAGGTGATGGGCAAAGTTACACATGAAACTCAATCAGCCTTTTTATCAGGGAGGTACATTCTTGACGGGCCATTAATTATTAGTGAGATATTTTCGTGGGCAAGGAGGATGGGAAAAGATTTATTTTTGTTCAAAATCGATTTCGAGAAAGCCTATGATAATTTTCATTGGAAGTTCTTATTATCGATTATGCGCCAAATGAAGTTTCCTGATATGTGGTGTATGTGGATTAAGGGGGTTCTCGAATCGGCTCGTTCGTCTGTGCTCGTTAATGGCTCACCTACGTTCGAGTTTGGATGTGGGAAAGGTATTAGACAAGGGGACCCACTGTCTCCTTTTTCTTTTTATAATTGTTATGGAGGCTTTCTCAAGCATGATTCGCAAGGCTTGTGATACCAGTGTTTTTAATGGGGTGAGGCTTCCAAATGGTGGTCCAATTGTTTCACATCTGCTTTATGCAGATGATGCGATGGTTATGGGAGAGTGGTCTCAGTTTAATTTCAAGGCGTTGAAGAGGATGTTACGCATCTTTCATTTATGCTCTGGCCTTAGAATAAACTTACATAAATCGAGTTTATTCGGGGTGGGCAAGAGTATGGATGATGTGTCTCTACAGGCTAGTGATATGGGATGTAGAGCGGGTGAGACTCCATTTACCTATTTGGGAATACAAGTGGGTGCTAACATGAGTCGCATTAGTAGTTGGGATCCGGTTGTCGAGGTGTTTAAAAAAAGACTATCGAGATGGAAGGCTAGTATTTTGTCGATGGAAGGAAGGGTTATTCTCATAAAATCGGTGCTAGAAAGTCTCCCAACATATTATTTCTCGTTATATAACGCTCCGGTGGCCGTGATTAGTAAGCTAGAGGTAATTATTAAACGATTCCTTTGGGGTGGAAATGAGGAAAAAAATAAGGTGCATTGGGTTGCTTGGGACACGGTGACGATGCCGAAAAATGATGGTGGTTTGGGTCTTAACAAATTAGAAGAGAGTAACAATGCTTTATTATTAAAATGGTTATGGAGATATCGTGTTGAAGATGATGCTCTCTGGAGAAAAGTGATTGATGCGGTGCATGGTTCGGCCAGAAGGTGGGAAACATTTCCTTGCAATAAACGGTTTCCTGGAACATGGAGCAAAATTGTTTCTTTTGGTAGTCGATTGAGGATACAAGGTAATAATTTTGTTAATATGATTCGGGGTAATGTGGGTAACGGTAGAAAGGTGAAATTTTGGATCGATCCTTGGATAACTAGAGAGCCGCTAAAGGACATATATCCTGATTTGTTTCGCCTAGAAGTAAATAAATGGTGTTATGTAGATGATATAATTGGTTCTCAGCATCATGGAAGAGGTATAACTTGGAAATGGAAGAAGCAACCTGCCTCGGGTAGTGAGGTCGACGCGCTTATTAACTGTCATAGAATGGTTGCTGATGTCATTCTTGATGAGAAAGATGATCGCTGGTGTTGGAATCATGGGTCTAATGTAGAGTTCTCGGTAAGGGAAGTTAGGAAATCGTTGAAAGGAGCTGATGTGTTTGACGATGATAGTCGCTTTACGTGGTCTAAATGGATACCGAACAAGTGTAATATTTTTATGTGGAGGGCTAATATGGACAGGATTCCGACGCTTCATGCTCTTCGTCGAAGGAATATCTATGTGGGAGAGGGTATGTGTGTTTTTTGTGGAGAAGCGGAAGAGACCTCGGATCATTTATTTTCGGCTTGTAGATTGGTTGACGGAGTGTGGAATGGAATCGCGTCGTGGTGCAAGATAGATCCTTTCTTTGTTTTTTCGACTAATGATATGCTCCAGATTGTTAAACATGTGGGGGGATCGAAGGCCAAGCAAGACATATTATATGGCGTTATTATTTTGACATGTTGGCGTATATGGAAAGCTAGAAACGAGAAGGTTTTTACAAGCAAAGATACGAATGTGGCTCAAATTATCTCGGATGTCAAGTCGTTGGGTTATCTTTGGTTTAGAGGTAGACATAAAGGGGGGTCGATAGAATGGAAGGATTGGTGTAATTTTTTCTTTCCTATGATGTAACGTTTGGTTTGGCGGGTTTTTCTCCAGCTTGGAGATGCCCGTCTGTTTTGCTTAATGAAATTCACTTTCCAAAAAAAAAAAATTATTTATTTATTTATTTTTTTTAAGAATTCTTGTCATTTGATCTTTACTCGTCACCTACAAAGTAAATCACATAAGTAATTACGGAAGTAGTTGAAAATATTTTTTTTGAGCGGCTGTATATTATTAGAAACTCGGTAAAAATAGTTGAAATTCACGGTAAAGTATATAAGTTAGCAAACTTAAAGCTCGAGTTTTTTTAATCGCTACTCGTTTGAGCTGTTTACTGATCCGATTTAGAGTGTTTCATTAGTGGCTCAGCTCGTTTGCACCCTTAAATTAATGTGTATCTCATTTTTGTTATGTATGATTACGCCGAGACTCGATCTCATAATGTGTTTTAGATAAAAATAAAAATGGAAAAATAATACATATCTATTAAATAATTGAGAAAAGGTAGGAAGGAGATCGCCTCTCCTCGCGTTCTCAGATGGATCTGTTTTGAGTTTTACTGAATACCAATAAAATCTTTCTTCCAAACCCTAAACAGATAAATAAATAAATAAATAAGAAGAAGTAGATCACCAGTGTTGCTGCTTCTTCACCATACAATAATGCCAAAGATGAAGATGATCATGATCCTCCCCGTGCTGATGCTCCTGCTCTTAATAGTTCCTTCCTTTTCTCTCTTCGAAGATCAAGTCGGATTCATGGACTGGTACCTTTTTATCCAATCCGATTTTTAATAATCATTGCTAATTTAATTTAACTCAATTTTACTACACTACACTAGTTGTTATAATTACTTAATTAACTTAATCAGTTCCTATTAATTGTCAATTAATCACCTATTATTAATTGTATTGATTAGGCATCAACGTTACATAGGCAAAGTCAAAGACGCCGTCTTCCACACCCAAAAGGCAGGCCGTAAACGTGTCGTTGTCTCTACTCACGAGAACGTTATCGCCTCCCTCGATCTCCGCCGTGGCGACATTTGTAATTCCTCACTTTCGGGCTTTTTTTAAGCTTATGTAGCGGCCTAATGTCTTATCTAGTTTTCGCCTTATGTTTTATAAGCTGCGAAAACTAGATAAGACATTAGGCCGCTATATAAGCTTAAACAAACACCGCCTTTATTAGCTTATTTGGTTTTGGAGTATGTAAATGCTCATCGTTTGTTTTCTATATGTATATGCAGTTTGGAGACATGTTTTGGGACCCAATGATGTTGTCGACAACATTGATATTGCCCTCGGCAAATGTAAGCTCGTCTTTTACTTTGTCTATAACAAAGTTAGCAGTGTCATGATCTATTGCTTATGATTTTGTCTTTCAGATGTTATTACGCTGTCTTCCGAGGGTAGCATATTGAGAGCTTGGAACCTTCCTGACGGCCAGATGGTATGGGAGTCTCTCCTGCCTGGCACAAAGTCCTCCAAGTCGTTGTTAGTGGTTCCGGTCAGTAACATATTCTTGCTAGTGGTATGTGTTTTTTACATATACCGAGCTTTTTTATAAAAATATATATACTGTACTCTTTGCAGGCCAACTTGAAGGTTGATCTGGACAGTCCGATTTTCGTTTATAGTGGTTCATGTCTACATGCTATTTCCAGCATAGATGGAGAGCTTCTTTGGAAGACGGATTTTGCAACTCACGGGTTTGTTCCATTTTCAAACCTTTCATGTTATATCCATTGTTGTCGTAGCTGGCTCGTGATATGTTATCTATGATTTTGTGTGCAGCATTGATGTCCATCAGTTGATCCTTCCTAGTGGGAGTGCTGCAGTTCATGCTGTAGGAGTTACCGATTTATCTCACTTTCATACATACGAAATTGGTGTTATGAGTGGCGAGATACTCAAACATACAACTGCATCATTTCCCGGAGGTGTTTATGGGGAAATCTTACCAGTTTCAAATGACAGATTTGTTGCATTGGATGCATCACGCTCAGTCTTGGTATTAATAAGCATACAAAATGGAAAAACTCATCTTCAACAGACACATATTTCAGATCTTATTCATGGATCTTCTCGGGACACGGTTATATTACCTTCAAAGCTTTCAGGAATATTCACTGTAAGCACAGATACGTGCATCGCTTTTATTAAGGTAGACGATGAAGGGAAATTACACGTAATGGAAAAAGTTGATAAGAAGGTGGTCGTTAGTGATGCATTGCCTCTTTCAGAAGGCGAACAAGCTTTTGCGCTTGTTCAACATGGAGATAGTAAGATTCACTTATCTGTAAGGCTTGTTCATGACATGAGCAGTAATCACCTTAAAGAAACTGTTGAGATGGACCACAATAGGGGATTTGTGCATAAAATTTTCATTAATAGCTATGTTCGGACAGATAGATCTAATGGTTTTAGAGCCTTGATTGTTATGGAAGATCATTCACTGCTATTGTTACAACAAGGCGAGATTGTCTGGAGTAGAGAGGACGGACTTGCTTCTATAATAGACGTGACAACAGCGGAACTACCTGTTGAAAAGATTGGTGTATCAGTAGCAAAAGTTGAGCACAGCCTTTTCGAGTGGCTTAAGGTATGAACTGCTTTCTTTCTAATTTCTATAGTGATACATAGAACTATTTTTGTGCAAGTTACGTGTCTATAGACATTACATGTTATGGTTTTGAAGCATGTCATTGACAACTGTGTTTTTTTGTGGTGTTGTTGAAGGGTCATGTGCTGAAGCTTAAAGGTACTTTAATGCTTGCAACACCAGATGAATTAGTAGAGATACAAAAGATTAGGTTACGGAGCTCTGAGAAAAGCAAAATGACCAGGGACCATAATGGGTTCCGCAGACTACTGGTAGTGCTTACAAAAGCTGGGAAACTTTTTGCGTTACATACAGGAGATGGCCGTGTTGTCTGGTCTAGCCTACTGCAATCTCTTCGCAGCTCTGAACAATGTTCTCAGCCCACTGGTCTTAAGTTACACCAATGGCAAATCCCGCACCATCATGCACTGGATAATAACCCATCTGTCCTTGTTGTTGGTAGATGTGGACTCTCTCTGTCTTCTCCTACCGCAATGTCGATCGTTGATGCACACACTGGAAAAGAGATTCAAAATATGGTTCCAACGCATTCCACTGTGCAAGTGATTTACTTACCATTTAGTGATTCAAACGAGCAGCAGCTTCACTTGCTGATAGATGCTGATAACCGTGCTCATTTGTACCCTAAAACTCCTGAAGCTGCTGAGATCTTCCAACGCGAGTCTGGAAACGTGTATTGGTACTCGGTTGAAACTGAAGTTGGTATCTTGAGGGGTTATGGTGTTAAAACCAAATGTAATCTTGACGAATACTGCTTTGAGGCAAGGAATTTGTGGTCTGTTGTGTTCCCATCAGAATCGGAGAAAATAATCGCAACAGTGACGAGAAAAGCGAATGAGGTTGGTCTGTTTTCCTTTTCTAAATATGTTTAAGGTGGCAAAATGCGTGGGTCGAGCAGGTTGTGTAACGGGTTTAAATGGGTCAATTTTATGGTACCTGAAACACCTTTTGTTCAAAGTTCTTATATTAACATGTCAGATTTGATCACGGGAAAAAGAAAAATACTCTACATTTTGAATAAATTGATATAGTGGGTATGCATAAAAAATACACCTTGGCCAACGTTACCTTTTCTGGTTTTGTCCATTGGACAGTCATGATCAATGGTACGAAATTGCCAGCTCCAAAAAGTTGAAATGTTGAATTAAATATTTATTGGTTCAGGTTGTTCACACTCAAGCAAAGGTGATTGCTGACGAGGATGTCATGTACAAATACGTATCAAAAAATATGCTGTTTGTTGCTACTGTTTCACCCAAAGCAAGTGGTCCTATTGGTTCGGCAACTCCAGATGAAGCAGTGTTGGCGGTCCATCTTGTAGATACTGTAACTGGTCGCATATTGCATCGCATGACTCATTTAGGATCACAGGGTCCTGTTCATGCAGTGAGTATCAAGATTCTCTTTGCATTTAATAAAATGTAACTTGTATTTATAAATGAACCATCTTCTCTTCTTTTCTGAAGGTCCTTAGCGAGAACTGGGTTGTCTACCATTACTTCAACCTACGAGCTCACAGATATGAGATGTCTGTTATTGAGATTTATGATCAGTCTCGTGCGGTACTGCTCTATATACTGTAAAGTGTGTAGTATTGTATCTTTTTATATATGTATTTTTCTAATTATGATTACTATCCACAGGAAAACAAAGATGTTTTGAAGCTGATTGTTGGAAAACATAATCTCACGACCCCCGTCTCATCTTATTCTCGGCCTGAGGTTATGACAAAATCACAATCTTACTTTTTCACACATTCTGTGAAAGCAATATCAGTAACTTCGACTGCAAAGGGTATTACTTCCAAGCATCTTCTTATTGGCACAGTTGGCGATCAGGTTAGTGTGGAATGTATTGATAAATAAAATTATTCTTTTATATATTATCTTAATGAAGTTAATCATTAGGGCCTTAATCAACTCTCGTGTAAATTTGTAGGTATTGGCTCTTGATAAGCGTTTTGTTGATCCACGAAGATCACTTAACCCCACACAAGCTGAGAAAGAGGAGGGTCTTGTGCCTCTGACCGATGCTTTACCAATTATTCCTCAGGTGAGTGATTTTGTATAGATACATACTAGGGAAATTACACTGTTGGTTCCTAAACTTCTTGCGGATTTTGCATATGCTCCCCAGGTCTGACAAATTATGCCAGACCTTCCCCTCGTATTCGTTTCATAGCGTCAGTGGTCCAAACCACTAACAGCCGTTAAAATTATATTTAGACATTGAAATGAGGCTTCAGTTCAGGTTGTGAGTTGCTCTCGAGAAAACACTCATTTCCCCAAGTAACCGAATATAAAACTTGATCCCATTGTAACTTAGAATCTAGATTGCCCCCATATTTATTGGATTAGACAGGATTACAGTCTGACCCGGACTGTAAATAGAATAAGAGAATATAAGACCCCCACAAGTTTTTTTTAAGATTAAAATATATTAGGAAATGAAACCAAGCTCTCCTAAATGAAGCACTCTAGGTTAAAGTTGGTTACATGTTAATGATCAAAAGTGAATCACATGCTCCTAAATGAACTGTATAGTTAAATTAAACCCATTTTGAACATGTGTTGAAACTGGTATCTTTTAGTGGTGTTATGCTTACGCATTCAACAACTCGATGTATAGTTATGACACTAAAGAAAAATCTTATTTATCTGTGCAGTCATATGTTACACATGCGTTTAAAGTAGAAGGTCTTAGAGGCATAGAAACGGTACCTGCAAAGCTGGAGTCAACAACCCTTGTGTTTGCATACGGAGTGGATCTCTTCTATACTAGGCTTGCACCTTCAAGAACATACGACTCACTTACTGAGGATTTCAACTATGCACTGCTGCTTCTTACCATTGTTGCCCTTGTTGTGGCTATCTTTGTAACATGGGTTTTGTCTGAGAGGAAAGATCTGCAGGACAAATGGAGATAAGTTGCAGAATTGCTCCTCAAATCTGTTATAAGCTCTGCTTCCGTTAACATGTTTTAGATATTTGATCAGTCCTTTTTATAGCCTGCTACTAGATTTTCTGTTTTATTTGTTTAAGTTAAGTAGTACTGGAGCTGTACGATACACAATTTTTGACACTACAATTTGTCGTAGTAACAAAAGAGCTATAGCACACATGTTTTCATTGTGAGACTTGTATTTATTTCTTACTGATGCTATTTTGGCGTAAGAATTTAGACTGTTTCTCTTTCTTTACGGTCTGAACCCCACTTGCAATCTGGAAAATGAACAATGATAGTTTCTACTTAAGAAAGATTCATCTTTCAAGACTCGAACAGCTCACTGTTGGTCTGACAATGACCAAATAAGTCATAGTTTGCGTGTGTGGGTCTTTTGGTTTGACGGAAATGCGGTGGTGTAGAGGTGGTCCAGCATTGGTTGCTATGTGTGTGTGGTTGGGTTAAGTGTCGGGGGTAAATTACTTACCTTATGGCTTTCATCTCATCTTCAATTAGTAACAAAAAATCTTCACTATCAAATAACATGATTATTATATATACCTTAAGCACCTATCTAATACGGAGTATATCATATTCGAGATTATCTCTACTATCTTAAGACTAAGCTTTCCGGCCTCTTGAATTTTCAAACACTCCTACGGAATTCTCCACTCCCATTTCAAACACAGCATATATATAACTGAGTTTGGTGCTTGAGGCTGCACTCCGTAAACGTCTCAAGTATGAGGCTAAGTGCGTGAATACTCAAGTATGAGGCTAAGTGCGTGAATATTGGATATGGGTTTCTCCTCTTCTCGTTCTTTTCTTTTGGGGAACCTGAGAAGGATGTTGTGACCTTACTGAAGCGAATCCGAAAGTTCTTTGTGACTCAAGACATTGGGCCACGTGCTGCTGTTCATATTTTTAGTAGCATTAACTTTGTTATAGCTAGAGTAGTGGGAGCTCAAATAGTATCTCGGGTCCCCACTAATTTCTTGTAAATCCTATAAGTTTCTAATAAAGTGATGTTTATTAGCCACTCAAATAATGTTAAGAGTAATGTTTTTATTTTTCATTGAGTTAGTTTTTGTATTCAAAATGAAGTAGGAGCACAGATTGTGTCTAGACTCCCATCTAACTTTATGTAAATGTTTCATGGTTCTATAAAGCGATGGTAATAATAATTATTTACTACTTCTCTCTCTAGAAAATATCTTCTCCAACCTCTCACTAGTTTCTAGCAAAGCTCGGCCTACATAATAATTTCCGGTGGTCGGTCTTGACCGGCAGTCCGGATCTCCCTTTTACTTTCCCTCTTTTCAATAATAATCCTTACCTATAGATCTGTCGCTGCTCTCTGCCGCCGCTCACTCGCCGTTTGCTGATGCTGCCTATCTGGTCCGTCATCGAAGGTTGCTGCTGCGTAGGGGTTCAACTTTAGATCTGTTAGGCTTTTGTTCGGCTCCTTTAAGGATGCCTAGTTTTATCTTCTATGTATGTATTATGTACTTAGTGTACTTTTGCCAAGCTACACTTTATATAGTTGTATCAGTCAAAGCTCACTCGGGTGATTCCCCCCATCTTTGAATGGTGTTGCTGTACGCTGTCTCAACTCTCAACTATTTGGTGTATGTCTTGTTTGGCTTAACTTGTTATGTTTCGATGTAACTTGTTATGTTGTATCTTCCTCCATTTGTGAGGTTTGTAATGAAATGAAACATTTGTTCAAAAAAATAATAATAATAATAAAATAGGATAATTTTAACCACTCATTTTTTAATTAAAATAAAACTAGGCACTTACGAGTACATCTTGTCTTTTAAAAATAAAGTACTCCCTCACTTTTATTGTTTTGCTTACTATTTTAATTCATTCCAAAACATTGTCCAATTTCTTAAATAAAAAGTTCGAATTTATTAATCACTGTTGTTTAAGCATTTCATGTTTAAAAGATTAGCATTTAATGATCTTTGAATATTTTATATTTAACTAGCTAAAAGAACCGTGAAATTCACGGGTATTTTAAAAAACGTTCAAATACGTATGACATTGTTAAAGGTTAAAAAGAACCACAACTTTTTATGCAAACATAAAATTTAAAACATGATTGTCAAATAACCAAAAGATAACAAAACCATTGTCAATTATTTTTCTCGTAACATGAGATATGACCACATATAGATGATCAAATATCAATGATTGTACAACACTTCTTTATAAACTCAATGTTGTTTGTATCTTTTTCCAAACTTAAACATTATAATTTCATAAGCACCCCATTAAACGTCCATTTATGAACATTACTTTGCTAGTTGACCCAAATTGAGTTTTACATTTATTTCAAAGAACAATATTTTTGCAAATATATTGTCAAACTCAAAGTATAGCTTAACATATATGTTTAGTGTCACAAATAATGACATTCCAAAGATGAATACAATATTACCAAGAAATAATTAAAGTCATTAATTGGTTATTCAAGTAAAATTTCTTATTTCTTGCATGTCTATTTGATGAATAACAAATTATTATTCTCAAACAAATACTTGCGAACCAAATGTCCAAATCTCTTCCAATTTGTCTAATTAAGCGTATCATAGGTGTGGTAACTCGGGTTAAAGTTTCACTTAGTGCCACGTCAGCGTCATATCAGCTTTAACATTTAAAAAAAAAAAAGATAAATAAATAACCTTTATCATAACTCAACTATAACTCAACATTTTGGTCTCCACTTTTATCATAATTTAACTAAAAAAACATGAGTTAAAGCTTAACTCACCACACGGTGTGGTAAGTCAAGCTTAACTCACAAAAAAAATCACCTTTAACACACATTAAGGGCTTAACGCACCCCTTAATTCACTTAGACGGTGTGGTATCTTGGGGCTTAACTCAAAAAAGTTAAACTTTCACCCACTTTCCACGTTACCATACCGTGTGCTCAATATTAGTTTCCTGTATGTGAAGTTTTATTAGTATAACCACAAATTATGGTTCTCTATGTGAACTTTTGTTGTTTTTTGAAAGTTCCAAGGCCTGATATAAGTTAAGGAAGCGCCTACTTATATACGCACACATTTTTTCAAAAGAATTTGTTAAACATCATGAAATAAATTAAATAATGTAACTGAGTATATACAAAAACGTTTAACAAAGGAAATGTGTCAAATGTTTGCGGAAATGATGTGTCTAGTTGATGCACTGTTTTTTGTTTCTAACGCTAATTTGAACTTATCAAGTATATTAGACATTGACTTTTATTAAACTTCTCAATCCATGAACATTCTAACAAAAAATGTGTAACTTATAGACTTTTATTAAACTTCTCAATCCATAAGCACATAAAACCGTAGAAATCTTATGGTGACTTTTTATAGCTTAGAGTTAAGAAGTTCGTCCCTAAACATTTAGCTATTAAATATGTAACATTCCAAAACATGTTTTTCCTCACTAACTAAATATATCTTAAACATATTACATGCGCATACTTTAGACCTGCATATGTTATTGTTGTAACTTGTATATATGTAATGATGATTTAAGGAGAAAAAATTAAGAGGAAAAATGCATGTCCACATTAAGGGTAAACATGCAATAAGAAGAAAAAAAGAATATAATAGGATGAAAGACAATATGTGAATTTAAATGCTTGATAGCTATTTACTATGTAGTGTTTAGACTAACACAATTTGGAAACAGAATAATTATTAGAAAAAACTTGTCTTGGAAGCTTTAGTATTATTCTAAAAAATTTGAAATATCAGTAAAACATTGCAATGACTGTCGTAAGTAGTTGGGTATAATCACGGTTAATGCATCTGATTGTTACAACTTTGCCTAGATGTTTTTAAACAGCTTAAAGTGGGAAATTATAAAATGAAGAATTCAAACAGCTCAATGGACACATGTCGCAATGATATACTTAGATATATTAGGAAAAAATTAATTAGATGACTTAAGATGGTTGTATAAAAAATTGCTTAAGAGGTCGTACAAAACTCTATTTTATTAAATAAAATAGATAGATAGATATTACATATCATGTTTAAAATGATTAAAAGTGTATAATTTTGAAATATGAGTTCATTAAATGTGCTTTTATATATATATATATATATATATATATATATATATATATGGAATATTTAAACAACACTAGTGGATTATTGTTGGCAAATACCAATTAGTTTCCATGTTTTATATGTGTTATTCATTTTTAAAAGGAAACTATTTGCTATATTTAATGCATGTAAAAAGGTAAATTTGCTTTCTAATCATTAAATGTTTCCATTCATTGTATTTATCATAAATTACAAAAAAAAATTGTTGGTAGACTATTAAAATGGAACGGAGCATTTTATAAACCGTTAATCGCTAAGTAAAACTAATTATACCATTGCGTCGATCATAAAATCAACTTTCATTAGAGATGCACTTCTATATACTTTCATCGAAATTTTTTCTAGTTTTTTTTATAAGTCTTTAAATTTACCCCATGAAGAATCACATGTGGGTTTGTAATATGAATAATTACATACGATTTCTTATTTGAACTTTAAAATTTGAATCACAAATCACATTTGATTTCGTATTATCTAATATTTTATACACATAATTTTTCCCCTCGAAAGTATATCGAATTGTACATCTATTGAAAGATAAAAAAATTATCGTCGCAATTATGTATTTTTGACATTTACCGTTTAAAATGTGAAAATTTTGTTTTTCGTTTCGATGAAAAATAAATTGTTCGGATTTGTTTATTTATTTTTGTTTTTTATTGCAAATGTTTCTTTGAGTTTGTAATAATGAAAATTTTATACACGGTTTGTCTAATCATTGTCTTCAAAACATTGGTAACATGATAATTTTAGAAAATTTTATAGAGCATTTGTGGATGGACCTTTTAAATAAGTTTATAGCATGTCAAATAATTAATTTATAAACTATAAACCTATTATCATTATGTATAAACCTTTTGTAATTATATAAAATGTTCAACCATAACACATGCATTAAATTATAAAAAGGTCTAGGATCTTGGACCTCTTCATGCCACATAGATATAAACTACAAGCTCATTATGGTTGAAACAAAAGATAAATCTTCTCATAGCTTTTAGACCTTTTTATAAACCTCTTATAGTGGATGCCATTAAATTAAAAATCATAATTAATTAAGATAACTTTTAAATTTAATAAATGCGTATTAAATGCAATTTTTAATTTTAAAAAAAAAAAAAAAAAGTTGACACATCAACCAAGTTAAATGCATTTGTTAGAGAATCTCATTTATATAATACTCGTCCTATAATAATTATTCACTTTTATTTTTTTTAATTTTTTTTATTCAACTTTAACCATAATTATTTTTATTTGTGTAATTTAATAATTAATGAAAAATATATAAATATATTAGGTTTTAAATTTATTTTCATTTGTTATAATTCTGATCAAGCATTGTATAATATAAATAAAAATATTATTAGTCAATGTTGAATAAGAAGAAAAAAAATAAAATAAAAGTGGATAATATTTGGGACTGATGGGTATAATTTTAGTAGGGGAGATGATTTGTACATCATTTTTTTTTTTTTTTTTTGTTATACACAACTAAATCACACAAATAATGCACACAGTAAAATACCACTATATATAATTTAGTGATAAATGACAAATAAAAATGATATAAAAAATATGTACACATCATCTCCTTTTTACTAGTAAGCAAATACGAGACGCAAAGGGAAAGTAAGTAGAAATAAAAGGATGAGAAGTGCCGCGTGGCATATCTATCTCAATTGCCAACTTCCCGTGTCTTCCTCGTATACTTATTTGGACATATGTCATGTCATGTTTCAAATACCACCAAATACTAAAATTGTCATTCATTCAACCCCACCTTCTCCTGTCACTTTAATTATAAAACAAAACAACAATAATATTAAGTATTAACAAAGATGATAACAACAACAATCCGATCATCAAACCCATTATTATCCTCAATATTCTCTTCTTCTTCTTCTTTACAAAGATCATCTTCTTTTTCATCTCCAAACTTTATTTCTTTCCCATCCATTAACAATAATAATAATAATCATTATTCCAAATACAACAACACCCACAAAAGAATGCTTGCTAATACTATTTCACATGCATCATCCCTCCACCATCAAGTGGTACAGGTATTTATTTATTCAGGGCTGACTCAGGTCTGATCAGGTTTACAATTTTTTTAACGATAATACAATGACTATCTTTGAAAAAATCTGGATTTTTTATAGTTATTTATCATGCAAGGGCGGATCAGGTCCCGCGCAATGCGGCTGCGGGTGTCTATAATTTAATTTTTTCTGCTAATAATTTATTTCATTTTTACGTTTTTTTCAATGGCTTTAGTGATTAGTTTGTTCGTTTAGGGACTATAAGTAATGGCAAAAGTTTGGTGAAACATTGCTTGATTTCTATTATTTTATTTGTTTGTTTTTTGTGTTTAGTAGCTTGATTGGTTTATACAACTTGCTCTTTTAATTATATATTTTTTTTATTGAAATGGGTTTTTAAAGTATCATTAATTAGCAGCAGCTTGAATGACTATGTCACATGCAACATCCCTCCACCAAGTGATCAGGTTTACAATTTTTTTTTTTACGATAATAGAAGGGCGGATTAGGTCCCGCGCAATGCGGCTTCGGGTGTCCTATAATTTAATTTTTTCTACTAATAATTTATTTCATTTTTACGTTTCATTTTTTGCAATAGCTTTAGTGATTAGTTTGTTCGTTTAGGAACTATAAGCAATGGTAAAAGTGTGGTGAAATTTTGCTTAGTTTGTATTATTTTATTTGTTTGTTTTTTGTGTTTAGTAGCTTCATTGGTTTATACAGTGTGTTCTTTTAATACAATTTTTCATTGAAAGGGGGTTTTTAAAGTATCATTAATTAGCATCTTGCATGATTTGTACTATGTATTTTAATACTTGTATTTATCATTAAATGAATGTTTTAAGAATGTATATTAATTATGCATCAATGAATTGTAAGCATTGCATGAATACTTGTATTGTTAAAAATTAAGTTTTTGAAGGTATTTAATGTTAAGAAAGTGTGTTTAAACTAGTTGTACATTTAGCTTATATAGTTGTATCGCTGAATTTTAATGCATTAAGTGCCCCAAAAGGGCTAATGCTTTATAAGATAGTAAGATAAGTGACCAAGTTTACAATTTTTCTTTTAGCGATAATATAATGAATAATGACTAACTTCAGAAAAATCTGGATTTTTGACTAGACGATTACCCGCACATAGGGACAGAGTATAGCATCGCTAATTTTTTTGTGCATATATGGATGTAGAGAAAGTGTGAGCGAAGAAAGTGGTTTAAATTGTAATTAATTATTTAAATATTTAATAGATTGCGTTTGACTTTTATAAGTAGAGTATTTTAGTCTTAACAACATTACTCATTTTTTAAGTTTTTAGACTAGACGAAGTGGTGTTACACTCACCTTTTGGTGAGTAACCCACTCACAACACGCCGAAAAACAGATATGCATGGGCACGGCGAAATTGTATATGCATGGTGAGTGGCTCACCAAAGTGAGAGGTGCAAAAATGTGGGCCCATTTTCAAAAAGTAATTGTTTTTTATTTGTATTGTGAGTGTGTGTGGGGTATTTAGTGAGGTATATTTTTACAAAGGTGGGAGAGGGCGACCAAAACGGATGTATGGTGAGAGGGAGTGAGTGAAAGTGAGAGGAGAGAGAAAGCTGAGATGGTTTATCTTTATATATGGACATATGGTATAGATATATTTTGCTACTAGTTTTGTATTTCTTAATCCTACTATCATCTAATTGTGAGGATTTGCTTCTTTACTTTTCTAGAGTATTGTTTCTTCATATTCAGTATATTTAATATTTACGACTAGTTCGTTTGTTTCAGGGACAAGTTGGTGATTCATTCTTGAGGAACGTCCTTTCGAGTATCGAACATGTTTATTTGAATCGAAACCCAACTGCTAAGGCCATTTTGGACCTTACCACTAATCATAATGAAAGTATATGCTATGACCATCTTGCATTTCGGACTTTTGGGGTATGTATACATATTCAAATCCCCCTTAGTCACTAACCAACTATGATACTGTAGTGTTACTCCTAACATAACATGCATGTACGTGTAGGTTGATGGTCATGGGATCGAGTCTATGTCAAAGTTGTTTCTTGATTTTGGTTACACTCAAATGGAAGAGTTGACATTCCCAAAAAAAAAGCTCAGAGCACTCTGGTTTTCTCCTCCTCCTGTTCCTAATGGCGGAGGAGGAGGCAGCGGAGTTTATGGACCATTGCCTAGAATCTTTATCTCTGAGCTTCTCGTGCATCAAATGAGTCGGCAAGCCCAGGTTTGGCTTGGCTTGATTTTACTACCCAGAGTCTCCTCTCTTTCTCCTCGCTTTTGGATTAATTGATATACTATACAGGAAATCATACACAAGTATGTGGGGCTATCAGGTGCTACTGCTGGACACGAACGCAGTGCCCTTGCAAGTGCTCTTGGTTGTTTGACATGGCCGAAACCATCACATTCCGAATTCCAACAGTTAGCTAGGTTTGCTTTCTTTTCATTACCATAACTCACTCATGGATCATACATACACAGTTTTTACCAACAGTTTGTTTTTATCCAGAGAAAGCGAGTATGCAGCTTGGACCCTTGTTAATGGATACACCTTGAATCATGTCACCATATCCACCCATAGGCTCAAACCTCCCTTGAACGACATCAACAACTTTAACCAATTTGTTCAGGACAATGGTTTCAAGCTGAACTCTGAAGGAGGTGTTCTAAAGGGTTAGTTTTGTTTTCTGATTCAACATCAAAACCATTTGTAGAGTAGAATAATAATCTTTGGAATTAATGTTGGGATTTTTTTTTGTGATTGTCGCAGTGAGCCCAGATGGTCTACTGCTTCAAAGTTCAACAGTTGCAGATTCTATACCTTTCCAATTTTCTGATGGCCTCACAGACTCGGTCCCTTGTTCCTATATTGAGTTTGCCCAACGCCTTGTCTTGCCACAATACAAGCACTTGCCCCAACATGAGGTTACACTTTTTTCTTTCTTTTGTGTTTGTTTTCATCATGACCATACCATCTGAAATGCTTACATGTGTGTAGGTTGAGGAGGCTCACAGACGAGATGGATTTGAGGTGGGTAATGCTGACAAGATATTTGAGAGCACATCCAAAGATCAGTTAACTAGGAAAGCCTGATAATCAAATATCGTATTGTAATTAGAATAAACCCACAAGTCAATGAGATATGTGGAGTTGATTCTAAAATTAAGAAGTTATTAATCTTATTTGCTCTTCTCAAACTTATGTCTGTTTATACTCCTGGACTCGCATATGCGTGAATGTACCTGGTACGGTGGTACCTTTGCGATGTAATGAGTATAAGGGAAAGAAAATGGTTAAAAGAGGGAACCTGTCATGACATTCATTTTGAATCATTTTTTCATCTTCTGGTTCCCCTTCAACTATATAACATTTTTCATCACAGTATTTCATCTTTTTCGACCAACAGACTCAGCAGTCAACAATCACTAGCTTGGTTGGTATCATCAAAACTACACTAACAACCCCTGGCGAAAATATTCCAACTTTACATATGTTTTATCTCCATAAGGCATAAACTATAAAACGAAACATATATACCAAATTTCAAAGGAACTGATTTAATCTTTTTATCATGTTATGCAAAGAGAATGTGCTAATTGTTTATATATCTATAAGTGGGTGGGTGGGGGGAGAGATAACCATCTCAACCTTATTCTTTCAATGTTGATTGTTATCTCTAATCATGCCATGAAATGCAATGGAGGACATGACTACCAGAAAATAACTCTGCCAAAGGCAATAGGCACTGATTACGCAGTATGGTTTTCTAAATTCATATAACTGATATAAGATGATTTCATGCAATGTGGCAGTGTATGCTAAATGAAATCCTTTTCTAAATTCATATAACTGATATAAGATGATTTCATGCAATGTGGCAGTGTATGCTAAATGAAATCCTTAACTCGTATTCAACGAGACATGTGTCTAATTTCAAATTGTTGATTCGAATAAAAGGGTTACACACACAAGAAACACATCTGATAAACAATGTACAAGTGTTGTTCTTTAAATTTCGCAAACAAGTCCAATTCTCACGTATCTCATGCTGTTTCTTTAGTCACCAGGTACATATAATCTCAATTCATACAAAAACACTACATTTCATTTCCATCAACTAAGCAAACTTGTCTTTGAATGAAGCACAGGGCCAGTATGAAGTATCTAATCGACTTCGAAAACCATAACATGTCCGTCGCCATTGCCATCCCCATGCAGCCGTAAGTTGTATATATCATCCCTCAACACTTCACTTCAGATGATTCCTGTACTAATGCTGGAAGTGGCGTTTATCTTTAGAGAGTGCTCCGGGACATAGGTTAAGCCTGTTGTCCAAGAATCAACCAAATATCATCACTTGCTTTTCATCAAAACTTGTTTCAAACAGGTTTATCTATACATAAACATATTTGGGCTTTGGCCTTATGTTGAACCTTCTTATCTATACATCTTAAAAGGATTTATAATGCGGGATTTCTTCATTGACCAATCTTAACCCTTCTATTCCACCATAAAAACCCTCAAAAGTATCTACAATATTATATAAAACATTTATATTCCCACATAACTCAAATTTCAAAATTTATCCAAACCTCATTCTAAACCACCTTCATATTACCCCTTTTTATTTAAGGGACTAATAATGTGACATATCACCTTCTCCCTCCTCTTTTACACCAACGTCCCTCCCCCTTCTATTCTACCAAATATAAGCAGTAAAGAATTTTTAATTTTTTTATACTCAAACCGGGTAAAGCCCTCCCTTTTCAGGAGGTTGGCGTGGCCACTTATATCTGAAACTTATTTCAGTACTTAACGTAAATCACCAAGAATAATCTTCTTTAAAAGCAAATCAGCATTCAAATGCCTAGAAGAATCCTAAAACCCCACTACAAAATTGATATCATGATTTATGACAATGAAACTCAGTAGGAGCCTGTTGTAACAGTAGGTGCCTTTTACCAGGAATATCATAAGCTATGATTAAGCATACGAAAAAATAAAGAGTTGGCATTTGGGTATTTGTCCAACATAGATACTAACTACTAGAATTTCTTTCACTTAGATTGTCCAATATAAGCAAAGGTTTCCTTTGGGCTAAAATTTCAATGTAAAAGTTGTATTTACATAAAGAGGTGGCAGTGGTAAAGAGCATACAAACAGAGTAAGCATGGTTAAAGACGTTGAGCATAATGATAAGGTACCTTTCTCCTTAACGCTAATCTGTAAGGAATCTAGAGTAATAATTCCATCGGTAAGGGGTAGTAGCTCAAGCTTGATGGTGGCTGTAGATTGAGATGGAACACAACTGACGCAGAAAAAAAAAAGTACTTCCATAAATCATCTTGTAAATCATAACGTTAAAATCGCCATTCAAAAAAATAATAATAATAATAAAAAATAAAAAAATCATGCCATTAAAATCACGAGGAAGAAGATGAGTGTTACCCTAGAGGAACTCTACTCTGCAACCACAAGTGCGTGCATCCCAGATCACTTCTTGGAAGTATATCAGTGATGGAAACTGTTTGCTCATTAAAGGAGCCCATCTGAGGCACATTGTCATCACTGCGTCTTTGATTTTCTATTATGTTAGATGCTGAACTGAGTCTCTTAAATGCAATACCCTGTTTCCCAGCTGATGACTCAGAGGAAACATCAATTGAGCTCATAGGTGATGCGGGTGTAGAATTTAAAGACACCACAGAAGGAACAGAAGTAAATGAGGCCGGAGCAAGCACTGTTAGTGTTAAATCTTCAGATGTCAGATTTGAAGCCTCAAGTGTTAAAACCTGACAATTAACGAGACATTCATGAGCTTCCATTATTCATTTAACTTTATCATAATCAAGACTTGTGTTTTCGAGAGTGAAACCTGGACAGGTAATTGAGCAACCCTGTCATCTGAGCCAAGAGTTGGTCTTGACATTTGAGATGCAACAGAGATCAAAAGATCTCTTGAGATACGTGGTCGCCAACTTGTTGGCTGCTTGAAAAACAGCCTAGATTCTGCATCCAAACTATGTGTTACATGGGATTATCACGAATCTTTTTTTCTTTTTCTTTTTTTTCTTTCTTTTTTTTTTTTTTTTTTTGTGTGTGTGTGTGTGCGTGTGTGTGTGCGCGCGCGCGCAATACATTCAGGAAGTAGCTTAATTACCCGTATAGTTGCATCGACATGATACTAGAACTGCATACTTGTCAGCAAGCCTGAAATCCGAAGCGCTGAGAGCACTTGACACTGCATTTCCAGCCTGCGACTGTGATGAACGAGGACTTCTATCACTTTGACCCTTGCTGTTTCTCCACAATGTTGCCGGTTTCAAAATGAAGGAGTGTTCTTCACCTCTCCTGTCACGGCATGTCAAAACAACAATTCAGTAAAAAGCAACATAAAGCAGGTCTATCTTACAACATAAAATTCACAAATACTAAATCTCACCTGTTAGTTCATTAGAAAATTAAATTAGGACTCGCAAAATGATAATTACTCATATATATCCAAGCTACAAACAAGATACCAAGAATTTTACTTGAGTTTCATTTCAGTATCAACATAGAGCTTTTTTCGAGCAATACAACTTTACCCACAAGAATTTTTCACGGATTCATATCATTTAACTACTCCCGATCTTTAACAACCTAGAGATAATCTATCTATTCAACTAGAGTTAAGAAACAGCAGAGCATACAGTTTTCATCATAATCACATAAGCATATGAGAGTAAATCACTCTTGCTGTTGTGGATTAGACCCTATACATATCCCATAACTATAAAGGCTCAAAGTCCAGTAGGCCATCCACAAATTATTACAAGTATCTACTATGTATTACTTAACATATATCCCATAACTATAAAGCCTCGAAGTCCAGTAGGCCAACCACAAATTATTACAGTATCTACTAGTATTACTTAACCTTCTATTATGAAACAAAAAAGCATAATAATGGGTTTCATAAATAGGAATGATATTCTAAGATGTTTCAAACCGAATAAGACCATAAATGAAAGTTCTTCTGGTAATGTGAACGTAATAGATCTACATTGAACATAACATAATAGCTAAAACTGGCATGACACAAATAACAAACATACAAAAAACACAAAGTGCGAGGACAATAACCTGAGGGCTAAGTCTGGCAAGCTATGCTCGTTGCCTGCTTCAATACATGCAATTGGCAAAGACAAAGGGGGTCCACCCTTGGAAGCCTCCTCATGTATAATAGTTATTGTATCCAAATATATCACAATATCTGGAATGAGTGCAGGAGCAACATTCTGCATAACAGTAAAACCATAATTTTAAATAAGTAAAATATTAGATAACCCGGTGTGCTTGGAATCACAAAACTCAGTTCCTATAAAAAAGTTTTATTTTAGGAGAAAGTTTGGACCTTTATCTGAACACAAAGAAGGTCTTCTGTATTGCAATCAGCAGCAAAAGAAGAGATCTCCACAGGCTGTATAATTTCAACTTTCCTCCTCCATCGTCTACCTGGAATGTAAATGCCTTCTAGTCCACAGCGAACAGAAAACCTTTCTGGCTCCAGCGGCACACCTCGAAAAGACAGAAGTCCTTCAGCTTCACCTTTTTCATCCTTTCCGGACTTATTAGATGAGAATTGATCCTTATCTTCTAGATCAATGCTTGATTTAGTAGTAATGGGTGAAACAGGTGGAATGGTGTTTGGAGGAACCGAGGACATGGAATAACTTCTGAAGTTACCAAACGAAAAGATCGGAGAAGCAGATGAGCCTGAGGGATTGATCTTTGACGATGTGCTACGGACAGTGGAACTGGAGCTCAATTGCGGTGGAGATAAGGAACGAGATGGAGAAGGCAAAGAATTCTCTAAAGGAAGCAACCACTTCAACAGATCTCCACAAGGGTCCTCATTTGAATAACTTAGGCTTTCTGCAGTCCCATAAGTCAAAGCTCTCTCCTGATATTTTTCGAACTGAATGATTTCTAAGACTGGATCTTTCAAGCAGTCTACACCAATGTTTACCTGTAAAAGCACCTGCATCCTTCCATACAAGAAAATGGAATGCAGATCAGTGATGCATGCATCCTTTCACTGAGAAGACTATATATTTTTGTAGCACTAATGAGATTGACATATAGAATCTATGGACAAAACTTGTGAGTAAAGAAATGACATATATGAATGAAGACTAAATGCTGTAACAAAATAGGATCGCTGTATAACTCGCTCTGCAAGGTATATAATAACTAAACTAACATAAGTCGCAAGATCCTTGCACTGTTTAGGTTTGATACTGTCCACCTTGAGCAACGGTGTGAACACAAAAACTATATATGGCGTATCCCCTACTTACTAGCTTTTCATAATTCCTTTACGTCAGATGAGCTAATATCAAGTAAAATTCCATTTTCACATTAAACTAGCATTGCACACTATTAACAAGCTAGCAGATTAAACTATAATAAAGACATACATCATGCATAGCATTTCAGAAACATACCACTATATCTCCATTAGCAAGTGAGCAACACTTAAAGCCGTTTCGCGCCACTCCACCCGAGGTACTAGCATCAGCACTTCCCCCCTTGTCATCTGAAGCATTAAGGACACTCTTATCAACCGCCTTTCTGGATTTCACATCATATGAAGTGAACTTCCCTCCAATCATTTCTGTCGATTCTCGGAATGTTTCTTGGGTTTTTCTTTTTGACCAAAGGGGTTCATCTGCCTCAGCAGTTCGTGCAAAAAAATGGGAGTTCCTAAATCTTTCCAACAACATTTCGGTCTGCCGTCTGTAATCCTCCATTCTAAGAAGAGATTCACCACCATGTGTAACTTGACCATTTTGGTTTTTGGCGTTTTTACTCATCATTTCGGCAACCTTGAAGGGTGTGATAATTTCAGTGTCCTGCTTACATGCAGATAAACATGCTAGTATATGCACTTGTTCTCCTGTAAATTAAAATGATAACATTATAACATTTGTGACTGATAATAAAAAAGTGGATCAAAAGTACTTGAGAGGAGGTACCTGGGAAAACAAAGGAACGGTCGAAAGATTTAAAAGAAAGAATATCGGGTTCTTCATTCCAAGTATCAGGAAGTTCCTCTGCAGAAGAAGCAAAACGATAGGTGAAACGGAATATATAAATGATAATAAGGGGGCGTTTGTTTAAGCTTATACATGGGCTTATGAGCTTATTTGATTTCGGCTTGTATCACATAAACTCGAATTTTTCCGCTTATTTAGAGACTTATGGGCTTATATAAGCTTCTTATATCATAACAATCTTATATAAGCCCAAAGTTTCAAAATAAGCCAGAAAATTGGGGCTTATGAAATACAAGCCAAAAACATATAAGCTCAAACAAACAACCCCTAACAAGCAAATATATATATATATATATATATATATATATATATATATATATATATATATATATATATATATATATATATATATATATATATATATATATATATATATATATAATAAAAAAATAAAAAAAAATAAAAAAAATAAAAAAAAAACTACATACTGCGTGGAATGGTGATCCACCCTTCGTCTTGAGAAACATCAATGTGTTTATCATCGACAACACCAGGTTGTTGAGTAGCAGTAGTTGTTGTCCCATTAAAAGTATCATGATGAATCAAAGAAGCTAACGGAAACGGATCTTCAGCAGCAACATTGTCAAAAATAGGTTGCTGAGGTTGCGGGATGGGTGGCGGCGGCGGCAGAGGTTGTTGTTGTTGTTGTTGAGCTGCAGTCGTTGATTGGGACCGCAGCCCCAGAAAATTCATTGCCTATCTATTAACCACTTTTATCTGAAGAAATACAATACAACGAATAAATATACAACACGCTACACGATCTATTAATTAATTAACATTAGTGTGTGTTTTTATATAAAGTTACAAAATTCTTCTTATACTAGGTAGATGTACAACTGACTACAAAAAGCTAGCTAGCTCGTAAGAGGAGGGGACACCTAGACTTATTATACTTGGCCGATGTGGGATCGTAACGAAACTAGTGTTAATAGTAATAATTATGATAATGCTAGCAAGCCGATCTTATGATGATCTAATTAACAGCATAATGATAATTAATAGAGTAGAAATTATAGGGTTTTGGTTTTAGGATGAAATAAAAAATAAGGAAGAAGAAGATGACCTAATCGGAGATGATGACGTCAGCACCTTGTTCTTGTTGTTGTTCAATTTTATTGGTCTGTAATTTCAGATCTGTCACTCCCCCAGACTTCTTTTTCTTTCACCGGATTTCCTTTTTATTTCAATTTTAATTAATTAATATAAATAAAAACAAAGCCTCATCATCAAATATATTTTTATTTTTATTCATTTTTCTTGTTACACCATAATTTAATTTAGTTTATATGTTTTTTTTATGTTATCTAAATCTTAAAAATATTTACATGAGTCGTTGCTAATAATATAAACATGTAGTAAGTCGTGTTCGTTTTAGGGTGTGTTTGTTATGGCACTTTGGTAAGGGTTGTGGTTTTGAAAGCTTTTAAGGAATTGTTTTGGTTGTTGCTTTAGCCATGGGGATCGGTTAGAGCATGCTCATCCGTAACTTGAGTTAACTTATAACTCAGCGCCACGTCAGCGCCACATCAGCTTTACCACTTTAATCTTAACTCAGAAAAAAACACCCACAACAATAACTCAGCTTTAACTCAGCTTTAACTCAAACATTTTCAAATTCTACCCTCAACTAAAACAAACAATTCAATTAATAAACCACATAACATTAAAACTTAATTTCTTACAATACAAATTATAAAAAACTTAAAATAACAACAACAACGATTAACAGAAGAAAAAAAACGAAACATAAGAAATTAAACCATACGAATTAAAACTACTTATCGTCGTCTTCGGAATATTCTTCTTATTGTTGTTGTTGGTGTTGAAGACGTTTCTGCCAAACATGCTCCATAAGATCTCGTTGGAGTTGAGTATGCACGCCTGCATCGCGCATTTCCCTTGTCTTGCGCCTCTGCGTATCACACCTGTCGATCCACCTTTCTTGACTCAAATGTGGTGCCGGATCTACCCACATTCTTTTATACTCGCGGAGTGTAAATTTTTGATCTTTTAGAATCATGTAATGCAAAATAATGCATGCATACATGATTCTTTGTATCTTGACAATTTCCCATGCACGTGCCGGTTGTTGTAGTATACCCCAACGTCCTTGAAGCACGCCAAAAGCACGTTTGATATCTTTGCGTGCACTTTCTTGCTTCCTTTTAAAATAGCTATGTTTCTCAGCAGTCGTTGCCGAGAAAGATTTGCCGAAAGTTGCCCACTGCGGGTAAATTCCGTCAGCTAATTAATACCCCTGTTCATACCTACTTTCATTTACTGTATATGGTGCCCTTGGGGATTCATCAGCAAGAATGTTTGTCAAACAAGTTAGAGTTATCTAAAACGTTAATATCATTACTTGCCCCTGCCATACCAAAAAAAGCATGCCAAATCCACAAATCATGTGAAGCAACAGTTTCAAGCATTAACGTTGGGTATCTTTTATCACCCCTACCAAATTGCCCCTGCCAAGCTACCGGACAATTTTTTCACGCCCAATGCATGCAATCAATACTACCAAGCATACCCGGAAAACCATGTTGACGCTCATGCAATTCGTAAATATGTTGAATGTCGGACCATGTTGTGTTCTTAAAAACTCATGCATAAACAAATCCATAACACACATGTTAAAATTATCAAGACAAAGACGTTGAGTAGACTCACCCATTTTCAAATACTCATCGAACGCATCTGGGGCGGTGTCATACGCCAATTGTCGTATCGCAAATGTACACTTCATAAGTGCACTAATACTCGCTCGACCCGTACAATCGATTCCTGACTTAAAGTATTGAAAGTGGGCTGGAATAACATCGGATTCGTAAAACTCAATACCGTTCACTATTTGCAGAAATAGTTTCCGGCTCATACGAAACCTCCTACGAAATTTACTGTGCTTATACTTACAACCTTCAACGAAATAGTCGTTTTTCAAACGTTCTTCAGCAAGCTCACGTTCACGATGTATGTTGGTACGGGGCACATGAGGATGAGCTTCTTCTTCTTCTAAGCGTTGTTGTAGCTCGTATGCTTGCACCATAAACTGTATGTCTTCTTCGTCATCAAGGTCTGACCAACTCGGATCAAAATCGTTATTTTGATTTGGATCCATTATGAATGAGGAAGGTTTTTTTCTTATAAAGGAAGTATAAAAGAGTAGAAAATTAGTAGTGGATGTGTGAAAAATATATGTGTGTTAAGTTGGTATTTATAGTTGTTTTAAATGTTTTAAAAGTAATTTTTTGGTGACTTTTAAAAACTAGCCGTTTTTAATTATTGAGGGGGTGAAAGTGAAATTTTTTTTTGAAAATAAACGGCTAGAAAATGGAACGTTGGAGGGGGTAAAACAATTTTTTTTTATTCAAGTTTCAATCTTAACACAGCATTAGCACGCTAACGTGGTGCGTTAACGCACCTCTAACGCTGGAGGATACAACCGTAACGCAGGTTAACGCAAGGCAAAAATCACTTTAACGCAGCTCTAGCGTTATGGCTGGGCATGCTCTTAAAAGGCTCGCAAAATGAATCTTGATCAGTTAGTCGAGCATAGCAAAGATTCAATAGTTTATGTGGGCCGAGAAGAGTTCTTATGAAACACTCTCTTCATGTAAAATAGGTATGACACCATACAAAATTACCGTGTGTATTAACCAGCCAATGGTAAAATGAGAAATCACAAATCTGCATCTTTAGAACTCGTTTGCATCTTCTCCTTTTTTTTTTTTTTTTTTTTTAGGATGCAATATTTGCTCATTTTTTCTTGTTCAATTTGTCCATAATTACATCTTATGAAGATAATTTTGCATCTTCATATTTATTATCCATCACGTTTTCAGATCATAAACGAAGCTCTAGTTGAACGTGAATTTTGCATCCTATGAATTAATTTATGTGTCTTCATTTTTGCATCAATTTCTTGAATCAATTAATGCATCAAAAGATTAACCATTTTTGCATCCAAATATTGTGTTAATAAATCAATGGACTTGCATAATTATGATCATGAGTTCATAAATCATCATCGAGTTACGAGTATCTTCGTTAATTCAAAAATCATCAACCACTATCACTAAGAATTTAGCATTATTTTATGATAAAAATCATCAACAGCATCTATGTCAACCACAAGATCTTCGTCGTCAAACCGCCTTATCATCGTTACCATAACAAAATATGTATCATTTAAGTTTACGCGGTGAACGAAAATCAAAAGATGACAATAACTTATTGTTAATCAACATTGAATTTGACGAGATGAGACTAAAAAACAAAAACAAAAACGAATCATAATCATAATTTAAATAATATATAATGGACCGAATAATTTGTTTTCTAAAAAAAGAATGAAAAGAACATAGGCTAACGAATCAAAGTTATAAAAAACGAAAAAAAACAATATCATCATCATCAAGCATATTCATTTTGGAAAGGAGAAACTTTAACATATTTTACTTTTGTGAAGTAGATTCTGATACCAAAACACGTCGATTTTTGTCTATCAAAAAGACTTTCATACCCTTTTAAATTATCATTATAATTCAATTTGAAAAAAAAAATACAAAGCTGCCATCATACATCTAAACCATTGATTTTATCATTTATCGACCATACTGCTTTCTTACCCAATAACTAATTGTTTTATTTGAACTCATCTCTACGTGGGCTACTCATCAAGTCTCTCTCTATCTCCCTCTTCTTATATATTTTAAAACATTGAATTATATTCAATTATAATTATTAAGATATCTAAATCATATAAATAATATTATATTATCTCTTCTAGCAATCTTTCAATTCAATACCAAACCATGATCCTAATCCAAACCTATCAAACAAAACGAACGGACCCTTAATACTCAAAATCCTATGCACATATGAAGCTTTGGATATAATGATTAATTTAATATAACAATAACAAGAATGATAACAAATATTGTTTTCTTTCTTATTTAAAGATGAGCTTGTGAGTTGTGAGTGGTAGCGTACTGAACCGGCACCGTTTAGATGGTACTGGTTTTTCTCCGACCAAATATGGAGGTAACTGTCACAACTCGCCATTTCAGGTCATTTCCCGAACTTTGGAAAAAACACTATTCATCAAAACACTATTCATCAGTTTACCATTCATCATTTTTTGTGTCAGTTTGACATTCCGAGAAGCATTCAGAAAATTTACTATTCACTAAACACTATTCATTGCCGGAAAAGTTTTCACTATTCACTTGCATTACACATTTCATCGTAAATTTAGTTTACGGGTATTCAAATTCGCGTAACCGGATTGGTTTAGGTGCGAATTCATTTCATTAGTGCTAAGGACACTGCATACGGACTAGAGACAGTCTGCATATCATCATAATAGCATATTCATGTTATACCACTCTTAGGATTTTCAAATTTATATATTTGATACATTTAACGTTTTCCTTATAATTATTTATAAATAAACGTTAACACCCGGTTTATACACGACGAATATATCTAAATATTCCCACAATGGTCCCGACATATTTTTATATCCATTTTATCATCATAAAAGTTATAACATTCAGTTACCCAGTATTTTGGAAATTTATTTTATTTATAACGTAAGCTTATGAATATTACGACGGTTTTCGTGAAAACTAAACAATAATCACCCGAACACTCAGTAATTGTGCCCAACACATTTTTAACATATTTATGACTTTATTTTGTCCCGGTTAACTTTGTTAACATTTATTGCTATTAAACCCGGTACCCGATTATAACTAATAATACACCATATTTTCTAAGTGATCAAAACCGACTTTGCATCTCTTTTTCACACTAAAAACCGGCCACATGCCCTTCCCTAGACACCATGTGATTTATTTTTACCATCTTTGACTTATGTACAAGTATATTAGTATATAACTTCCTAAATATCTACAAAAACACAAATAACATAACATGTTAATTTCCAAGAATCATAACATAACTTTTTCATAAGCCAAAAAGTTCATCTCATTCCTTCTTCACACAAAACCCACGACTTTTTGCCAAGATCCATGATCAATCCATTATTTTTCAAAGTATAAAGCATCAAAGTTGTTCATTTCATCATCCTAATCAAGAATCATAACACAAAAACACAAGTAATCCAAGGTTTCTCATCATCTCACCACCTATTATTTCAAAGTGAGTATTCAAAATTATTTTAATGTTTTCATCTAATTAACATATGTATCTCATAGTATTCATGCTTAATTTTATGCACAAACTAGTTATACCACTTTATTTTTGTAGACTTTTTGATCATACAAACCCTAGAATTGGTTTTAGGTGTTCCTTTGTTAAATTAACTTGATTACTAGTCATTAGGAACCCATGGCACCCTAAGAAGGTGTATGGTAGGATTAGTATAGATTTGTGATGTTTGCAAGAGATTTGGTTGAAGTAAAAACTAGTTTTGAGCAAGAAAAATGGGTTTGTAACAAGTAAATAAACATGCTGTTCTATTTTGGTAAATTCTGGAAAATCAGTAAACACAAATGAAACTTTGGCAAAATTTTTAGAAAATACTTTCAAAAACGAATTCGTAGGCGAAAGAACGGATTAAAAAGAGTTTATAACGAAGAAGTTATGATTTTTGCAAGTTTATTGACGAAAACTATTTTCCGGAAAAATACATGCTGATGGACGTTTTTCGTCGGACAAAAAGAGGCTTTAGACGTAACCCGGAGGAGCCAAGCTTTCCAAAATATATTACTACATACTAAGACGTAACCGTGGATATAAAGAACAAGTAAAACGGACTTATAACGACAAAGATATTCACGTTTGAATATCGGCAAAACTCATTTTATTTTGACAGCTTTTAGTAATATTAACGCCAAAACTACGTAGTAACTCTAGATTCTAAAAATAATACCAAGTACCCAATTTTATAACTAATGAAGTATTAGTTATTACAAGTATATTTTATCACTACGAGGCGTTATTTCAAGGATTTCAACCCGAGGATTTCAACACTAACATGGAAACATACGATATATATATAAGTATATATATTGCAACTAGCTTTATTTTTTTCTAATAGCCATATTTTTCCTAAGTCTTGGAAATGTATATTTTTTATAACAACAAGTATTTTTCAAAGAGTAGAGTGGTATAGGAAACATGTGCATGGACATTCATAACATCACTTCATGATCTAAAGTAGATCGTTCATCATTCATATTAGGTTGCGGCTAGTGTGCGCGCCTTGTTTTTCAGCTCATTACATGTTCATGGTACCATCATAGCTATCGCATCAGGTGAGTCATAGCCCTTACTCTTTTTACTACTCGTTTTAACTCTTTGGGGGAGATACATGCTCAACTACTTGCTTACTTGTACAGATACTCAAAACATTTATACTTGATTACATTTATACTTGATTTCATTTATACTTGATAACACTTATGCATGATTGCATTATACTTGATTTCATACATACATGATTGATACATGCACGAATACTTACTTGATACTTGAAACGTTTAAACTTTTATACTTTGAGAAATGGCACCCAGAAATCTTTTATACTTTGGGAAATGGCACCCAGTAATCATACATACATGATTGTGATACTTCTAGTGGCTCCAAATTAAGTTGTTGGATGACCATTGAGACTGCCAGTGGCTCCAAATTAAGTTGTTGGATGACCATTGAGACATACATACAAACGTGAGGTCTTCGGAGATGAAGTGTAGACTCACGACTAATTGCTTAACTGTTGTGATGAACTTATACATGTTTTACTCATACTATATATGTTAGCAGTGGGTTGTGAACACACAGGTTACAAGTCTCTTATGGCGAGACTTGCAACTGAGTGGATTTACGATGCCTTTGCTGGGAAATCTTCATTCATATGCATAACATTCTTTTTCACAAGACTCTATGAACTCACCAACCATTGTGTTGACACTTTAGCATGTATTTTCAGGTTTTAACAAATGGCACGCTACTGGAGGTTTTGGCAGGGCAGGGCATGGCATGGTCATAGAAGACTCTGATTATTCATTTGGGGACCGTTTTAAACTATTTTAAGGGCCTATTTCCGCGTTATTTTTAACAATGTAGATTCAATATTTTTATTAAACTATTTTATTCTAAATGATTCAAGTGAAAACCATTTTTGAACTTGTGTTGTAATACCAATTGAGTTACACCCCAATTACATGTATGCTTCCGCTGGACCCGATTTTGGGGGTGTGACAGTAACGTTCTTGAAACCAAGGACATGTTCGGTGCATTCCCGCTGCGGTATCGTTTTGCTTATATCATCAATATATAAACTTTATTTTCACTTGATTTTCTGATAATTTTTCTAAACTAAGAATACACTTGATAAGCTAAACATAAAGGTTGGTTGTATGATTTGAAATGCCCTGGAAATGAAATAAAGCGTGACATTTGAACAATATATACAATTGACAAAAATGTAATGCGGCCAAAACGGAATGAGATCCTCTCAAGTTGAGAGGTACAACTTGACTCTAGTTGGATGATTGTGAGCCATTGAATTTGATCCATTGGTTCAAATCAAAATAAGTTATTTTGATTTTGAGCCATTAAATCAAATCCAATTGCTCATAATGCCACACCTTGAGTCAAGTTGTACCTCTCAACTTGAGAGGATCCCATCCCGGCCAAAACACCCTTCATTAAAAACAAATAATAGCCCCGTTATCCGTTATAAATATTTTCAAAATATCCCTTGTGTTATACCGCATTTATATAAACCCCGTAAACTATAAACATTTTCATGAAAGCCCTTTACGCTATAAAATGTTTTGTTATAAAACCCGTTATCCATTAAAAATATTTTTACAAAAATCCCTTACGCTATGAAACATGTATGTTAAAAATATTTTCAAAAAATGTCCTTACACTATATAACATTTTCGTAAAAAAAACCCTAAACTATAACCATTTCATAAAAAACACCTATACTATAAAAATATTTTCATAAAACCCCTAACCTATAAATATATTCATACTTTTTTTTATATATATATATAAAACTCTCTTATGCTATAAAATATTTTCATAAAACCTCCTAATCTATTAAAAAAATCAAAAAAATCAAAAAAAAAAAAATCTTTCTAGAAAATATAACGGGAAAATTACAAATTATATTTAATCCATTTTTCTGCCATTATGTCTAATATAAGTAGGCCGTGTAGTTATTGGTCATCCCCAAACTTGTTTTGTAAGCCTACCCAAAAAACCCTAATGCAATGTCACTTGTGAAATCTAATAATCTAAGTAAAAAATTAACAAGCACCAACCTTGGATTTACTCTATGGAAAATTAGGGAATAGCCTTTCTTTGATGACCATGAGACATAACAAAACTCTACAATCAGGAGGTATGGTAAGTGTTTTTTTGTGATAATCGTTTACACTGATATGTTTTTAAGATTGTTTAAGGTATTTCCCTTTTAGGTAAGATAATCGTAACAGTGTTTTGTGATGATCATTGAGAAGAGTAATGGGCCACTAACACCAACTGCACAACACATGTTAGATGGTATTAAGAAATATGATGTTAAGTATAATGTTTTATGGAATAGGGGAGATAAGTTTCAAGTTAGTGGACCACAGGGAGACCAATGTGTAGTTTAATGTTGTAGACAAGTTTTGTACTTGTAGAAGATGGGAGATAACAGGTTTATCATGTAAACATGTTGTTGATACCAATTGGAATATGGCTTTTAATGGACAACAAGTAGAATCAGTGAAAACATGGGCTCATCCTTGTTGCTATCTTAACACTTGGGAAGCAACCACAAACACCATGTCCAGCCCATAACTAGCAATGAGCATTAGGAAAAATCATTTGTGCCCACAAGAAATGTTTCACCAAAACCTCAAACAACTGCAGCTAGCTCAAAAAAAATAAGGATAGCTCCTGAAACTGAAGAGATTGTGAAGAATGGTAAGTTGTCTAAGGCTTGAAAGAGTTTAAAGTGTATTGTTTGTGGCATTGCTGGACACAACCCAAAAACATGTCTTGGCCATAGTGGAACTCAAAGTAGTCAAAGTGGCCCTAAACAAAAATGTTCAAGTGCAAAGGGAAAAGGTAAACACGTGCCTCAAAAGGTTGCAGCAAAGAAGACACATCCTACAGGTAACAAAGTTGCAGCAGATAAACAAGTTGAAGGTGCAGGTGTTGTTGAAAGTCAAGATGATGCAGTTGAAGGAACTTGTGTTCAATCTCAAATTCAAGATCAAGCTACTCAAGATGTTGCAATAGAGAAACAAGGTGAAGTTCCAGGTGCTCAATCTGAGAGTCAAGTTCAAGCTACTGATAATCCCAGCATACATGATGAATCCCAGTCTCAATCCTAGCAACATGATCAATCACAGTCTCAATCTCAGGTCCATTCAAGTAGTGTGCAAGCAGCTTCTGTTTCATCCCAGCCTACTGCACGAAGAATGACTAGGCAGCAGGCTGCATTGGAAAGAATGATGGCCTCACCATAGGTCAATTATGTTATGCTAATTAACTAGACAACATTTCTTTATGTTTGTTGTAGACAAGTTATGTACTCTAAAAACATTTATGTTTGTCTAACTCTAATTATCATGCTTTGAAAAGTATGAAATTTTATGCATTTGGAATTATATCCATTTGTATTATCTATGGAACCATGTAATCTGATGCGGTGGTTGTAACATTCACAAGAAGTTTTACAATCCTCCTAGGCAGTGTATCTAATTGCTATAGTGTAATATAGGTAAGACTCGGGGGATTGATCGTTCTTTAGGGGAATAGTGTCGTTAGGTCAAAATGTGTGTCGAATTAGGTCTAAAGGCAAAGGATGATTCTTTTTGTGTTTTTATGTTTTTTAAAAAGCAATTAAAAATCTCGGGGTTTGGAAGAGTGGGCGGTTTAGCTACTAGCCAACTAAACCAAAACTAATATTAAAATAAAATTAAACTAAACAAGAAAAATAAATTGGTGGTAACTCGTATGATAGGGAAAGTGTGTTCACTTAGATATCCTTATTCCCTAGTTATCTCATATTGATTTGTCATTATGTTTGTGTATTTTCATCGTGTGCATAATTTGATAACCATCTTTATCATTATTGATGCAGGATTTACCGACCAGGTTTTAATATTTATAAGTTGCTCGTCTACCTCTACCTAATGCACTATCGGGCAGTGCACCCATTCGTGTATGGTATAGCTAACGGTAAAGCCGAGGTCATCCCAATAGCTATGAGTGCGGATATTATCTAAGTCTAATTTCACAGTTTTAAATGGGGTTTATGATTATTTGATTAATTATTAAACTAATGAAATGAAATGAAACAAACAAAGCAATAATAAAATGAGAAGAAATCAGTCGGGAGAAATGTGTTAACATAATTACTACTCTTGTTATCATCATGACAAGTTTTCTATTAATGCATCCTATCGTCTCATCTGGGGATTCAAGTCGATAGACTCAGATGATCAAATCGCCTATCCTATCTTCCACCTTGCCCTATTCATGTAACCTAATGATTACAAGAGTTCGCTGGCTAATACAAGGTGCAAGAGTCTTTAAGTGCCTCTACTAACTTAGAATATTCTAACAGGATGCGGCCGGTCGGAACTTACATCCCCCCTAATTCCTTAAGCAAATCTGTTTGGTAGGTGGTCGTTCGTTGAAATTTCCACATGAATGGTGATAGTCCTATGGTCAATTCCTATCTCCAAAACACACCCTTATCCGCTATGGGTCCTATGGTCAATTCTCCTAGCCTCAATAGAAGTACCAAACATCATTACTATCGAAACAAAGGTGTCCTAAGACATACTAAGAAAGTATACAAATAAAACGATAATAAATGCGAGAAAACTAAATCATGGCAATAACAATTTCATAACGAGGCTAACACCAAAGGTGTTTAGCCACTCATACTCATAAATGCAGAAAAATAAATGTTTGACATAATTAATGTAAACATGAATTCGATACAAATGGAATGGATGATAAAACTTATGATTATGGCGTGAATTCTCCCTTGGAAATGACTTGTATGCTAGTAGAATTCATTCTCCTCGCTCTCTAATTTCCTCCTGACTTCTGTGTGTTGGAAAGTGATGTTGAAAACTCGGAATTATGACTTGTATTTATAGTGCCCGTCTTTGCTACAATGTAGCTCTAGGTTTGACTACGCCGTAGCTTTTGTAAATACCCACTACGACGTAGCTTGATCATTGGCTACGGGCGTAAAACTCTCGTTAACGCATCTACGGCGTAGTTATATTAGGAACTACGCCGTAGCTTTATCAAGGATCACGAAAACTCTTCTAAATATTGGAATGAAGATCTATGGCGTAGCTTGAATGTCACCTATGCTCGTAGAAGTCTCGTAGTTGTAACTACGCCGTAGTCAAGATATTGAAAACGCCGTTGGTCTTTGGTCTTCGTTGATTTTAATCTTCAGCGAGTGCTACGGCGTAGGTAGAGAATACCTCTACGCCGTAGTTAGTGTTGATTTTGCATACTTCAAATATTTTTCATTAACAGCCTTCCAATTCCGCGTCTTTCGTTCCAATGCTTATTTTTTTACCTGAAAACAGAATATAAACAAATAAGAGTATATATTTTAACAAAATGATACTAAAAATGAGCAAAATATGGGGAAATTAACACTAAAATAACGGAACTATTTGATGTTATCAATTATATTTGTGTATTTTCATTGTGTGCATAATTTGCATCTTATGTGGACTGTATCTTATAGCAAAGTTTATGCTTGCATCATCTTTAACTGCAAACTTTTTCTGAGATGATGTACAAGAAGTTGTGTCTTCTTTAGTAAGCATGTGCATAAAGCCAAAACTAACCAAAGTCAATACGCCATAAGAATGTTGACAATTAAAAGTCAAACCTAACCAAATTGATAACCATTTGCATAAACATAAGGCAATAAAGCCAAAACTAACCAAAGTCAATACTCCATAACAATGTTGACAATTAAAAGTCAAATCTAATCAAATTCATAACCATCTGCATAAACATAAGGTAAACTCAGCAAAAGAACAAAATTCATAACCATCTAGGAGATAAAGTTACTACCATTCAAGAGAATCTAAAGTTAGAACATACTACATAATAGTTTGGTCAAGGTTTTTACACTACCATGATAGCATAACAAATAATTACATTTCCACATAACACAAAATACGGCCATCATACATTAAAGATAAAAAGTTAACCAAGTGCATAAACAATCAAGAACAATATCCAACTGAGCACCAAGTAAATCTTGATCCAATGTTGCAAAAATCGTGAATCGGTCCTGAGGCGGTCGACCACCCTGCAGCCTGTAATCGGTCAAGGCGGTGATTAATCGGTGATTAATCGGTTTGGCATTTCCTGCATGTTTTGGGAATTTCTGGAGAGCAAACTAAAGATCTTAACTGATTCAAGCCTTCTATGTTTTCAAACCTCAATAAAAGGCTTCAATTCTGATTATGAGGCCCATTGTGCGTTATAAGTGAAATAAACGATCCCCAAATTAAGTAAAATGCCTAAATTTTTATTTTTTTAAATTTGACCGATTCGGCCGATTCTTGGCCGATTCGGCCGATTTTTGACCGATTCGGCCGATTTTTGACCGATTCGGCCGATTTTTGGCCGATTTTTTTCCCAGACCGATTTTTTTAGCCGATTAGCCTAAATCGCCAAGGTCTATGGCCGATTACCTTGGAATCGGCGATTAATCGGCCGATTTTTCCGATTTTTGCAACACTTAATCTTCCACTTCCGCACATTACCTTGAGCAACTTCTAATCTTGCCTCGAGCTCATTTCTCCCCCTCAAAAGGCTTGGTATGATCATTGTTGAACGAGCACACATTTCAGGCTCATACCATCCTATCTACCGACAAGAAGACGCCTAACATGAATATGGTAAGTCATTAAACAAACACCATTGTTACAATGTACTTTGCAACTTGCGAAAACAAACTTATACAAGAAATCTTAAAACGCACTTACTTAATCTTCCACTTCCGCACATTACCTTGAGCAACTTCTAATCTTGCCTCGAGCTCATTTCTCCCCCTCAAAAGGCTTGGTATGATCATTGTTGAACGAGCACACATTTCAGGCTCATACCATCCTATCTACCGACAAGAAGACGCCTAACATGAATATGGTAAGTCATTAAACAAACACCATTGTTACAATGTACTTTGCAACTTGCGAAAACAAACTTATACAAGAAATCTTAAAACGCACTTACTTCATCAAGACAACTAAATAATCGATGCCTTGGGTTGGTCGAGGTCCACGAAGTGTGGATTATAGCTTGCTTACCACACCAGCAGCGTACCATGTTGAAAGGTTTAATGATTTGTAAAAGAAAGGTTTTGGGGGAAAGTTTAGGGATGATAAGTGACGATACAATTGTGGCTCAAAGTAATATAGGGAACTGGAACACTATACAACGGCTTGAAATAGGACGCTACAGTGAAAGACGATTTAGCCCTCACCGATAATTCATTGACCTGAGCATTACGGGTCAAGGGACGCAATCGGCCTCAAAAACCCAAGGTTTGGACTCACGGCGATGATTTTCCCAAGTTTTGGGCCATGGCGATGCTTTCTGACAAGTTTAGGGGACCAACGATGTATTTTTGTATATAAATTATAATGTGTAGTTTAGTTATATGCATATTTAATAAATAAAACTCATCCTAGCAATACAGTCTGAAGGTGTGAACTTAAAAGTGGCTAGAAACCAATTAAGTAAATTACAATATAAGTTTCATTATAGGGTAAAAACTTTTTCCATAATGCACGTTGCTACAACGCGTGAGGCTTTGCTAATCCTCGTTAACTACATAACACATAAAGCATCTATAGTCTAATATAATACTTTCTTTAAAATCATTTGTACATCTGTTTATAGCTTTTATCCTTATAAATTGACATGATTAATGCATATGCACATAAAAGCATCTATAGTCCAATACAATACTTTCTTTAGAATCATTTGTTCACCTGTTTCTAGCTTTTATCCTTATAAATTGGCACGATTAATGCATATCCGCATAAAGCATCTATAATCCAATAGAATACTTTCTTTAGAATCATTTGTACATCTGTTTTTAGCTTTTATCCTTATAAATTGGCACGATTAATGTATATGGGTTTTGGTCAAAGTGATTGAGAGCTTTTTTTTCAATGTTGAATATAGAGGTGTTTTGACAACATATTAACTAAAAATAACACATTTTTTGGTGCTAAAACCAGTATTTCCCATACGATTCCTGTACCAATTTAAAATGGTGCCTTTTTTATAGCTTTTTTTGTAGTTCCCGTACCGTGCCTAGTATAGTGAACCAATATTGTTACGCGTTGGTGTCGGTACGGTTCATGCGTGGTCCTGGTTTTTCGATACATGCTCAGCATTAGTCTATGGGCATTCACCAAACTTAGAAAATTGTTCTAAAAAATATGAAAAATGGGAATTTCACGATCAAGTCCATAAAATTAAATTTTTGACTACATTATTTTCTAAAGTTTTGAATTTTTATTGGCCTGTTATAATATAATTATAATATAATGTTACCTTTACATTTAACCATTGAAATTTTATATATTACCCTCCCCTTTTAAGTTTTGTTTTCATTTAGACATGTCTTTTTATGATTTCTGTTTTCCATTATTATTACTTGAGCCAATTTTGGACAAGTGAGTGTTCAATTTTGACTTTTATTTGCTAATAAGGTGGCTCAATTATGCCATGAAGTAAAATAAGCAATGCCATTGTTGAAATTTAGTTTTAATCCAGTATTTTGTTTCTTGAAATGACTCTAAGATGACATTTTTATTATATAAAATATTTTTTAACCGTTACTCGACACAATACACTAGTTTAACGGAATAATACTCATCGTTGCTTCACTAGGTGGCACACATAGGCTCTGTTAATGAACTCCTTCTGTCCAATAACAATTGTTACCAAAAAAAAAAAAAAAAAAAAAAAAATTTAAAAATTCATTTACTACGTTTTTTTCTTACTTTTTACAAAATGACAATTTTAGCACTAACTAATTATTTACTTTTTTTATATTGTAATAATAGCTTCAAGTAAAGGTAATACGATACATTTAATCATATTTTCGTATTTATTTTAAGTAGTGGGCATTTAAATTAGGACAACTTGAAATAGAAATATGGACAAATAATTTGAGACGATATGGTAATAATATTATTACCTTAGAGGTGAGATCAATATAGATCATAAATGCTCTAAAGACTAAATGGAAAAATCATGTCCATTCATTTTTTTTTTATAAAAAAAACCCCAATTTTCACTCTTTTTTTTAAATGAAATATATTGCAAACAATAAATCATCATACGAAAAAAATTACACCATTGTGACGATAACTCTTTTATCTTTCAGTAGATGAGCACTTGATATACTTTGGGCGAATTTATTTTAGGGTTTCTATTTTTTTTTAATTATTTTCTTAGTGTGGAAATTTCCTTCCTAAAAAACTACATGTGAATCAATGGTTATTTGTTATTTTAAAAGTCACGTGTGATTTTATACATCGCATGTGTCTTGTTATTTTAAAAATTACATGTGATTTTTAAAATAACAAATCAAATTTGATTTTACAAATCACATGTGATTTTTAAAGGCGAAAATTTCAACACTCAAAAAAAAAAAAAAAAAAAAAAAAAAAAAAAAAAAAATTGGCAAGAGCAAAACGTTTTATTTATAAAAATTGAAAACTTAAAAAGTTGACATCCGTGTCTTTTTAAGTTTACATTAATTGTCTAAATTGTCATTTTAGAAGCTAAAAGGTATTAATAAGGGATATTCCAGGAAAACAACTTTACTCATTTTTAAGACTTTTAAGTTTTCATGATTACGCCAAAACACTTTATATATAGCAAAGATAAACTGACACTAGTTAACTAACCTTTCTTCATGCTCATGCTTTAATTTTAGCTCGCCTCGTCTTGCAAACAAATGGCGACAAGCACGCTAAAGAACATGGCTCATCCTTAAACTTACAAGTCTCGTCAAGTTAACATTGTTTGAGTTACTTTTATTTTCTTTTTTCTTGAAAGAGTAAATTACACGGATGGTCCCTGTGGTTTGTCAAAAACTTCATGTATAGTCCCTCAAAGTTTAAAGTTGCATGTATCGTCCTTCTGACTGCAAAAGAATAACATCTATGGTCCCTCAGACTAACTGTCGTTAGTTTTTCCGTTAGTCTATTTGCACCGTTAGTCCTTTAACGACCACATTTGCATTGTTAGTCCTTTTTTGTTAAATATCATTGCATCGTTAGTCCTTTTATACGTTTTCACCCACCACCTCCACCCACCACCGCCACCACCACCACCACCCACCACCACCACCCACCACCGCCACCACCACCACCCACCGCCACCACCATCACCACCGACTCCACCCACCACCACCCACCATCAATGCCACCACCTCCACCACCAACGCCACCACCTACCGCCACCACCACCACCACCACCACTGCCACCACCACCACCACCCACCACCTCCACCGACCACCACCACCCACCACCCACCACCTCCACAAGAAAAAAAATAAAAAAAAACTAGAAAAAAAATCAAAAAAAATTTATAAAAAAATCAAAAAAAATTTATTTTCAATTTTTTCAAAAAAAAAATTATTTTTTTTCGAAATTTTTTTTTAAAAAATTTCTAAAAAAGTTTTATTTTCGAAAATTTTTTCAAAAATTTTTTTTTTCGAAAATTTTTTCTAAAAATTGAAAAAAAAAATCGAACCAAAAAAAATTTTTTTTTTGAAATTTGATTTTTTTTTAGAAATTTCAAACAAACAAAAAAATTTAGAAATTTTTTTTAGAAAAAATTTCGAAAAAAATATTTTTTTGAAAAAATTTTCGAAAATAAAACTTTTTTAGAAATATTTTTTTGAAAAAATTTCGAAAAAAGATATTTTTTTTTGAAAAAATTGAAAATAAAATAAAAAAAAATTTTTTGATTTTTTTATAAAATTTTTTTGATTTTTTTTCTAGTTTTTTTGATTTTTTTTCTAGTGGAGGTGGTGGGTGGTGGGTGGTGGTGGTCGGTGGAGGTGGTGGGTGGTGGTGGTGGTGGCAGTGGTGGTGGTGGTGGTGGTGGTGGTGGCATTGGGTGGTGGCGTTGGTGGTGGAGGTGGTGGCATTGATGGTGGGTGGTGGTGGGTGGAGTCGGTGGTGATGGTGGTGGCGGTGGGTGGTGGTGGTGGCGGTGGTGGGTGGTGGTGGTGGTGGCGGTGGTGGGTGGAGGTCGTGGGCGAAAACGTATAAAAGGACTAACGATGCAATGATATTTAACAAAAAAGGACTAACAATGCAAATGTGGTCGTTAAAGGACTAACGGTGCAAATAGACTAACGGAAAAACTAACGACAGTTAGTCTGAGGGACCATAGATGTTATTCTTTTGCAGTCAGAGGGACGATACATGCAACTTTAAACTTTGAGGGACTATACATGAAGTTTTTGACAAACCACAGGGACCATCCGTGTAATTTACTCTTCTTGAAAATTGACATATGATAAAATAGTGCTTAAATACTCTAAAGACATAAAAGCAAAAGCCCAAAACGAAGTTGCATACTAAAAAGTATTGCATTGGAGTCAAGGAAGAAGTAATCTGCATCCCGAGGACTAGTTATATATAACGAAAGGAAATTTAAATAACTAAACCTCAGGATGCAGATTACTTGATCCCGGCCCAATTTAGTATATTTACTCTTAAGTGGGAATCAAATTGGATCTTTGATTGTGTTAAGAACTCGGTATACATATGCTGTCAAGTTAGTGAAAGAAAGAAATGATATCTATAACGAGTGATGGGATCTATTTATAAGCATCCAAGCAGTTTGAAGAATCAAAGTGCATGGGGTCATTGTCTATTGAATAATCTAAATATTATGGATGGGTGAACAATTAAATTACTAACATTTAAAGGATTCAAAAATGCTAAGCATTAGAAAACTACTATAATTGTATACCAAAAACTAGTAGTTATATGATTTAATGAATGGCAACAATTAATTGAAATTTATTACATCGATCAAATCTAGTAGTGTCGGTATTTTCTCTGTAATAGAATAATTAGGTGCTTGAATAAAGTGAAAAGAAAAATATCTAGCTTGATTATATTCTTGTTTAGCCAATAATGAGGTTAGAACATTCCATTTTGATAATGATATTGATTGATGGCTTGACTGCTTTCTAAACACAACATAGATGCCTTGTTGCAGTTCAGTATCGAAAAAAATAAAATAAAAATGACAACCACTAATCACACGATCCAATAATTAATTTACTTCCTTATTGGTTCCCAATAACACACCATAAAATCATAAATTAGTGTTTGATTGTCTTCAATGTACAAGCCTTTTAAACATACATTCCTTAACTCAAGCCAAACTAGATGTCTTATTGTTGCAAGAGTTAATTGCATTTTTGGTCTAGGTGGTTTGGCCAAATTGCAGCTTTGGTCTATAAAACTTTGAAAGTGTAGTGATAGTCCTCATTTTAAAATTTGGGTTATATTTTTGGTCCTTGAATAAAGTTAAATGACTAAAATACCTTTTGTCTTCTTCAGAAAAAGACAAGGTTAATTTGGTCATTTCACACAAAAAAAGACCAAGAAAAAGTTACACGGATGGTCCCTCTTGTTTACTCAAATTACATGTTTTAACTCATTTTAATTACACCAGAAATACCTATATTTTACACATTTAGTCCTTAATTTGGATGGGCCGTTAGTTTATCCGTTAAGTTATTTGCACCGTTAGTCATCCGTTAATATTTTTTGCACCGTTAGTCCTTAATTTCTAAAATCAATTAAAAAAGGCCGATAATTTTTTTGCACAGTTAGTTCGTTAATATTTTACGTTTTTGTCCGTTTTTAACGCTCTCGTCCGTTTTTTTACATTTTTGTTCTTTTTTAACGTTTCCGTCCGTTTTTTTACGTTTTCGTCCGTTTTTTTACGTTTTTTTTCCGTTTTTTTTTATGTTTTCGCGTTTTTATACGTTTTCTTCCATTTTTTTAACGTTCTCATCTATTTTTTTACGTTTTCGTCCATTTTTTTTACATTTTTATCCGTTTCTTTATGTTTTCTTTCGTTTTTATACGTTTTCGTCCGTTTTTTTTAATATAATTTTGTCCCTTTTTTACGTTCTCATCCTTTTTTTACATTTTTTATCCGTTTTTTTATGTTTTTGTCCGCTTTTATATGTTTTCGAACGTTTTTATATATTTTTGTTCAATTTTTTATGTTTATTTTTACGTTCTCGTCTAATATATAACACGAAAACAAATGCTCCAACCATTGGACTAAGCGTCCAATGGTGTAATTATATCAACATAAATTCTAATTAACCATTTTTTGGCTTAAAGTACGTTTTAATCCGTTTTCGTTAGTTTTTATATGTTTTCGTCCACATTTTTTTACGTTTTTATATGTTTTCGTCCGTATTTTAACAGTTTTGTCCGTTTTGTACATTCGTTTTTTAACGTTTTCGTCCATTTTTGTCTTATTTTTACGTTTTTTATTTGTTTTTTAACGTTCTCTTCTGGTTTTTTTATGTTTTCGTTCATTTTTTTTTTACGTTTTGTCTATTTTTTTTACGTTTTCGCCCTTTTTTATGTTAACGTACGTTTTTTTCTTTTACTTTTTTTTTTTTTTTTTTTTTTTACTTTTTTGTCATTTTTTTACGTTCTCATTTGTTTTTAAATTTCTCGTCCATTTTTTAACATTTTCGTCTATTTTTATACGTTTTTGTCTTCTTTTTTTTTACGTTTTCGTCCTATTTTATACATTTTTGTTTGTTTTTTAGTTTTCATCCATTTTTAAACGTTTTAGTATGTTTTTTTAATGTTTTCGTGTTATATAATTGACGAGAACATAAAAAATAGACAAAAACATAAAAAAAAAAATAGACAAAAATGTTAAAAAAATGACTAAAATGTATAAAAACGAACGAAAACATAAAAAATGATAAAAACGTAAAAAAAATGGATGAAACCATACAAAAACAGACGAGAACGTTAAAAAATATGGAGAAAACGTATAAAAAGGACCGAAAACATAAAAAACGGATAAAACGTAAAAAAAATGGACGAAAACGTAAAAAAACGGACGAGAACGTTAAAAAATGGACAAAACGTAAAAAAAATGGACGATAACGTAAAAAACAGACAAAAAAGTAAAAAAAAAAAAACGGATGAAAATATATAAAAACGAACGAAAACATAAAAAAACGGATAAAAACGTAAAAAATGGACAAAAACGTAAAAAAAAACGGACGAGAACGTTAAAAAAATGGAGAAAACGTATAAAAACGAACGAAAACATAAAAAGGAGATAAAAACGTAAACAAAAGGGACAAAAACGTAAAAAAACGGACGAGAACGTTAAAAAATGAAAAAAAATGAAAAAACGGACGAGAACGTTAAAAAACGGACAAAAACGTAAAAAATTGATGAAAACGTAAAATATTAACGGACTAACGGTGCAAAAAATATTAACGGCCTTTTTTAATTGGTTTTAGAAAATAAGGACTAACGGTGCAAAAAATATTAACGGAGGGACTAACGGGCAATTAACTTAACAGATAAACTAACGGCCCATCCAAATTAGGGACTAAATGTGTGACAAGTTTTAAAAATAGGTTTTACTTCTAAAGGGATCTTGAGAAGCTTACAATCCTCACCCGGTAGTGTACCTGACCGATGTAGTATAGTGAGTGGCAAGTACCGGAGGATTGATCGTTTTCTAAAGGATAGTGTCGTTTGGATTGAAAGCTATGTAAACTAGGTCTAAAGGTGAGGGATGATTCTTTTTGTATTTTTATATTTTTATGAAAACAAGTAAAAATCTCGGGTATTGGAAGAGTGGGCGGAATTAATTGCTAGTTAACTAACAAAAAATAACTACTAATGCAAATAAAATTAAATAACAAGAAAAGTAAAAGAGGTGAACTTTTTATGATGAGAAAATGTGTTTACTTAGATTTCACTACTCCCTATCTATCTCTTATTAATTAATTGGTTTGTTATAATTGTTTGGATGAAGGGCTGTTTTCCTTAATACCAGTCGTGGGGGCGTGTACGTCCTTCCCCAACTCTATAAGCTTCTATTTCTTCCTATGACGACACGTTTAGTATCCTATCATGGCCTCCTTAATAGTCACTTATGCATTAAAAACAACCAATAACATCGGTGTACACAGCCGAATACTTTTCTCAAGACGTTCAAGCCTACCATATAGGAGTTCGACCAGTTTTCTCGAGCCTAACGCGAAATCAATCACCCAATATAATCAAACAAACCAACAATCAATAATTAATAGCTA